>OX439238.1:17500-625980 GCA_949319165.1 Sialis lutaria
CCTTTGATTTACTGGCAGCTTGATTTACCGGCGGGCTAAACGCGCGATTTACCAACCTTCTCTAATCCCCTCCATAATACTACCGTGATTTGTATTTCTGCGCGAAATTTAAATTCACCAATCAGCGTTAAGGTCGGCACGGTGGTGGGGACCCCTCTCGACGTTGTCAATTCAAGCGGTTCAATTACCAACAACGTTGTGAAATCGAGCGATGAGTGTACATTGAATTGGTACCCATGCGCTGTAATCATATTGTTTCCTAGCTAGTTTCATAGATATAGTCAGTCGATGATGACATGTTGATATGTACTGCCGTATTTTACAGAAGTTGATGACATAAATTCGAAAAAATTAATTTAGTATCTAATTAATACACAATTTTTAAATGGATTTCGGTTCTTTACTTCATGTTGCGCAAAAGAAAGTCGAAACAAGCAAAAATGGGGTATGTATTCTATGATTATATTTTGTAAAATATGTATTAATATTTATACAAAAACTAGTCCATAATTACGTCACTTATAAACATTCTTGATATGTGTATTTCAGATCAAATATTACAGCACGAAATTCGAACCACCAAAAAAAGAACAGCGTGCAAGTAAAAAATTATCTGCAAACATTCAAAAATTCCTCGCGCGAAAAGAAGCTGAAGAAAAAAAGAAAGCAGAAGAAGAAAGAATTAAGAAATTGGAATTGTTGGCTTTGCGATCACAAGATACGAAATCGAAAAAAAGAATTCAAGCCATGTTAAAAAAAACAAAGTCTGCAAATCAATCTGTGATCGAAGACGCGATAGACAAACAAAACACCGCGGTCACGTTAGCCGGTCCGTCTCAGCCGGACGAAGACGACTACGGTTATGAATCTCAAGAAGCGGCGGCTTACTATGCAAAAATGATGGAGCGTTACAGCAATATGCCTGAAGAAGACAAATTTACACTGACTAAAAAAAAACCTGTGAGTTTAAATTTAACAAATACAAAGGACCGTGTCAAAGCTGCACTTTTAAAAGAGAAAGAAGATGAATTACTACCGCACAAAAGAAAACGGAAAAGAAAAAGCACAGAAGAAGAAAATCCTGAGAAAAACACAGACGACACCGCGACTTTGTATAGTTCTTATAAAAATCAAGAGCCCGATAGTAGAGAAAGAGAGCAAAAACCAAAAAGACCACCGGCGCCGCCTCCGTTGAATTTTAATGAGTTACTTAAAATCGCAGAGAAAAAACAATTTGAACCGATTGTGATAGAACCGAAAAAACCGGATCCAGAAGGACCTTTGCTTACAAAAAAACAAAGAAAAGAATATGAAAAAGAAAAGGCGTGGCGAGAAGCGAGAGAAATTAGAATGAAAGCACAACAGGAAGCAGAGAGAGTCGCATCACAAAAATCTAACGAGATCAGTAAAACAGCAAAGTCCAGCAGCGGTGCCTCGACTTCTAAACAACAATCAAATGAATCCGAGGGAAGAATCCCAAAAATAAATAAAATAGATTCTAAATCATCTAAAATAAACAACAATCATTCCAGTGCCATTGCAGCGGGACCAACAAAGCAAACAAACTATGTACCACAACAACAACAACGTGCTTCCACAACAACTATACTAGAGCGACAACTTACAACTACTACATCTTCTAGTAAACTTCAATCCAGCTCTAAAATATCTGATGTAAGAAAATATGACAAACAACCTTTATGTAAGACGAATGATGTGACAAAGAGACCTCTACAAAAATCAGATGTCATCAATCGATCAGATTATAACAAAAGTGCCAGTTCCGAGAAGGATTTTAAAAAACCTAAATCAGTATCGGAAATCAGAACAAAACTACCACCCGCCGCTGCCGCGTCTTCTTTGCAGAATAATATTAAATCAAACCAGCCATCAAAACAATTGTCTTCAGTAGATACCACCACCAACAAATCAAAACAATTAATGTCAACAAGTAGTAAAACAAAACCAGATAATAACAACAAAACTAGACAATTTCCACCAGCAGATGTTAGACCTAGACAGTTTCCACCTGCAGATGTTAGACCTAGACAGTTTCCACCTGCAGATGTTAGACCTAGACAGTTTCCACCTGCAGATATTCAAAGACCTCAGTCATCCAAAGACAAGAAAAGGCAATTACTGCTCAAAAAACGTAAGTTAATTATTTATTATTATACATTTGTGTTTTATATTGTAGTATGTATTTACCTATTATTTAATGTCAGTCAGTAGCGTCGTAGTAAGCAGAGACTAATATTAATAATGACTCTAAAGTAGAGAGTATGTTATCCATTAATGTTGATACATAATTGTATTATTATTATTTGTCAGGTCGTATAATAGATGATGATGACGAAGAATATGATTCAGAAATGGATGATTTTATCGATGACGGACCCGAGGAGTCTGAAGATTATTCTAAATATATATCTGAAATATTTGGTTATGATAAATCAAGGTATGTTTATTATTTAATTAAATAATACATAATCATTGATTACCCATTACAATTTTAGATACAGGGATGAAGATTTCGATGATAGACAAATGGAATCTAATTTTTCAAATATTCTAAAAGAAGAATACATTAGCACTAAAATAGGTATAATGGAGGATCTTGAAGATATTAAAAAAGAACAAGAAGAAAAAAAGAGAAAAGCTATTATGAAGAAAAGAAAAGTTTTATGAATAAAGTTTATTATTATTATTATTATTGTGATTGGTTTAATTTAAAAGTGATGTAATATTTATTATCAGTTCATTATTCATAAGAAATATGAATATTTTCTTAATATTTTATATTTAATATATTATAATGTTTTGTACCACCAATATTAATTATAATGGAAGTATATACTACATATTATAATATATACATTATATAACGTGTAGGTATATATAAATAGTTCATTATTTGTTTGTATAATAACAGCTGTTCAATAAAATAAAATGTTATGAAAGTAAAAAACTCTACAGACAAACGTGAAGTGGGGGGCAATAATGTAAATTTATTATTTGTATGGATGTTTTTAAGAATCTGATTCAATGTAAAAAAAAAAATACAAAATTTTTGTTGGGAACAATTTTTAATCCGAGGCAATTATTTTTTAGCAAATTAATTAATGTAATCACATTTATTTATTATTTCAAATATATCACGTCTTGTTTTTCTGTTTAAATATAAATGAAAAATGGTAAACGTTTTATTTTGTGAACAGTCTGTGTTTGTTTTTACTATGTTTATTAATTAGAATTTAATAAGAAATCCAATGTGTGTAATCTGACTGCTGCTGCTGGGGGGGGGGGGGGGGGGTAGAGCACTGAGCACCAAACAGCGAGAGTGGGTTTGAACCGAAGAGATGTTAATAGTAATTTTGTGATAATCTCAGATATCGGCTCACGTCCATTCTTTATAATTATTATGTAACTCTGTAAGTGCATTTATATTAATATTATTATTAACCGTATATTGTTTAATCAAATATGGATTTTTGTGTTGTATATAAATATTATAAAATATATAAAAACATATTATATTGAATATAATGTCTAGATATATAAATTTAACAACATCCAATAGGTAAATATTACATATTATTCAATCATTTTCAACACACAATAGATATATATTTTATTATTATTACATAAATTAACATTGAATATTATAAAAAATAAAATATCAAAATTACAATTAAAACGTATTTAAATATCACAACATTTTAATCTGTTTTCGTCTGATTGGATGTCAAACTCATTAATGTTGAACGAATCTCTTCATTTATTTCAACAGCGCCGGGCGCTTCAGAAATAACCCAAGTGTCGTCTGTACTCTGTAGTGTTTCACGACATATAGGGCATGTCTTGTTGTTCACATTCCTAAAATAAACAATACCGTCATCAGCGCTCGTAGGTATATCTCACAGATCTATGTAGCTAGCTAGAGATATTTAATAATTCAACGTACCATTGTTCAATACAAGGTAAACAATAACTATGCGTACATGGTAATATTACATTTGGTTTCCTTTCTAAACAAATACAACAGTCTGTAGAAGAGTTCTCAGAATCTGAATTAACGTCGTCGTTGTCGTCATTCATATTTGATAAAAGTGTTGAAGCACTTAAATCACATTTACTTGTTGATGTGCTTGCTTCTGATTCAGATTGTGCAGCCATCAATTGGCATTTTAATGTCTTGCACAGACGAAGGAATTGATTGAGATTTAATAAACGGTAATTTATAACTTTACGTGTTTCTGGATCTAATTTGATACAAGCAATCTGTACTGTACCTTTCCACAGTACAGTTGAGTCAGTGCCTTTCCTAACAGCAAACACTAATCGTTTCCCATCTGAATCTAAACGACTTTCAGTTCTACAAATACATTCAAACTTTGTTTATTTATTTATTTATTTATAATTGATTCATGTTATCTTACAGTTTATTCAGCTGTTCAATACTTTTAATAAAATCTTCATAAGAGAGAAACGCTATTTCAGATAAAATATGTGCTTGTTTGACAACTTCATGAACAGCATCAGAAGGATCCTGTACAATATCTTCTACACTTGTATTTTGGCCCATATTTTATCTTTGACTAACTTCTTCTTCTTTATACATATTACATTTTTATAATATCTACATTATAATTCAATCAAGATCAATTTACATTAACCACTATCAATATTTAAAAAAAAACTGACATGACCTGTTAAATGCAAAATATGGCAAACGTCACAGAATCGCCATAGATAAAGATATTGCAGAGAATAATAAAACCATAGATGAAAAACACGCAACGCATGAAGAATAGAGACAGGAGTGTAAACTCGAGTGGATAGGTTACACTCCTCTCGATTTCGTAACCGCTTGATTTCGAAACGGGCCAAACGCGCGATATGCCAACCTTCTCCAATCCCCTCCATAATACTACCGTGATTGCTATCTCCGCGCGTAATTTAAATTCACCAATCAACGTTATTAACGTTACGTTAAGGTCGGCACGGTGGTGGGGACCCCTCTCGACGTTGTCAATTCAAGCGGTTCAATTACCAACAACGTTGTGAAATCGAGCGATGAGTGTACAGAGTTTACACTCCTGTCTCTATTCTAATAGTAGGTATAATAGAAAACATTAATAACGACAGTTCTATGGAGATTTAAAATCAGACATAACCCTCAATTACAAATACAATATTTTACGAACGTAATTTTAAAGATACATAATTAAGTTGTGTGTTTTTGTTAAGTGATTAAAAAATGGAGCAAACAGAAGATCATACACCTAGTGAACATATTTCAGAACAATATCACAAGAAATCCCGTCACCGTAAAAGAGATTTATATAAAAAGATATTAAACCAAATGGAATTTTATTTTGGAGATTCAAATTTAACAAAAGATCGATTTTTATCCAACGAAATAAAAACAAACCCTTGTGAGTTTATTTATTTTACTTACCGATTTCTTTAGTCGATTTAATAAATATCTTTCTTAAAATTTCAGATGTTGATTTGAATGTATTTTTACGGTTCAATAAGATACGTTCATTGACGAATAACATTAAAGATATAGCCAAAGCTTTAAAGTCATCGACTCTATTGAAAGTTTCCGAAGATGGTCTTAAAGTTTGCCGAACTGCTCCTGTTCAAATACGTGACGATATCGACGAATGTACAATTTATGTTGAACGAATTCCACCCGATACAACGCACGAAGATCTTATAAAAATATTTTCCATATTTGGTACAGTTCAATATGTATCAATACCAAAATACAAACACAATAAATCGATAAAAGGTTTTGCGTTTATCGAATTTAACGACGTGGAATCTGCAGAAAAGTGTTTAGAACATTTTGTTTCGATCGGATGTAAATTACCATCGCAAATGCCACCTGATAAACTTTGTAGCATAAGTACATTCGAAGGTGATGAAGAAAATCCTGAAATAAAACAACAGGACGAACCGGAAACTGTCGAGAAGGAAGAAAACGTTTTCAAAGATACAATTAAAAAAAACGATGAAGTAATTGATAACAAAATAGATGAAGTATTTGAAGATGATACAAATAAAAAACGTAAGATAAGTGAGTCGACCGATGAAGTTACAAAAAAATTAAAACCTGACGATAGTGAAAAATCTAAAAAAAGAAAAACAAGTGAAACTTGTGATGAAAATGAAACAAAAAAGTTAAAAACAAATGACGTGTCTAAAAATAGTAATGAAAAAAAAGAAGATGACGAGATTAAAAGTACTGAAAATGTAGAAGAAACATCTGAATTAGAAGACGAAAATAATGAAACTGAAACAGGCCAGGAACGTAAAAAAAGGAAAAGGAAAAAAAGAACTAAAAGAATTTTAGACATCAAAGAAATGGGTTTACAAGTTTTATCAAAGTAAATACACATCAATATAATACAAACAACAACAGTTTAATGATTTTAATTTACTTTCAGACGTGAATGGAAACGATTACGTAATAAATATCTTGACCTGCAACGTTCTAGAATGAAAAATCTAAAACAACAATTGTACCGTAAGAAATACGGAGGTAATTCAATATCAAGTCATTCGATGGACGTAGAACTACCTAAAGAAGATACAAACAAGAGTAAATTCACTCTTGTTCCAGGCACTATAGTTCATTTAGGTTTACCCGAGTCTTGCGTAGACACCAAGAATTTAAAAGTATTTTAACAAATAAATACAACGCACCGAGTGTTTAATTTAATTTGTTTTTTCGTTTTAGATGGAATTGAAATCATATTCATCAGATATAAAATATATCGATGTATCCGAAGGTAGTTTTGAAGTTTATGTAAGATTTTCAACAAACGAAGCTGCCAAGATATTTTCTGAATGTGCATTTCCAGCAAAAAAGAAAATACTGGAGAATGAAGAAGAGAAGAAATATTGGGAAAAGGCAGAACAAGACAGAGTCGATAAGTTTAATAAACATTTAGGTAAACCTAAACAACGTGGACGAGATAAACTGTTACGTAAAGCCGAGAAAGCTTTAGGTAAACACATTAGGTTCGATGATACTGAATGAATTGTCTACGATATTGTCTCTTTTGAAAATATACATATATTTATTCTTCAACAATACAAATATATAAATGTTTTTTAAATTAATAAAATAATACAATAAATTACAAAAGTAAACTTTTATATTGATTCAAAAACTCTTCCTCTTGAATTAAAGTAAAATCAAGATGATCATCATCAACGATAGACATACCTTCAGAGAACCGATTAAACGCTTCGTACTGTTCAGTATTCACTTCACCATCATTAGACCCGTCGCTATCGGTATCTTTAACCTTCATCAACTCCTCGATCGCTTTACCAATATCTCCATCATGTTTAATAAGAATCTCTCTAGCTTTAGCCACATCAAACCCCATATTAGTTATATGCGCTAACAGTGCATCCGTCGTCCCCTGAGAGCTAGTAGAAGCAGCTATCATCATCTGGTCCATCATCTCCGGATGCTCTTGAATATATTGTACACCGGTAGATATAACATTGTTGCTTGCTTGTAACGCGTGTCTCGCTACGTCGTACGAGTAGCCCATGTTGACCATCATGTCTAGTAGGCTCGGCTCCACGTACTGTTTGCCGTCTGCGCACTTGCCTAGTTTACGTTTACGGTCGTCCAGTTTCTTGTCTGTTTTTGCTTTCTTCCTGGCTTCGGTTCTTTCTTCTCGTACTCTGTTTATGTATTCGGCTGCGGCGTTTACGTTACCTTGGACTGCACGGAGACCTAGACGTGCTTCGGCCGCTGTGTAACCTGTGTTAAGTTGTTAAATGAATACTTGAGGTAATAGACATGGTGCCAGTAACAAAGTATTATGATTTTAAATAATGAAATAGGTTCAAAAGATTCTAAAAAAATGTAGTTATTTTTATATTAATATGATTTTTGCTAAAATAATTATATACACAATACAACAATCAACCATTTAAAATGAAATACAGAGAGAATGACGTCACATTTCAGTAAATGTCAAGGAAAGAAAATTAACCTCAAAAGTGATTTTTATTTTAGACAAATATCAATTTCTCATACAAGATTATTAGTTTTATTAGATACTGTTTTTACACTGAGGGGGACTAGCACTCCATTTATACACTTTGGAATTCATTTTTAACACACAAAATAATTAAATTATTGTCAAACACAAGTGTGACGTCATAAATACGAGCGTTTTGGCGCCAAATTCAAAATGAGTTATAAAAGGGTAGTTTTTTGCGATAAAACCTATATTTTTTTACAAAAATAAGTATTTTTTTGGGAATAGGAGACACATAAGTTCATCATAGGTACCTAATTCAAGAAGAGCGCATAAACTTGAATCATCAATCTTTAATGCTTGCAATTCACTTTGAGCTCGAATAATTAACTCCGTTGCTTCTGATCTTCGGTTTTGATGGAACAAAACAATAGCTTGTAATAAATGTAACCTCATGAAAAGTGCTGCTTCATTACCTGTAAAATACTTATATAAATATTAAATAATTACAATAAATACTTTGTACAAACCTGACGTTCCTTTAATAGCAATCAAACGTTCCAAGTTTGGTCCGTAACTTTTGTGAAAGTTCTCTTCGCATATTTTCAATCGTTTCTCAGCTTCGGGTAACTGGTTTACGCTCTTTAAACACAGATAACACCACGCAATGTCTAGATTTAATAATGCGTAGTTATCGACTGCTTTAAGTATGTCGGCGTTACATTGACTGTAAAAAAAACACTGATTTTAATGTTTTTATTCGGAATTAACGCAATCAGATGTATTTACCTAAATTCATTATCGGCTTCGAGGAATAATATCAACGCTAATGCGTGATCATCTTTCTTTAAAGCTTGTTTTCCTTTTTCGTGTAAAGCCATTGCGATTATAAGAGCAGATTTTTGATTAGCTGGTAATTGTATTTCATTTCCTGCTTGATCTTCGAGCTAGAATTTAATATTAAATATACCACAAATATATAATTATTAATTAAAGTTACTTTTAAATAATCACGACTGGATTGCGTTGCTAAAATCTGTAAATCAGCTTTAGTTTTTTCAACGTATTCATGGTTTTTATCATCATTGTTTATTTTTGAATCGTATAAAATAACAGCCATCATTTGTTGACCGTTTTTAATTCCTTGTGAGTTTAAATACTCATCGTTTTTTATAACTTTTCCGTTAGATATTAATTTAATTCTGAAACAAATATACTCGTATCAAATTTTAAACTGTAATAATTTTAATAATTAAAATACCTTTGACTTTCAACTGTTAAATCTTGAGCTACGTTATTAATTAATTCTTGTCCTAAAGAGCTCAGTTTTATTTTGTACGTTAAATGATTGGATCCACTTTGTTTATTTGATAATCGTATTTTAATAGTGGCAACGCCGGTTTCTTGAAATGTAGTACGTTCTTTCAATCGATCGAGAGCATGATTTTGTAGTTCTTGTAAACCGGTTTTACAATGTTCGTAACTTATATTTAAATCTTTTGTATATAATTTTGCAAGTTCCTAAAATCATATTCTATTTTTATCTGATGATAAGCATTAATTAATAACCATACCTCAATTTCTTTTTCACATGAACCTGTTTCTTCATTGTAATATGGTAGAAGCCACAATTTTATGTTGTTTTCATTTAATTTGGCTTTTAACTGTAACAAAATTGATTCGATTTTTAAATCCATTATAAGAATGTCCAATACGATGTAGCAAACAAAGGAATTAGTTGTCATCAAGTTGTCACATTTGTGTTTTATGCAGTTTTATGTTTATATTTATTTTGGTTGGTAACACTGTTAAACAACTGTTTTTGACAGACGTCAGAATTTTTTAAATACACGTTGTTTTTTTAGGTTATTTGTCTATTAATTTGAGTTTTTTAAAATTAAATTACAATTTATTATTTAGTTAATTGATAAATATAAATTTAATTAAAAGTAGTTTTTATTAAAATGAATACTTGCAAAAGTGTTGGTTATTTTGTAAGAAAAATGTGTAATTATCCAGTAAAATTACAAAAGTTAGAAAATGTATGTAAATATTGGATAGATCAATTTAGATTTAAAGATATTTTAGAACCAGTGGAATCGGCCGAGAATATAATTGCACATGTGATTAATTCTGATAAGGTTTTATTAATTACAGAATATACATAATGAGTTTGTCTTCTTATTATTTCATTATATTTATTGTAGTTAATTGATGTACAAAGAAATAGTCAATTAATTTTAAAAGAAGAACAAATTCACTGCATAAATAATTTGTGTACATTAAGATTAAATAGGTAGGTAAGTCAAAAATATATTTTAAAATATCAATATAAGTTTAAACGTATGCCCAGAACCCCAGTGCTGAAAATTGTTTTTTTAAGGGATGGTCAAAATTCGTTAAAAATGAATCATTTTTATTATAACATGTTGCGAAATCAGGGTCGTAGCCAAGGGGGTTAGTTTTTTCCAAACTCTTCCGGAAATTTTTATTAATTAAATTATAACATGAGCAAAAATTATTTAAAAAAAATATACATATTTTTGGATACGGATTTGGGCGAAAAAAAATAAAAAAATAATTGAATAAAACCGTTTTGTAGAATGCCCGTACAATATATAATAGGGGAATGGCAATTCCGAAGTTTAAAATTAAAATTAAGACCTCCGGTGTTTATTCCGCGACCCGAAACTGAAGAATTAGTTGAACTTGCTCTAAAAGTTCTTCAAGATATTCGTAAATATGGAATTCAACAGAAAATCAATGTACTGGATCTTTGTTGCGGTTCTGGTGCAATAGGACTGTCTTTACTACATGAAAATTATGATGCAAGTGTTTTTAATAATTTTATAATACATAGTCTAGATATATTTTACAGATTAAATATTTAAACGAGAGACGAGAGGGTTTTAAATTTTTTTAAAGTTATTGCAGAGTTTACAGATACGTTATTATATTGCGAAATGTTTCAAATATTAATTAAAGTTAGTTATTGTAAGCTTCTAATCAGCTAATTAATTAAAAGTATTAATAAACACTAAATATCTATAGGTATTATTATAATATTTGAATACGTATTGTATTGTTGATTTATTTAATTAACAAATATTGATTTTGCTTAATTTGTTAATTAATAAAATAAACATTAAACGCGTAACTATATCAAGATCATTTCTCAACATTGTGAACTGATAGATACATAGGTACCTATATAATAGGTAACTATTGTTATCTTTTCGCCAAAAGGCATATACATATTATATAGTAGGTACACATATATTTATACAGTGTATAACATTGTACAATTGTATATGGTTATACTTGTGATTGGGCGGTTTTTACTTCATAATAGAAATTTCGTAAATAATGTTATTTTTAAAATTTGAATTTTGCAAACAAAAAATAAACGATATTTCCAAATGACATAATAATGCGATATTAAAATGAATAAATCGATAATAGTATGTAATCGTATTGACAACTGAATAATATCCGAAGAGTTATTCACTGTATATAATAAATGTACGTACATTAAAAGTTTGTCTTTGGTAAAACCTTCTTACAACGATTCGAGACGTCTTTGATATTTGTAATGTAGTTAAATTTTAATTTCCGATTCTTCGGATGAAACTAAATTGTTTTAAACTTGTAGCCTTGTGGAATAGTTCCGGTTCTACAAACGTTTTTAATCAAAATTACATTCGTAAAAATCAATTGTCAATATTCTGCTGCGCTTTCTGCAATATTAAATGATTTACTTACTATTTTCTAATTTACGTATTATTGTTTGTAAGACGGTTGAAGTATACATTATATAGAATAGAACCTTTTTTAGATAAAATTAATTGCCGTTGATCGATCGCAAGACGCGTGCGAGTTAACTAAAGAGAATGCAGAACATTTGCATTTAAATAACAGGATTGATGTTGTGCAGCAAGAGCTGTCGCTGTCGCTGTCCAATGAACAAAACCTGCTAATCGATATAAATGATATGTTTGATTTGATTGTGTGTAATCCTCCGTACGTACCTACACACGATGTACAAAACGTACAGGACGAAATTAAACTGTAAGGGTCTTAATATTGTGTTTCTATTTAAACTATTATAATAATATAATTACACCCTGAGAGAAAACAAGTTTATATCCCCCCTCCTCCCCTTCGAGAATTTAATATATTTATAATTAACATATTATCTTCTATTTATTGATTTTAATGAGAATTTATACGTAAAGTATGTATGTGAAAAAATAAATTTTGTATAAAAATAAAAACATCGAAAACACTTAACATAATCTACTTAAATATAGAATTCATATATTATAAAATAATAATTGAGTTACATTCGCAAAGAAGCTTGTTAAATTTTTTAATATTTTTTTATTAAAATAAGTAAGTATCTTTATTTGCTCATAATATTATACTTATGTTTATATTTATACCTATTTGTATTGTTTTATTTCTTTATTCATTAAATTTAATTATACTGTCAATATTTTCAGAAAATTTTTTATTAATAAACGTTCTTTATTTCTCATTTTGCTTATTGTAAGAGATTTCATACAATATATAGGTACATAATACATTTGTTCAGATACGAGGATGTTCGCGCGTTAGACGGAGGTCCAGGTAATGGTACAGACACGATTGAACTCGTGCTCCGGGCGGCTTCTATGAAACTCCGTGGCTCCGGGCGATTGTTACTGGAAGTAGACCCCAGACAGCCTATCTGGATAGCGCAGTACTTGCACAACAACACTACTTCGCTTGGATTAAAGTATGTTAATACTTATAAGGATTTTTGTAAGAAAGATCGTTTTGTTGAAATTATCAAAATGTAAATGTAAATAGTAATTTGTATGTAATTATTGTTAATAAAAGTATATTTTTTCCACCGAATTATTGAAGTTTTCATCTAAAACCGTTGTTTTCACTTAGTTTCTTTTACAAATTAAACAAACGGTATAGGTACAACCCTGTATATATTGCGGTGAGTGATTTTGGGTTAAAAGTATGTAAGTATATTATATAGAAAAATACGATAAAAGTTGTAATTTTGAAACGCGTTTTGAGATATAGATATTGTTAATATGTACATGGTATTGAAAATAAGGTTTAAAATATATAATACGAATTCTTTATTTATAATTTAATCATACATATATAACATAATAAAAACATTCCTTGCAATAAATATTTATTTATCCATACAACCTATATTACAATGATTCTATGTAGGTAATTGCTTGCGCTTATTTTATATAATTAATACATAGTTAGGTACATATAATTCAACCATTAAGACAATATGTGTATTCAACTTAGATAAAGTTTATTTATTTATTTAAAAATATCATTTCCAATAGACAAAATTAATAGGTATCTTATATTATTAAATGTTTTAGATTCCAGCCTTTTCTAAAATATTTAATAAAACAACAATTCCAGCCTCAACTAATATGTTATTATGTCTAAGTCAATCATTTAAAATTATTGCAATAAAACAAATTAAATAATGTGTTTCTGTATTAAAAATCTATGAAGGGGCAGTCATAGATTTATTAAGGAACCAATTGGATGTTTATTATTTTCATATAAATAAAGATTTTATAAATTACAACCATCGTAAATTTACAGTTATTATAACAAATTTTAATTAGTGCAAAAATCAGCTGATATAGGTAATTGATTTTATTTAAATAAATGCAAGTGGCGTAACCAGCGCGATTATACAATAAGTAGCGAGGGGGCAGTTCATTAATTTATTAATTAAATTTTTTTCTGTTTAAATTACTCCCCTCTCAAAAAAATGTTGGTTAAGCCACTGTATGTAGATTAAATATAAATAAATTCTTATTTATTTTAAAAGTATGATAACATCCATCTATTAAGACGGCAGCCTGATTTATTTTAAATAATATTAAAAATAAATATATACCACATAAAAATGATTATATAAACTTTAAAAATTAAATTTTCAACATTACTTATGTGTATAATAAAGCTATAAACAATCATTTTTTATAAATTAATATAATTTAATAGAATGTAATACATTATCTGAATGAAATTCAATATATAATTATTTATTTGATTGCCGCCTTAACCCCGGGTTAAAAGTAACTAATAATTATATAATTTATTTATTAAAATGTGTAATATTTCCTAGTCCAACGTTCGTTGTATCATTTCAAATCAGTCCCATAGTTTTAACAGATTTTATTAAGAATAAAAAAATAAATCAAGTAGATGATTTTTATTTTATATTCATCCATATTTTCATTTAAAATAATAAAAATCTAAACTTAAATAGTACTTATAATATTTATTATACAAATGTATATATGGAATACCTCTCACATTTTAAAATTGACTATTTAGCAAATACAACAATGATTATTTATTTAATTATATATCGATCACTAAAATCTGTGTAAAATCACGGAACCGATCATGTTTGGTGGTGATTTATCTATAGTTGTCTTCTAGTTATCTTGCGTGACTGTTGCCGTCGGCCGTCGTTGTGAATGTCTCGTCACATCGGCAACTTCCTCACCGGCAATGTCTTCCTCGGACTCGCGTCCTAACCGGGGTGTGAAGTCCGTGTCGCGGGTATACGGGTAGTGCAAATCTAAAATCAATTATAGGTAATCAAGAAAATCACACACAGTTTTATACATAATAATTCTTATTTCAACGTCCGTCCGTCTAAAATGATATGCAGCTATTTTAAAATCATCACATATAGGTACATCTAATAATAATTTTACAGACTCGCCACGCATTATCAGCAAAACCTAACTAAATATAATAATTCAACTCTTATACAAGGGTTTTTAATAGATACTTGGAACGTGTGGGCAGCGATATTGTATCGAAGACAGAGTTGAGATAAGTTGAATTAACGTATAATGTATATACACTTAATTCTGTTTTTACACGGTAGATACGTTCCAGAAAAAACCGTGTAAAAAAAGACATGAAGTAAATAAGGGGATTAGTTCCATACCCTTCAACCCTGTCAAAAATATGTAGGTAAAATGAATTGATTCATACAAAAAATTAAATGTTGATGTGCATTCATGCACAGTTTATTTCATAAAAATCAAAGGCAATTCAATTCTTATAGTAAAAGTAACATAAATATAAAATTATCGCAAGTTTAGGAACTGAAAACTCGTACAAGACTAAAGCTGCTATGAAAATAAATTAGAAAGGGGAATTCCCTAACTACATATTATATAAACATCAGATAGAAAGAAATACGGTTAATAAAAATATTTTTGTTTAAAATTTAAATCAAATATCTTTTTTAATCGTGTTAAATCGAGTCAATTTTTTTTCTAGACCGTGTAAAAACAGAATTGGGTGTATTAAGGTGTATATATATAAAGATATAGTATACCTGATACAGGTACGATAGCCCACGCCGCAGGTTTGTTACCAGACCGTTTGTGAAGACGTCCTAGCCGGGGTCCCCACCACAGGTTGTTCTTAGGCGCCGGCTCCACAGCGACTCCTGTACATTCTTCCATACAATTGACCAACTCGTCCATGTTGACAATCTCCTCGACAACACCGATATTGCGACCAACTCTCGGGAACGGTACCAAGTTTTGTCGTTTTGACTCGTGTTTCAACTCTATACAAAATATAATAACCATTCTATTATTTAAATACAATATTGCAAGTCTTATTGCATTCAATACACTGACTGAAGTTACATTACCTATGTGTAGTAGTTATTAGATTTATCCGCAAATACGTGTGAATAAGAGAATTTGTTTCTTATTGGATAAAGCTCGATATAAAGTTGCAAATTCAGTTACAAGCAATGTATTTCTATATACAATGCACGAGCAAGTAAATTATTTCGTAACCAGCATCTTACGCGGTGTTTACACCGAAAAAACAAAACAGAAACATCGTGTCTTTAAAATACTTCGTATTTAAAAATGTATAGGGTTTATTGATTTTTTGTCATAAAACACTGTTTTGTTTTTCGGTGTAAACATGATATTAACTGCTATAGATACACGTGTGAAGGTAATATGTTTCTTAAGGAATGTCGATATAGATACAATGTGTAAGTTGCGGGTGAAATATACCGTATTTCATATAAATTCGAATCACAAGTTTTCGTGAAATTACACTATAAAATATGTAATTTTTGTTAGCGTATGCAACCAGATATACATTCACGTTATCAGGGGTTGCAGTACACACAAGGTGTTATATTAACTTTCAGCTAATCAAATTACATTTATGAAGTTTAAACTTATTAATAATTAATTAACACCGCATTACATATGTATATTATTGTAGGTACATACATATAACATACATATTATATTAAGGTGACCAACCGTCCTCCTTTAGGGAGGACAGTCCTCCTTTTGTAGGTTCTGTCCTCCCTCGAAAAGTGTCCTCCTTTATGTCCTCCTTTTTGATATTTTAAAACTAATATGTTAATCTATGTATACGTAAAATTTACGTCAATAATGATTATCAATCATGTATTAATATATATTTAATTTAAATTTATAAAAATTATTTATAATTCTGTTTTTGTATATTGTACAATACCTAAATACAAATACATATTTGCAAAAATTAATTCAGTTTAAAAAAATCAAAAAATTTTTTTATAAATTTTTCAAGGTCCAAAAATAAAGTGACTTTTTTTTGAGGAGTTTTCTGAATGCTAGGGAGGGTACCCTTATTTTGAAATTTTGTCCTCCTTTTTATTTTTTTAATATTGGTCACCTTAATTATATGGTATACCTACACCATACATATGTAAGTAGCAGTAAGTATTAAGTATACGTTGAGAACATTGACGGCTGTTGCATCTAATATGTATTGATAAACCATTTTCTTAATATTAAAAACATTACAGAAACGGCCTCACTCCTTCTTCTATATACCTGCTATGTTATATACCATAGCTAGGTAGGTATAGGTTTCTTATGCGAGCAAGAAAACATTCACTCATTTGTGTGAAAGAAAATCTCGTTTAGTTTTTTATTGCACAAAGGTTAAAGTTCGCGCAATCAACTGTTGTACTTTTAATATAATGATTCTTAAATTGTGGGTTAGGTGATTAGATACTGATTAGGGGTGAGGGGAGGGGGGGGGGAGTCATAAAAACTACAAATTTAATAGGTAACTATAAGTACTGTATATTTTTATTTCTTCTAAATAATATTGTAATATTATTATCTAACGCTCTGGGTTATGCAAGTGAAAATTGTTGTATAATTTATAATTTTGCAAACTTGTGATAGAAAGAACCGATGCCAGTGCGCTAACGACAACTGAATCAGCAGTATCTACTAATTTTGACTACAAAAGGGAGGAATCCTGTTTTCCTCACCCAGCATTGTGATAGTTAACAAATTAGTGATAAATTATTGGTTTTTATTTGTAATATATACGGTTAATTAGCGATCAGTTTTTAACCATTATTTTTGTAACTCGATTTATTAACTATAATTGTTTGTTTTTATTTATTGTGTTACCAATTATTACAGTGACGTTTATTCGAGTTAAATAACCTAATTATTCGAGTCGGTAAGTACAATAAGTTCATTTATAATTTTTGTATTAAATATACATGATTAGCATTTATTGTTATAATATTAAATTGATTAATATCGAGTACCTACTAATTATTCATTGCATTCATATATATCTATTAGTTGAAATGTATATCTATGCACATTAGAATGTGAGGTAATAAAACATTAACGATAAATGATCAATAGGTGAGGCATTCGTAAACGATGTAAGCTTTGAACAAACAGATACCTGTTGCTTTTTATCACCCAGCTATTATACGTAGATTCATACATATACAGATCTGTTTTATTATCGCTTCTACATACATATTATGTATTATGCATTATTGTTAGTATTTATTAAGTTTCGTATTATTAACAAGGGGGAGAGAAAGTCAAAAAAGTCAATCATTTTCTTAAATCGAAACAAGATTGTCTCAATTCGAATTAGGCAATTTAAATTTTTAGGAATTATCAATAATTTAGTATTATGATTTTTTAAATCACCTTTTTTTAAATAAAAGCCGGATCAAATTGTATTGCTTTGTATAATGTAATGTATGTAAATTAATTTAATTATCTTTGAAATTAATAATTAATGTAAGATTTCTTTTGTTTCAAAAATATTTTTGTTGTTAAATTCTAACATATTATGTACATCTAACACACCTTATGCGGTATAATATATAGGTAGGTGGATGAATGGTACGTTTGAAGTTATTTGATGGTGATTGAAACATATAAATACCTATATATTGTTCCAGTGAATTATTAGGGTACTACCTATCAATAATAACACATTATATTAACTGCTATAGATACACATGTGAAGGTAATATGTTTCATAAGGAATTTCGATATAGATACAATGTGTAAGTTGTGGGTGAAATATTATAACTTATTTCAAGTAAATTCGAATCACAAGTTTCGTGAATTTACATTATAACATGTAATTTTTGTTAGCGTATGCAACCAGATATACATTCACGTTATCAGGGGTTGCAGTACACACACAGTGTTTTATATTAACTTTCAACTAATCATGTTACTTTTAAGAATTTTAAACTTATAAAAATTAGTTAACTGGTAAAAATTATTATAAAATATTATAAACATTGGCGTCACGCGTATTTGTAGATGAAATATACTTTATTTCAAGTAAATTCGAATCACAAGTTACATAAAACAAATACTAATTTTTGTTAGCGTATGCAACCAGATATACATTCACGTTATCAGGGGTTGCAGTACACACACAGTGTTTTATATTAACTTTCAACTAATCATGTTACTTTTAAGAATTTTAAACTTATAAAAATTAGTTAACTGGTAAAAATTATTA
The DNA here is from genome assembly GCA_949319165.1 of Sialis lutaria. Classification (NCBI taxonomy): domain Eukaryota; kingdom Metazoa; phylum Arthropoda; class Insecta; order Megaloptera; family Sialidae; genus Sialis; species Sialis lutaria. Next base: position 36,421 of record OX439238.1, read on the forward strand.
TAAAATATTATAAACATTGGCGTCACGCGTATTTGTAGATGAAATATACTTTATTTCAAGTAAATTCGAATCACAAGTTACATAAAACAAATACTAATTTTTGTTAGCATATGCAACCAGATATACATTCACGTTATGAAGGGTTGCAGTACACACAAGTTATATTAACTTTCAGCTAATCAAATTACGTTGATGTATTTTAAACTTATATATGTATTAATAATTAATTAACTGGTAAAAATATATGTTTGTTATATTATAAAAATTAACGTCACGCGTCCGGTCAATATGATTCAATATAAATAAAAATGCAAGTATATACGTACTAATTAATATTGATCAATTATTGATTAATTATCAGAATGACATGCTAGTATGATTTATATATAAATTATTGTTGTTGATTTCAATCTTTCAGTTACAGTTAGAAACTATATTAATTTAACTGCCAAAACTTTAACAAAACACCTCAAAATTAAACTTGTACAATATTATGTATCATTGACTTTCGTAAACCTATTGCAATTTACTTGTTAAATTAAAATCTACGTACTATGACTACCTACCTACTATTAATGTATATATAAATAAATCTATTGAGTTTATCTGTACAATAAAAACAATGTGTATCTTCAGTTTAAAGAATATGTTATTCTTTAATTTTATTCGTACATCTGTCAATATCATACTTTTTTTGGAAATAAATTCATTCTACATGAACAAACAAATACATATTTATTTCTATTTACTGTGGTATATTGATATAAATTGCATATACATACTCTATCTAAACTTTTTATAAGAACTTTTATAAAAGATGATGTGCACTACAACAATGTTTATATTTTTTTATAAAAAAAATAGATTGAATTTTATTTTTCAATATCTATTCCATAAAATCTAACAAGTGCTTTAAAAGTATATATAATCACACTATCACCATTTAATACATAACTAATAAGATATAATTATATCAATATTGCCTACTAATGCAATTTTTGTAGTTAGATTAGTCGTACGTACATAAAATACCATTATATCTAAATTTAATATTTATAATATTACAGATATTTATAAGTGAGGAGCTGTTTGTAAATGAATAAAGAAATTGTTTTTTTTTTCATACACGTAATAATATAACAAACGAACGTATTTTCTGTATTACCTACTTGAGTAAATGTTTATATCTTTTATAAGACACATGTGTGGCTAATAATGTCAAGAGGATTAAATATATTTTACTTCAATTTACTTGCACGAAAAAAATAAGACATGTCCAATTAATCTAACAAACTGATATGTTAGAGTGAGTTTTATTATACATACCTGTAATCTACCTACAGGTATGTACTTATATAGAACCAAAACGGCTTAATTGTATGAATTCAAAATTAAATGTAAGTAAAATTAGCTAAATTATTATAAAAGTAGATATGTATGGATATCTCTATATTTCGTATATATGTACTATAAAAAACAAAATTGATTGCACAGGTATGCGGACCTAAAAAGGAAGATAATCAAATCATGTTCCATTGAATAAAATGTTTGAAAACTTTTACGAGTTTGCAAAAATTTCTTTTAGCTCGTGTGCATTTCTGAACAAACTGAAAAAGAATGTATAGTGTGTGTATAAATTTTTTTGTATACGTTCAAAAATTTTCTCTATAAAATAAATTCAAATTTATTTACATCAATAAATATATTTTATTAGGTCATATCATGATAACTGCAAAAGTTTTGAAATGTATTCTTCTTCAATATCGAAAATACAGTAGAAACCGGTTTTAACGACATCGGTAAATACGACATATTAACGATTTAAAATAAAAGTCCAACTGAATCACGTATAATTGTATTTTTTATTACGACTAATCGCTTTTTACGACCAATATGACTGGTTCCTTCGATGTCGTTATTATCGGTTTCTACTGTATTTCTAAAGGAAAAGTGAAACATAATTTTATTTGCATTTAATTTCCACTGTAGTGCATTCAACTATAACGGATACATTTTTCCATATTCATGTTCTTATTCAAAAGAAGAAGATATATCAAGTACTATATGTTTCATTACTAATTAATTTTCATTCTCAATGGAAACAAATCTTTGAATACATTAAAGTACACCTTTTTTTAAGAAAAACTAGAATTTATAAAGAAACCTGCGCGCGTGGTGTATAATATAATGGTTTTAACAAACCTTATAGCAACGTATTAACATTTAAATATAGATGAAATTTCTTGAGAAAACAAATGTCTTATTAAACAAATCCTAGCTCCGAGCATATAATGATGTGAAATAATCACACTTACACTTGCCAATTGTAATCTCTCTGATGCCTCTAGATTTCAAATTAACTTGGCTCTAAATAATTATTATTGTATATTTTAACAACTGCCAATGGTTTTAGGCAATACTTATTTCAATTTACGTATATATAATTGCGAAGTTTATAAATAATTTCAATATTGTATATGTATGTATATGAAACATAATACATGTATGTATACATTTATTTAAAATAAACTGTAACCCGCAACTTCTGTACTATTTAATTTTAAAAATTAATTATATATGGAGTTTACGCCGCTATAATATTGACAATGAGATAATACGCGTTGCAGGTATATTTAAAAAAAATGTAGAAATAATTAAACTCTTCTACAAAAGTTCTGTAAATAGTTTTGAATTTTTTATCATTCTTACTTACACTACTCAGCTGTTTTGTGTGATAGTGTGATTGTACGTACCCTATAGTACTTTTTAGATTTTAATAAACAAATTGGTGCTGGTTTGATCAGAATCGATTTGGTAGTTTTTTAAAATTAAATACACAAACTTATTGGATTTCTAAATATTTTATTTATTTTCATTTAATTTTAAAATCATGTCTGTTAATCACTTGTCAAGTTGTCAAATACAATTGAAATTAATATAGATAAAAATATCAAATTCATAATTGTTTTTTCTAAGTTAATTGATATGTTTCAATATTGAATAATTATTATTTTGTACAAAAAAATATCACTAATTGGCTTTAATAACTTAATTTTTACAAAATATTATTTCAAATATCAATTTTTTGTTTATTTAAATTTATATTTATAAATCGTTATTTATTTTTTTTGTGATAGACATTGAATGTAATTTGCTTCATTAATCAAATGTTCAGTGATATATTTAATATGTACCTACTATTATTATACCTGAAAAATTAAGGTTATCTGCGAAATGTGAAGCTATGTTGTTATATTTTAAAAATACAAACTTCAAATAAATAATTATTCTTCTACTCTTTAATTAATACCAATATTGGTATGTTAGGTACAGATATTTGTTAAGAGTGATTGTCTCTGATAAAAACAAACATGTATAACAAAACACCTAATTTAACTTAACATAATATAACTTAAATCAGTAATATTAAGTAATAATAAAATAATCCATATTTTCAATTTCGAAAAATTACTTAGATATTTATCAAATTTTTAATTCGTTTCTAAGGGAGGGGAGATCAATACAAATTGAAATGTAATTTTAAAATTGAGTAATTAATTAATACTGGGATATAATCTAGGGCACTGTTTTCTTAGATCCAGAAATATCATTATTTTTGGGCCACACACTTTTAAATTTATAAGATTTTTTTGTAAAAATTATTAAAATGAATATAAATAGTACGACTTACCATCTGTGTCTAGGAACGAAAATCTGGAGGTTAACGGAGACCCGGCTCCGGGCCCGGAGCGACCGACACGCGGAAACGGAAACAGACCCATCACGTTGTCACCACGAACCTCCCGTCGGTTGTTTTTAGTCGCTGGAAAAAAATATTCAATATCTTATTATAAATATATTCTTTCACTAAAATAACATTTGTATCTTTCGATATTTTTTTGCGAACATTTGAACTGAATAAAATATGAAGGTATCTTTATTTTTTGTAAATTTTGAATGAAATGAATATTAATATTGATGTATTTACTTAAAAAGTTATTTATATTAGGATGAATTAAAAATTTTTTTTTTTAAATGTACTTTAATTTTTTTCTGCGACATGAAAGCTTTTTTTTAAATTTAATTAAAATAAAATATTACCCTTTCTCTCGTGCATTATTAATGATACATTAATGCTACATTAGTATTCAAAAAGGTACTACAAAAGGAAGTAGGTAAATGTCGTCTTTTTTGGTAAATCTTTTGAACGAAAAATTATGTGTTGGTTGATTTTTTAACCCCATAAAAATACTTAAATTTAATAATTTTTATTTCTAATAATTAATTAATTGTTTTTTTTCAAAAGTTATAATAATAATGAAATAAGTATACAGTTGATATGTGATATAAAAACTCTTTAATTTACTTTTCGTAACAAATATATATTTTTTAAACACATACACTAACTAAATATTTCTATTAATACAAGTTTTAAGGACTATATTTTTTTAAATATATTTAAAGCTACTTGTTATTGAAATTTTTTAATTTTCTACGCACTGTTATAAATAGTTGGAAATACTTATTTATTAACTAAATACAACTATCTAAGTATTAGTTAGTTAGGTCAAAGTAAACTTCTAATTATGCACATTACAAATATGTAATTTTTGTTAGCATATGTATAAAGGCAATTTAAAGAACATTACGTTAAATATATATAATTTAGTAAAGAAAACAGGTATATTAAAACAATAAGTTGAAAATTGATAAAAGTATTTCAATTCAAAGTATTCTATTTTAATGAAGATAATAAGTAATTTTTGTTCGCGTATGCAACCAGATATACATTCACGTTATCAGGGGTTGCGGTACACACAAGTTACCTACTGTAATTCATATTATTTTAAATATATTTTTTGTTTAAATACATAACATATTTTTTACAGAGCATTTTAAAGAACACTACGTTAAATATATTAATTTAGTAAAGAAAACAGGTATATTGAAAGAATATGTTGAAAATTGATAAAAGTATTTTAATTCAAAGCATTCTATTTTAATGAAGATAAAATGTAATTTTTGTTCGCGTATGCAACCAGATATACATTCACGTTATCAGGGGTTGCAGTACACACAAGTTACCTACTGTAATTTTATATTATTTTAAATACATATTTTATTTAAATACATAACATATTTTTACCTTGGCATTTGGAAAAATCAAAACAAATAAATAACACGAGCGCCGTCATTACAAACACCGCAGTACTTTTCGTCATATTACGAAATAAAATACAAACTCAAAAAACAATAAACAATGCGAAACTTCGAAATAAATACAGTTATGTAAACCTGTTCAATTGTTGCAGACTCGACTCAGTCTTTTGTCTCGAAACCGTTCAAATTCTACTGACTTTCAGAGCATCTAGCAGGCTTATATATATACAAATACACATGCATAGAAATGACCAGGTGCGTTACAAAAAGCAGTTGTCTTCGGGATAGGAAAAAATCAAACCAGATGAGAATTTGTGGCAACAATCGTCTTTCGTCTTTGTCTCTTTACAACACCAATCCTGGCACTGTCCTTGTTTATTCCAGGCGACATCGTGTTCAGTTTCCGTTTTACACCGCGTATTCAGATTGACGCGCGCATATCCGCGGCCTCTTCTGATTGGCCGGCTCCAGTTCGAAATCTATGTTATAGTTTTATGTTGTTCATGTATAGTGTAGGTGGTAAATTGTGTTCCTTATTACGCTACAGATCAGCAGGAATCGCATTCATTCACTCATTACTATCAGATATTGGCTGTCTTACCCCCATTCACGTAAAACACTATGATTAGACAACATACATTTTTCTTAAACTGATTTATAATCAAATAATTATTCTGCAATCACATCGTGTTTTTCAATCAATTTAATACCCGTTGGCTATCAGTAAGTTTTGATTAAACGAAGAAATATACGTAGGTAGATCATTAATTAATTCTAATTTCTTGCAATAATAAATATATTGTCTCATTGACTGACTCATCAACACACAACCCAAACCCCTGGACCTTATGGATACAACAAGATGAGGTTTTTTGTGAAATTCAACTACCAATGATTTTATAAATTGTTAAAACACGGTCTGTGATAGCTCTTATACAAGTTGACCGCATGTGTTTTGTATATATTTTTAGTAAAAATACTTTGTAGGGAACGATGATCGCATTCAGGCCGTCAGTTATCATTTCTTAAACAAACAGACGAGAGAAATATATTCAATATGAATAAACAGATATGTGTAGATATAATAATATATGAATAAAAAGTGTACGAGAGTGTGTTAGTGTTAGTACAGTTTGAACGTAGGAAGCATAATATATGGTTGCAATGTCAATATTTGCCAATGTTTTTTGGGGTTGTAAATGCAATATCAACACTTTTTAATTTTAATTTTACTCTTAACAGGAATTATATATGTTTTATATTTAACAGATGAGGACATATATGTACGTACAACTATATTTTACTTTATAAGCAATAGACTAGCGTAAGCACTTTTCGGTGTTATTTTTAAAATGGAATGAAAGATATGTTATTGTATTATGTTTATTTAATTTCTGTTTTGTTTGTTGTATTCTGTTTTGAATGTGATTCAATTTGCGGTTTTTGTTCATTCATAAATTCTCGTATGTTCTCTTTAAAATATAAAATACATACATGCAATTGCTATAGAATTATTTTAACATCTTATGAATCTTATATATTTCAAATGCATTTTTTTTATTCAAATTATATTTCAATTGAACTGAATTTATAACAAACTATATGTAATAGTCTTCAGGCTTCCGCGGTGATCTTGATATGGATCTTGGCTTCTGGGTGTAATAGTTAAAATTATTTATTATATAGTAAATTTAGATTCAACTTCTTCTTTTTGTGTGTGGTGAGTTAATATTTCTATGGCAAATTGAAGATTGATGCATGAAATATGACTGAAAATTTTTGTGATTTAGATTTGATTATGTTTATTTTATAGAAAATGACGTGAAAAATTTAAATTTTCAAACCGCAGGTCTGTATCTCAAACCGTTCTCTAGATATGGCCTCTCGAAGTTTTAGTTTTTTCAAAATTTTGGAAAAAAATGGCTGTAACTTTTGAACTTGTGGCCGTATTTAATTTTTGTCGACAAATTTGGAATCAGCGTGCCAAAATCTATATAATAACATGTATAATACTTCAAAACTCGAGAAAAAAATTTTCGCGAAAAATCGAAAAAATTCAAAGGGGTATACCTTAAAAAAATGACGATTTTTGACAAAAAAATTTTTGTCGAATTTTTAAGTGTTATATATGTAATTATACAGATTTTGGTACGCTGATTCCAAATCCGTCGACAAAAATCAAATCCGACCACAAGTTCAAAAGTTACAGCCATTTTTCTCCAAAATTTTCAAAAAACTGAAACTTTGAGAGGCCATATCTCGAGAACGGTTTGAGATACAGGCCTGCGGTTTGAAAATTTCAACTTTTCACGTCATTTTCTATAAAATAAACATACTTTTAATCAAATCTAAAATTCATATTTTTTTAATTGTATTTCATGCATCAAATTTCAATTTGTCGTAGAAATATTAACACAAATACAAAAAAATAAGAGTTAAAAAAAAATTAAAGCGAGGAAATTTACTTTGATATTTAAAAAAAATTCATAGATTTCGGTTAATAATAATAATTTCCTTCAAAACATTTTAAAACTTACATTATGTTATACATAGAGTTCTATAATAATATTTGTTGCAGGGTAAATATAAATGAATAACTTATATAAAACTATTACCATTTATATATAATTCCAAAAAAGTATACATATACCTATGTACGATAAAAATAAATTAATGCATTATATCATCTTGATTACTTTTTAGTGTTTTCTTAGGTAAAAAAAACTTAATTTGTTTCAATTTTACAGCTAGCAAAATTTATGTAATATAAAACATATTTCTTTATGAATTTTTTGTAAATATACTAATATTTACAATTAAATTGCATTAGATGTTTTTCTATTGTACTTTTAATATTTATTACTAGCAATGAAAAATTAATCAAATATTTTATTTCAAATGTCTCAAATTAAATTAATTTACTTATTTTGCAAAAACCGATATATTTTAATGAAAATAATATTTAATCGTCTAACAAATGTTCATAAAAAAACATGAAGTTGATTTTATTAAATCCTAATTTGAATTGTTTTTATACATTTTAAAATGTTCAATATTTCTGAAGAGTATGTACCTACCTACATAATACATTTTGTATCATTGATGTTTATTCTACACTTATTATTTTATCAGCTAATATACCTACTTATTAACGTTTAAAATTCATTTTGATTTCAAGAAATATTTATAGAAATCTTGAAGAGTTCAATTTAAAAGCACTTTTAAAATTGTGAAGTATACGTTAATATGTTCTTGTTATGAAAAGAATTACAAGATTTAAACATTTTATTACAATTATACAGGTATAATATGCTATATACATAGGTATTATATTATATAAAATATTTATTAGCAATCAGTCATTATCAGAGTGTTATTTATTTATATATACTAACTCAAGTATAAAATATAATAATAAAAGGTGATATGAAGGGATGGATCGAAAATTGAATAATCAATTGTCTATTATAGCCATTAGAATAAATAAAGTTTTGATTATTATTTTGAATAAAATGTGTCTCGTATCGTTATAATAAGAAACAATCAACATATAAAAGGTATTATGAATAGATTTATTTACCATTTGGTAACTGTATAACACGCGTTAAATGTATATATCTATTATTGCGGCTGTGTTTAGATTACAAATATGTATGTATGTGAAGATTATGTTAAATCATAAATTACGGACATATATAATGTTTACATATTGCAGTTGTGTTGCTATTCGTTATTGAACTGTAATGTTTCTTTCGAATGAATGTTACATTATTCCTTTTATTGTACACCAACCACGACGCTAACTATTCAGACATTTAACAATATTTATGTCGTTTTATGTTAAATAAAATATAATATGATTCTTCAAAAAACTTCAAATGTGCCATTTGTTCATGTATTACATAAATATTAACATTAGAGTGGGTGGGGGGGGGGGGTACAGTATTAAATAATTAATTTGAAAAGATGATATTTAAAAAAAATAAGTTTGTATTGTGTATTTATTTATTAAATATACTTGTCTAATTATATTTACACTTTTAACATAGTGGCATCGATGTATTTCTAGTTTGTGTTTTCTGCGGTCCACGGTGGCCCGTATTCGTGCCGTAATGTGTCCTCGAATGGATTATATGTCGAGCACGCACACACATAACGCATACATTATACAATAATACTTATGGTAGAGGTGCTGGGTAGACAAATTTTATTAATTACATACATGATCACAAAAAGTTGTGTTTTTGTGTTCTAAAACTTAATAATCAGCCTGTGTATATGTACATTGATCTATAAATATATATTGTTTATAAAAATAATACACACAAATTCAAAAATGGATCTAATGAGAATAATAAAAATGTAACACTGATATTTGAAACGTTTATGTTTTTATTCCTGGCTTTTGATATTTTTTGAATTAATATTAATTGATTTTATTTCCGTGTGAGTAATTTGAAACCATTCGATATTTGTTAAAATTATAGACGAAATAAAAAGTTACCATTATACCTCTCAATACATGTAATACTTGTATTTGCGCATTTGCTTTCTTATTAAATAAATATGCATATATTTATGTATGTGATGTAAAAAATTAAAAATATACTTTACCTTCAAATAATAAATTTATCATATAAATTGGTTAATCCGCATATGTGTACCTATCTCATTAAAGAAATATAACCTTTCGAGAAAAATATGCAAACTAAATAAAATATTAACATTTAAACAGATTTCTTTAGCAAACATTATTTAAATTTTAATCGTATTTTTTTATATATCTTAATTTGGATAGAAATTTACATTTTATACGTACGGAAAAATCATGTGAGATAAAAAAATAAGAGTAAATGTGTAATAGACAAGTATTAAGACGAATTACAATAGATACGATTTACTTTAATGCTAATGTATATAAATATTGTGGGATGAAAGGGTTAATTTTTTTTAATAAAATTGACTATATGAGACACATATTTATCATAGCTTCGAAAATATATGTGTGAAGACATCTCTGTATCAAAAATAATTAATATTTTGTATGGTAACTTTGTTTGTTAAACAATTACAAGTCACAATGAAAACTTGTAATGTATTAAATTGATAATTATTTCTGTAAATGAAGAAACATTTAATGTTCTACACTTGAAAATACCCTAAGGCCATTTAAAGAACAATTCATTAAATATATTAATTTAGTAAAGAAAACAGGTATATTAAAACAATATGGTGAAAATTGATAAAAGTAATTTAATTCAAGTATTCTATTTTAATGAAGAAACAAAATAAGTAATTTTTATTAGCGTATGCAACCAGATATACATTCACGTTATCAAGGATTGCAGTACAGACAAGTTACCTACTGTAATTTTATATTATTTTAAATATGTATTAAATATATATAAAGGCCATTTAAAGAACATTACATTAAATATATTAATTTAGTTAAGAAAACAGGTATAGTAAAACAATATGGTGAAAATTGATAAAAGTAATTTAATTCAAGTATTCTATTTTAATAAAGGTACAAAATAAGTAATTTTTGTTAGCGTATGCAACCAGATATACATCCACGTTATCAGGGGTTGCAGTACACACAAGTTACCTATACTGTTTTATATTATTATTTTAAATACATATTTTGTTTAAATACATATTTTGTTTAAATACATGACACATTTTTACCTAAGCATTTGGAAAAAACAAAACAAATAAATAACACGAGCGCCGTCATTACAAATACCGCAGTACTTTTCGTCATAGTACGAAATAAAATACAAATTCAAAAAACAATAAAGTATTCTATTTTAATGAAATTGTGTATTTGTTTATAATAAAGTAAAGTAAAGAATGATTTGATTTCTTGTAGAATGAATATAGAAAGTAAATTAATTTCAAGGATAAATTACCATATGCCTTGTTTTGCGATAACTGTTTTTCTATTTTATTTAATTAATTGATTACATTGTATAAAGGCCAAACAAACCATTGTTGTTCATTCTAATGACAGAGACTAATAATCAAATGTGTCGCATGTGCGGGGCTCAATTCTCAAATACATTTGATTTTTTACAAAACTTTAAATATCGTACTTTTTTATTCGGGCAATTTTATGTCACATTTTGAAAACTTATAACTTGCAGAAAATAATAATTGGAGATTAATAAGCAAATAAAATACTTAAGTGCTTAAATTAGTACATTTTATAATAAAATAAGTTTTGACCCTCCATTATTCAATATTTAAATATATTTTCTATTAATTATATTAATTTAGTTTTGTACATACATATATAGTTTTACTGATAAAGGATTATGTTTGGTATATCATTCTATCCGGCCGGCGGGAAATAATATTTGAGGATGTAGACATTGGGGGACAAATCTACCCCCTATCTTGCATATAAAACGAACTATTTACAATTTTGTATAATGAATAAATAGCAAAAAGAATAAAAATTTAATATGTTTTTCCATGATAAAGAGTTGTAATTGGTTTCATTCAATTCGGATGAATGAATCCTACATGTTGTAGGGGTTCTAGGGCTCTACGTTAAAAATTCACGAACTTTATCAATTTAGAAACTGTATTAATTTTAAGTCAGTATTTTTTTATTTGTATCTAGCATTAAATACTTAGTGCGCGTACGAGCTTTATGTACATACATGTGACAATATAAAAGTGTTTAAGAATACTCTCTCACTCCGCCAAGACCAGTGTAATTTTGACAAAGTGTTTAAGTCTGTGCACAGCATGTGGAATGAGACAAATAAGTAAATCGTTATTTAAAAACACAAACAAAATACTCGTGCGATATATGTACGTATATACTATACTACATACATACATGTATATAGTATAGGGGGGTGATTGAAGTTACATACATGACGTAATACAACTGTTTATTACATTTACAACTCTGTACATATGCATTCATTAATTATATAACCCTCATCCAATAAAATTTTGGTTTTACTCACACGTAATCTATATCTATAAAAGAGTTTGTCCTTAACCACTCACTCACTCATATATCAACGTACAGCCCAAACCCCTGGACCTACAAACGTGAAATTTCGAAGGTGCCTTCCTTTTATGATGTAAGCACCCACTAAGAAAGGATTTTTGAAATTCAACCCCTACGGGGTTAAAACAGGGTGTCAAAATTTATATAATTTTTTTTTTGCATTTAATTGAAACTTATCGAACGTACACTACAATATAAATAATGAAACAATTATTTCAGCATTTCCCAAAATTTAACCCCTAAGCTGTTAGGGGGGGGGGAATTTTTAAAATATTTTTTTTTGTATTCACCGAATGAAACATGACACAAATAGGTAACTCTACAAGACAAATATCAGTTACAAAAATTTAACCCCTATGGGAATGGGGGAGGGGCGGTAAAATTTTGATATATTTATCTTCATAATTGTGATATTAAAATAAATTCGGACAAATTAATATTCAATTAAAAATTAAAGTTCGACATTCAAGCCCTAATAGCATAGGACGGAGACGGGGATGGATTTATTTAAAGGTAAATTCGGACAAAATAGTCATCTATTAAAATAAAAATTTCGGCATTCAACCCCTAATGGTGAGGGTAGACAGGGGGGTAGTTTCTACAATTTATCTAAGATCCGAGATATATACGATTTTTTTAGGTAATGAACAAAAATCAATATAAAAAAATGTAATATGTCATCCCCTATCACGTATGGAGGGTTCTATTAGTTTCGAAGTTTACGCGAGCGAAGCCGCGGGATTCCGCTAGTATTCTATAATATGCATTTTACTGTTAATATTTGCATTCATTGTTAAAATCCATATAACATATTTTTGCTTAATTATTTTAGGGAGGGGAGAAAATTCATTGAAATTTTTAGTACGTGTTCTATAAATAAAATCATACTGAAACAAATTATTTGGGAATGAATTGAGAATGTTTCCAATGTCTGGCATTTCAAATAATCGTTTATGTTAAAAGATAATTGTATTATTGTTAACTGTTATATCCCGATATTGACATAATGTCAGGTGTCTACAGAAGACGTAAAGTGTTTTGAACATTTCAATTGGCAACGCAATACGGAATTAAGATAAATACTCTGCTGAAGTGAAACCCCGTTTTCGTCTGTAAAAAAATGTAGGTACATATCTGTATAGAGCGGATCTAGAGTTAAATTTTATTTTGGGGGAGGGGAAGTAGTTAAAAAAACATATTTTTTTGTTTTGACCCTTTACTTTTTGTATTATTTTAAACAATATAATAATTATTCTTCAATAACTTTAATACCAAAATAAAATATAGGAGTAAAGAATACATTTATACTTATAAAATATATTTGTTTCCGATTAAAGATCAAAGAATATATCTTTAAATAGTTATTTAACTTGACATAGTTTAATGTCTCAGTTTCCAATTCAATTTCAAAATTCCGTTTAGGATGAATTAACTTTTCATTATGTTCAATAAATCAATCAATTTATGCAACAGTAAACTAGCTATGTAATGTATTTAGCTAATAAAAAGAAAATGAGAAAACGTTAGAAGTATAGACAACGGGTTCATATATAGTTATTTATCTAATTAATATTTTAGATTTGAATGATAATAAATCTTTTCTAAAATGTATCTTTTTTTCTCAATTATTTTTATCATAAATTATTATTTTTAGTATGGGGGGGGGTCAGACAACCACCCATGATATAAAAAGTTGTTTTATGCAATAACAATATAAAATACATGTATTTATAATAATATAATATTAAATTATGTATTATAAAATAAATGTTTGTGTGAAAATTCATGCAAAAAATTGATAATTTATTTCAAAACTTCCAAGTTAGTAATTTGGGTGTGTTTTACGTTATTTACAAAAATAAAATTATACTTGCTATTAATTTTGGACAATTTCACTTGGGTTCGAACCAAGAAATTTTGCTCCGCATACATAAACGTAAAATGTTGGTAATTTAGTTGGCGACACTGATGAAATTTTATTTTTTACAGGTTTGTTTATGTTCAGGTTGGTACTGTTACAATTTGTAGTTGTCAATCTCTAATCTAACTTCATGCTCTAATCTCTGTTATTGCGAGACAGTTGTTTTGAGAAAATAACCGGACATTAAAAATAAATATATTCGCAATTTAATAAATTCTATTACACTTACATTACCGTTTAATTGTTAACGTATAAGTTAACCAATTTACAACGCATATTCTTTTTTATATAATTTGCTGTAATCATGGCATTCAGCCATACTTCTGTGGTAAGTTTTACAAATCGAATTAATTAAAAATAGAACTTATTTACACATGGTAGCTCTTTATGAAACAATAAAACACGTTTTTTTCAGTTAAAAACTTATCAGAAGGTTATAGATGAGACAATTTCAAGTAGTCGTGAAGCATTCTTAGATGAAGGAATAGACGAACAAGTGTTGTCAGAATTAAAACATTTATGGGAAACTAAACTAACAAGTAGTAAAGCTTGTCAAGTAGACCCACCTTCATTAGAAACTGAACCACTTGCAACCAACTCTCGTAAAACTGGTAAGTCAATACATTTTATCCATATGCATTTTATTATAATACATGTGTAATATTTTCAGTACCACAAAAGAAGACAGTAAACGATAACGCAGTGGCCTCAGGGGGCAACACATTTCCTCAACAATCAACACAACAACAACAGCAAGCTCCCATATCTCAAACCACGGCAGTACAAAACAATCAAAGTGCACTAAACACCGGAACATCACGTCTGATACAGAACGTATGGACCGGTCAATTAGTGCCTATACAAATAAAACTACCAACACCGGAAGGGTCAGATCGTATCCTTACAATCCACGTACCGGCTACAGCCCTGATCGGTAACCAGCTACAGCAAGTTTTAACCGGACCGATAATATCAGCTACAATGAAACTACCACAACAACAGGCTTCGGCCCTATTACAACAACACGTTAACGAGAAACTTAACGGAGCAATGATGAGGACAATACCGCAGACGGACGGGCAGTTTGATGATCTTAAAAACAAACAACAGGTTATGTTGTCGGCGAAATGTTTGCAAGTTGACGGCGCCGACGATGAGAGTTCTGATGACGATGACGATGTTTCTGATGAGCCGTCTGATGATGATGAACCGGAGGACGATAAGGACGAGGAAGATCCGGATTTAGAGGAGCCGGGGATTGAAGAGGAACCGTTGAACTCTGACGATGATGTTTCTGAAGAGGATCATTCTGATATGTTTGAGTGCGATAATGTTATTGTGTGCCAGTACGATAAGGTATTGTGATCTAATAGATATTATAATACATTTATTAATGATGTTTGGGGAGGGGGTACAGTCTCAGGCAAAATTAATATAAATCTAAATTGGAAATCAGATTATGAATTATTCACTTTAAATGCTTGTAGAAAAGTTAAATTCGTTTTTAAACTACATAAAAAATATGTTTAAGGTAGTTAGTCCATCATAATGTGATCACATTAGGCCATGAGTACATATTTATAATTTAGAGAAATGGCAACGCTGTACATTATCTACTATTAACTACTTGTCAAATGATTATATTTTATCACCTAAACTACCACAGAATATATTAATAATTAAGGAAATCGATTATAATTCCCTTCAATCCACTTATCATATTTTGTAAAAAATTATTTCATTATTTCGTGTATTTTTTACTATAATCAAATGAATACGTTGTTGCCACATTGTCAACAATACTGTAATTTATGTAATGGTTTGGTAGTTAAATCTGGTTAAATCTTAATAACGGGATGGTCAATAATTCCAATCTTTTGTATACTGTTTTCTTTCATATAAATATACAACATGTCAGTTTTTTATGAAAATCTGACGCTACGTTTAAATTTTATCTAATAAAACGTTACGTTAGTGTACGGTTAGTCCATATATAAGCTGTGTTAAAAATATAAACTTTGAGATCGTTTTTCATGACTTTGAGATGGTCAATTTTAATAAAAATGGACTATTTTTCAGATATTAATCTAGGGAATATTCCTGTGCAATTTAAACAAAATCTGACGAAAACATGTTTACGGACCAACTACCTTAAAACCTTATTTCGTATTTTAACTGTTATTTTAGCCAAAATTTGTTTGTGAATGTTATTTAAATTGATGTCAGAAATAAATAACCCAAAATATTTTATTATAAATGACTTGATAAGTGAAAATACTATTAAATAACACTGTTTAGAACATAAATGTAATGAAAATGATAATATAAGTAGTTTACACGCATAAATATATCAAATAAATACAACAATTAAAATATAACAACCTGATTGCAATCTGATTGGTCAAATTCAAACTGCAATTGTTTTAAATAATGAGTCCATTGTTGCCAATTCATCACTTTTAGTAATTTTTATAATGTTTTCTTTACTCATTAATTGTTTTTTCTCTGAAATGAGTTAGTAAAATCTAATAAGTTTTGTACAGAAGTTAAACAGATAGTTTTTACTATAAATTATATTTTTGGCTACGTTTTTTCAGTGTTTAAATAAGGTTTTTTAGTGACTAGTGTACGGGACAAACGATATTAATAAACTTAAAACACTTTGTAATTTTGTATGTATATTTATTTATTGTTGAAAGTACAATGATGATTGTTGTAAGTTGATGTGATGTTTGGTAATGTAGCGAGTGCGAGAGTACTGCAGCGAGATGTTTACTGTCTTAAGAGCGAAGACCAAGTATCTGTTTTAGAAAATGAAATATCCTGTCTTAGGATCGGTAGACAAGGATAGCGATAGATATTTAGAGAAGGGGAACATACCGCGTGAACTTGAAATTGGAATAACCCAAAGAAAGGGTCGGGCGGCTTGTCTTTGATTACTGTAAAACTGCACTTAAGGTAAATTAGACGATAAGCCGACCGGAAATACCCAAGCGTACGTGTTACTAATAAACTACAGAGGATTAAGAAAGATTAAAGAATTCGCTGAAAAATGTAAAAGTCTAGACACGTTGTAAAAGTAAATAAGTTGTCGGCAAACTTAAATAAAGGAATAAAAATAGTACGAAATATTAAAATAAAATTTAAGAAATTTGAACGTGTGAGATGTCGCGAATGTCGCTACAGTACCCCCCTGCCAGTGATTTAAATCACGAAAAACCTATCTGTAGACGGTCCGTGAAGCGGACGCGTCTACCTGACCGTGTTCGTCGTACTCCTTCGTCTGGCTGAACTTCGGGCTGGTGGGCGGGAATGACTGGAACTCGAGATGCAATGTCTGCGTCGTTTGTCTTCTCGCCGTGGATGTCGTCATCAATTGCATCGTCTGATGTGATGTATGCTGGCTTGAGTCTATCGATGGATACTGTAACGTCGCGGCCACGCATATGAACGATGAAAGTTTTATCACTTCGTTTGACAACTTTGAAAGGGCCCTCATATGGTTTCTGGAGTGGTGATTTTGGTCCGTCATGGCGAACGAACACGTATTGAGTTGTGGTTAGATCTTTAAAAACGAAAGTGCGTTTGTTGCCATGCTGCGTGCCATTGGTTGGACGCAAAGTCGTTAAATGTTGTTTTAGGTCTTTAATGAATTGATTAGTTGTGTCGTCGTTATTGTTGTCCGAGAGACGGTTTGATAAAAATTCTCCGGGAAGGCGTAGAGGTTCTCCGTAGACTATTTCGGCTGCTGAAGCTTGGAGGTCCTCCTTCCAGGCAGCGCGAATCCCTAGCATCACCGTTGGTAGAATTTCCGTCCATCGCTCGTTGTGACATTTTATCGCAGCTTTCAGTTGACGGTGAAAACGCTCAACCATGCCGTTGGCGGCAGGGTGATATGCAGTCGTTCTCAGGTGAGTCGTACCAGTCAGGCGGTTTAGATGCTTGAACAGGTATGACTCGAACTGTCTTCCCTGGTCGGTTGTTACACGGAGTGGTGTACCGAAGCGTGCAATCCAGTTAGCGTAGAATGCACGGGCGACTGTTTCTGCTTCCTGGTTTTCGAGAGGTATGGCTTCAGGCCAGCGAGAGAAGCGATCGACGCAGGTAAGGCAATATCTGCAGCCTTCCGAACTCGGCATGATGATGATGTCGATGTGCACGTGCTCGAACCTCGCAGATGGTAATGTGAAGGTTCCAGGAGTCGATGAAACGTGTCGTGTGACTTTCGATTTTTGACATTCTAAACAGCTACGGGCCCACATTGTGCAATCCTTTTTTATTGACGGCCAGACGTAACGTTGCGTCACGAGCTTGACTGTCGCTTTAACACCTGGGTGAGAGAGTCGGTGCACTGCGTTAAATGCGGCTCGGCGAAATTGCGTTGTGACGAATGGGCGAGCTGTGGATGTTGAAATGTCGCAAAGTAATGTGACATCAGTATTTGGTATTTTAACAAGTTTCATTTGAAGGCTCGTTGTGTTTGCGTTTTTTAATGTTTTGATCTCCTCGTCAGTTTTCTGTGCCAGTGCGAGTGCCTCGAGGTCGAGAGTTGCTTCAACCTCTTCGACGCGTGATAATGCGTCGGCGACAACGTTGTCTTGGCCGGCTACGTGCCGGATGTCGGTGGTGAATTGTCCCACAAAGTCGAGGTATCGAAACTGCCGAGGAGTGCACTGACCATCCTTCTTCTTGAACGCAAACGTAATCGGTTTGTGATCCGTGAAAATGGTGAATGTACGAGCTTCAATCATATGACGGAAATGTTTAACCGCGGAGTATATCGCGAGTAGCTCGCGGTCGTACGCACCGTATTTTCGTTCGGCGGAATTCAGCTTCCTGGAGAAGAACGCCAGTGGTTGCCAGGCGTCGTCGAGTCGTTGTTGAAGTGCGGCACCGATGGTATAATCTGATGCGTCGCAGAATATTGCTAGCGGTGCGTCGATTTTGGGATGAGCAAGCAAGGTAGCCTGTGCAAGACTTTCCTTGCATTGCTCAAAAGCACGTTCTGTTTCCGAATTCCAGTTGATCGGAGCTTTCCCTTTTACATTCCCCTGGAGAAGGTCGTTAAGAGGTGCCTGGACTTGAGCAGCTTTGGGTATGAATCTCCTATAGAAATTCAGCATACCCAAAAACTGACGGAGTTTCTTCACGGTCGTAGGCTGCGGATAATTGCGTATGGTTTCAACTTTATCTTGTAGCGGTCGCGTGCCTGCGCTGGAAATAAGGTAGCCCAGAAATGTTACTTCAGGCTGACCGAACACGCACTTAGCCGGGTTCACAACCACGCCGTATTCCTGGAGGCGGGTGAAAAGAATCCGCAGGTGGTCCAGGTGCTCTTCTTCCGACGAAGACGCTATGAGTATGTCGTCGATGTAAGCATAGCAGAAGTCTAGGCCACGCAGCACCTCGTCGATGAAACGTTGGAATGTTTGAGCCGCGTTGCGTAGACCAAAGGTCATAAACGGGAACTCAAACAATCCGAACGGTGTGGTGATGGCTGTTTTAGGGATGTCCTCCTCGACGACAGGAATCTGATTGAACGCGCGCACTAGGTCGATTGTTGAAAAAATAGTTTTTCCCTGGAGAGCCTGTGCGAAATCTTGAATGTGACGGACGGGATATCGATCCGGCTCCGTCCTTGCGTTCAAGCCACGATAATCTCCACAGGGTCGCAGTTCTTCGTTTTTCTTGGGCACCAGGTGAAGCGGAGATGCCCAGCAGCTTTTTGATGGTCGTGCGATCCCGAGCTTTAGCATCGCGTCGAACTCTTGTTTGGCCGCTTTTAATTTGTCTGGTGCGAGACGTCGCGGTTTGTGAGCGACGGGAGGTCCTGGCGTAGTCTTGATATGATGCCGTGTTTGGTGTCGTAATTCCTTAACTGCGCCGACCGGACGCGTGATGTCGGGGAATTGCAGCAGCAGTTCGTGGAATGTCGATGTTCCGGACACCGTTTTGATTCCCAGTACATCGTATTTGGCTACGACAGCTTGTCCCTGCGTGGTTATGCGTGTCGTGGCGTCGAGTAGGCGTCGATTTCTCACATCCACAAGTAAATTGTAGTATGCCAGAAAATCAACGCCAACGATTGGTTTTGATACGTCAGCGACCACGAACCTCCATGTGAAGTCGCGGCGTAGTCCGAAGTCGAGTGTGAACGTTCTCGTACCGTATGTCGATATGGGCGTTCCATTGGCTGCAGCAAGTTCATACGAAGACCTTTCTTGCGGCCCTCGTAGGTATGAACGAGGAAACACGCACAAGTCGGCTCCGGTGTCCACCAAGAATTGTGTTTTCGTCGTCTTGTCTGTGATGAAAATGCGGCGCGATGTCGTAGGGCAGGTGTCGTCCGTCGCCATTAACGACTGCCCGTCGCGTTTCCCGAACTGGTCTGGTTAAATGAACATGGCTTCTGACATTTGCTTGCGCCTTGGCCGAATGTGCGGTGATACCAGCATACACCTTGGACGTGGCTGCGATCGCGGGACTGTGATCGTGTGCGAGACCGCGATCTACTACGATGATAGTTGTCCCTAAGCTGTGTCACTTCGTTCCGTATCGAAGCAACTTCTTGATTGAATGTGAGCGTCAGTTGCCGTAATTGCGTTAATACAAGGTCTATATTCGCGTCCTGGGGTGTGGTTTCCGCGATCGTCGGTCGATGCGATGTTAACTCCATGATAGAGTCCGCTAAGTCAGCGATTTTGTTGAGACTGAGGTCTTTGTGTGCAGCGAGAATAGCCTGCACGTTGGCGGGTAGTCGCCCGCACCACAGAGTACGCAGCATACTCTCTGGCACCGATGATCCTGCGAGTCCTTGGAGATGGCGGAGAAACTGTGACGGCTTCCTGTCACCCATTTCCTCGAGCTCGAGAAGGCGGCGAGTCTTTTGTTCCTGCGACGTGCTGAGGCGCTTAATTAACTCTGATTTGAGCGTCGCGTATGCATCTGTTGCCGGCTTATTCACTATTATGTCTCTCACTTCGAGCGCAAATCGCGGCTCTAATACACTCGTCACATACCCGAATTTTGTAGCGTCGGTCGTTACGCCCGCACTCGCGAAATTCGCTTCCGCCATCGAGAACCAAAGTTCTGGGTCTGATGGAATAAACGGCGGTATACGGACGGCTACGCGGTTGACAGCTAACGCACTCTCTTCGTTCTCTGCGAGATTATGTGCACCTTGTAGCGCCATGTTTAAAAGTTCTCTGTTAATCACAACACACGAAAAGCACGATTTACAAAAAAAAATAATAATTGTCAGTTGCACTTAATAAATGTTTGTCGAATACACAAATCACTTTTTTTTAATTGTCAATAGCACTGTGAATTGTCAATATTACGCGAGAAAAACACAACACGTCACTATGTTTCACGTCGGTCGCGGATAAATTCACGTAGTGCGCGGACAAATCACGTCGGGGTCACCACTTTAGTGACTAGTGTACGGGACAAACGATATTAATAAACTTAAAACACTTTGTAATTTTGTATGTATATTTATTTATTGTTGAAAGTACAATGATGATTGTTGTAAGTTGATGTGATGTTTGGTAATGTAGCGAGTGCGAGAGTACTGCAGCGAGATGTTTACTGTCTTAAGAGCGAAGACCAAGTATCTGTTTTAGAAAATGAAATATCCTGTCTTAGGATCGGTAGACAAGGATAGCGATAGATATTTAGAGAAGGGGAACATACCGCGTGAACTTGAAATTGGAATAACCCAAAGAAAGGGTCGGGCGGCTTGTCTTTGATTACTGTAAAACTGCACTTAAGGTAAATTAGACGATAAGCCGACCGGAAATACCCAAGCGTACGTGTTACTAATAAACTACAGAGGATTAAGAAAGATTAAAGAATTCGCTGAAAAATGTAAAAGTCTAGACACGTTGTAAAAGTAAATAAGTTGTCGGCAAACTTAAATAAAGGAATAAAAATAGTACGAAATATTAAAATAAAATTTAAGAAATTTGAACGTGTGAGATGTCGCGAATGTCGCTACAGTTTGAATTAGAATTGTTCCAAAAGAAAACGTGTGTTAAAATGTGCAAACTTTAAACTGCTATAACTTTTAAACGGTGTAGTAAATGGCATCTGAATTGCGTTATTTGTCTTATTTTTAATATCCTGTGTTTTTAATTAATTTGTTTGTTTGTTTCAGATAACAAGAACAAGAAACAAATGGAAATTTGCATTGAAAGACGGCATAATGAATCTAAACGGTAAAGATTTTGTGCTCCAGAAGTTAACGGGCGACGCTGAATGGTAATTTGTTTAAGTATATTAATAATAATTAAATTAGTGGTTTTTATTATAATTGCAGGAAGTGTTTTTAGTTTTTTTCTATTATACGATTGTTTTATTGTACTTAACAAATATTTATTAATATTGGTTTTTGTTTATCTACACACAATCGGTACAAAAATACTCTCGAGTCATGAAAACGTTGTAAATATCTAAGAATTTTAATTTATACAAAGATCGACGACGGTGAAAAAAATAAAAACAATATTTGTTTAACGTTTTTGTTACGGTTTGAGTTTTATTTAATAAAGTAAAGGTTTTTGAAGTTATACTTCTTTAGGGACGTCGAGGGTAAAAATTGAGTAATGTAACGAAATTGTAACGAAATTTTATGCGGTGAAATATATCTAGCCCAGGACTGAAAATACAGAATAAAACAACTGTAAAGAGTATTGCCTATATCAAAAATTTCATAGACAATAAAGATTTTTACTTAAATAACACAACTGTAAAGAGTATTGCCTATATCAAAAATTTCATAGACAAAGATTTTTACTTAAATAACACAACTGTAAAGAGTATTGCCTATATCAAAAATTTCATAGACAAAGATTTTTACTTAAATAACACAACTGTAAAGAGTATTGCCTATATTAATTAAATACACTCATCTCTCGATTTCGAAACCTTCGATTTCGGAACCGCTTGATTTCGAAACGGGCCAAACGCGCGAGTTGCCAACCTTCTCCAATCCCCTCCATAATACTACCGTGATTGCTATCTCCGCGCGTAATTTAAATTCACCAATCAACGTTAAGGTCGGCACGATGGTGGGGACCCCTCTCGACGTTGTCAATTCAAGCGGTTCAATTACCAACAACGTTGTGAAATCGAGCGATGGGTGTATTATAATTAAATTAAATTTTTAATTATATTTAAAGCAAACGGCAGATTATTGTTATTAAGATTATTCGTAGTTGTTTTTCAATCATCCCAAAGAAGTATAACTTCTAACGCGTGTACATAAGTACACACTCATTATTTTTTTATTTGAATCGACCGTCGTTATTGCAAATTAATCTCAGCACCTTAATTTAATTTGAAATAATTGTTTCAGGTATTGATTTTACTATGCTTCGTAGGTTTTGTAAGAAATGATTTAAACTTTATTTCAACGATTAACAACAGTAAATTTTAATTGGTTCACCGCATCCGTAAACATTTGTTTAGAGAATTTTATTACATTTTGAGTTGTATGTACATAAATATATTTTTCTAATTTTATAAAAAGAGGTGGTGCGGTTTAATTTGATTTTATGGACAGCATTTTAGATACACGTTGTTTTATTTGTCCAGTTTTGGTTGTTATTCGTTTTTTTTCCTGTAAGAAATATATATATGTGATAAAATAAACAATTTCTAAAGTGAAATAATATATGTAGTATAAAATAATGTCTATTTATTTGTACCACTACTGTATATCTTATGCTAAAATATATTGTTTACAGATAAATAACTTGGGTTTTTTATTTTAATTAGTACATATTGAGAAATTTTACAAAATCAAAATCAGTGGTAAGTATTCGTGTATAGTCGACTGGTTGTCGGCCATTTTCGTTATTTTGAAGTTAAATTATTTCAATGTTGGTTATTATCATAGACTTATACAATGGACTGAGCAATAGCCTCACAAAATTGAGCACTCTCTTTAAAGGACAAAGCGATAAGGACGGCTAAAGACGCCAATACCTGTCTCTTTTCTGTAGATCTGTAATGACTATTCTAGAAAGAGATAGGTATCGCTTTGTCTTTTCGTCAGTACACTCAGCACTCTGCTATACGACCATCCATTACACGACCGCTCCGTTACACAATATGCCGACAATCTAACCAATTCTAACCGTTATTCCCCCATGACTATTATATTTCTGCGCGTTTAAATTCACCAATCAACGAAAGTCGGCGCGGTGGTGGTCGGTGCCCCTCTAGCCGTCGTATAGTGGAATTTTTAAATTACCGATGCCGTCGTATAGCAGAATGTTGAGTGTACATATTTACCTTAGAGCAAATACTACTGGAGCCAGCCTTGCCGCTCGGCCGTGCGAACAATTGTGCTAGAGAGATAGCGGGAGAGTCGAGAGTACTACCTCTCTCTCTCGCTCCTGCGTGATATTATTACCGGTAATAGCGGAAAACACTTGCTCCTCTAATATCACGCGGGAGCGAGAGAGAAAGGAGGTAGTGCTCTTCCGCTATTTCTCTAGCACACTTGTTCGCACGGCCGAGCGGCAAGGCTGGCTCCAGTAGTATATGCTCTAAGATATTTACTTCAGTCCATTTTATAAGTCTATGGTTATAGCGCATCTAAAATCAATGTTGGTATCACTGTATTCAAAATAGAAAACAACACGTGTTTTGGTTCCTAACCTAGAAGTAATTATAAACATTTAATACAGCAAACATTACAAGTAAGTCTGCAGATTTTTGTTATACATTTTGATAAACTTGGTATTAATAATATTTATTTATATTTTAGAATGTCATTCCGTGGAGGTGGCGGGCGTGGTGGACGCGGCGGTGGCGGTGGTTTTAGAGGTGGTGGAGGTCGAGGTTTCGGAGGCCGTGGGGGCGGCGGCGGAGGTTTCGGAGGCCGGGGCGGTGGCGGCAGACAGAGCTTCGGAGGAGGTGGTAACAGATATGATCAAGGACCACCTGACAGAGTCATACCTTTAGGTTACTTTGAACATTCGTCACAAGATGATTTAGTCGTCAAAGTCGAAATCGAAGACGTACCTTATTTCAACGCTCCTATTTATTTAGAGAACAAGGAACAAATCGGAAAAATAGATGAAATATTTGGAAATCTTAGGGATTATTATGTATCTGTTAAGTTAGGTGACAATATGAAAGCATCGAGTTTTAAATCGAACCAAAAGGTAAATACATAATTCTAATAACGTAAAAAAATACTCTGCCTTGTAAATGCACGGTGCTTCCTCGTGCTAAATTCATCAAAGTTAGTTAATTATTGAACAATTTAAATAAAAACCGATAAAGTATTCAGATCAACTGCCTGTCATTGGTTAACCATTTAATTTTCATACGATTTTAATAAAAAAATTTAATTTTACATTTTTCTTAATACGCGCCTGGTTATTATGTCGTATATTTTGAATTTTTTGACAATTTCAATCAAAATCATTATTTTTCTGCTAAACGAATGTCAAAATGACATTTAAAACGTCAAAGTGACATTTAATATGTCAAAGTAAATAGCAGTTTTAAAAAAACAAATGACGATTTTCTTAAAGCAAATTGAGATAGATCTTTGTAAGGGAATATTTTACAACAAAAGTAGGTGACCTATATTATAGAGAATTGAATGCTCTACAAAAAAGGTTCTATACAATTTTCACGTAACATGTGTCTTTCTTGAGATATCTTCAAATCAAAAAATAAATATTTTGGGATGTCACCCCTCCCCCTTACACACGATTTTAATACCTTTGAAATGGGACCGTCCTCAAACCAGACCCAACCAACTAACCAAGTTTCATTAATATCGGTTCAGTGGTTCATGAGTTAAGCGTGTGACAAGGATTGGGGGACAGACACACACACAGACAGACAGACACAGAACAAAAATTGTTTGTCTTGACCTGAAACGGATAAATAAAGTAAAATTTTTAAAATCGGAGAACAAATTTTTTTTCTCGTTTTAAAACGATAACGAAGCTTCTCGTATCTTCGATATTGCGAGGAAGCAAAACATTTAATCAAATTTAATTTTTCAGTTATTTATCGATCCAGCAAAATTACTACCGTTACAAAGATTTCTACCGAAACCACCTGGAACTGTGACTAAACGTGGAGGTGGTGGTGGAAGAGGAGGTGGACGAGGACGTGGCGGAGGTCGTGGAGGTTTTGGGGGTGGAGGGGGCGGCCGAGGATTTGGAGGACGAGGAGGCGGCGGAGGTGGATTTGGAAGGGGTGGAGGTGGTGACAGACGAGGAGGAGGAGGTGGGTTCGGTGGCCGAGGAGGTGGATTTGGAGGACGTGGCGGCGGGGGCGGAGGCGGGGGTAGAGGCTACGGAGGAGGTGGTGGCAATCGTTGGTAAACAAAGACAGTTTTGTTTTATTGAGATATTATTATAATTTGTGAATGTAAATAGAAGTTTTATATCAAAAAACTACCATCTTTGGTTCGATAATACAATTAATAAAGATATGGCATTTATTTACTATTTTGCGTTAGTACGTTTACATGTACGTGACACGTTTATACAGATACATAACACAGCGTTTTTTTTTTTTATTGTTCTTGAAGTTATTCGAATAAAATTTTATATTAAAAAACACATTAATCTGACTCATTTAACACCACATTTTTAAATTGGCAAAAATAACAGGTTTTATAACAGTTTTATGAATGTCAAATACTTAGATTACTATCGTGGACTATTTATATTAAAAGAAATGTGTTAAAATTTCTTTGGTTAAAGAAATATGACAGTGTAATACGTCAAATTTCATAATATTTACAGTTTCTTATATTTGATCAAAGTTTTTTGACGGATAAATCAAAATGGCGACTGAAAAGTGTTGGTGGACAGTTTCGGCTACGAAATTACTTATAATTTAATATATGATGAAATCTATGTCAAATATCTTTGACATATTTATTTTGATAGTGTAATAGCCACCTATAATAACAGCTACAACAAAGAGTAAAGTTAGGTTATGTGCGCAACAATGCCTGTATTATAATTGTATCATGACCTTTGATTGTTTGGAACAAATGTAGAAGATATATTTTCATGAATTCTGTATGAATGTTACTTTTTATAAATAAAACATGTACGCATTATATCATAAATAAATAGTTTTTTTTATTTATAAACAGATATTAAATGTATTTTATTTTAATATACGCATGATTCTGTTTTTACACGGTCTAGAAAAAAAAATGATTCCGATTTAGCACGATTAAAAAAACTTAAATTTTAAACAAAAATATTTTTATTAACCGATTTTTTTTCTGTTATTTATAAAATATGCAGTTAGGAATTATTCCCCTTTCTAATTTATTTTCATAGCAGCTTAAGTATATATATTTTAGTCTTGTACGAGTTTTCAGTTCCTAACATATTTATGTTACTTTTACTTTAAGAATTGAATTGCCTTTTATTTTTATGAAATAAACTGTGCATGAATCAACATCAAAATTTAATTTATTGTATGAATCATTTCATTTTAGATATTTTCGACAGGGTTGAAAGTTATGGAACTAATCCCCTTATGTACTTGATGTTTTTTTAACCGTGTAAAAACAGAATTAGGTGTATTTACAAATGTAACAACAGGAAGAAGACACATTAATTAAACATTATCAGACGTGACAAATACATTCATAAGTAAATAGTCTGTATCCATTGTATGAATAGGTATTACTTTTGGATTATCAAGTTCAACCATTGATGAATTAACTTCTGCCCACGGGAAATTCTGTAACAATTATTTAAAAGGGTTAAATCACGTTTCATCCGGGGTAATATTATCATAATTATACACTTTTAAACCTTCCTCGCCAAGGATTATCTGCAGCTAGCAAGGTTTATATATCTTCTATATATAGGTATTATAAAACAAAGTATTCCATCTTGTCTGTCTGTCTTTGCACTGTTTTATTAATAGGATATTTGACACTATTAATAATAAATACTAAAATGTTCTAAATAGTAATAGTGTAGTAACGGAAGGATACCTAACAAGTTTCAAAATAAAAAGGATTGTGTGGTTTTATGAAACCACGGTAAAAGTGAAACTTTTTTTTCACATTATAGACATTTAACTAAAAATTTTCGGAATAATAAATTCAAGCATTCAAAATTGAAATAAATCCATAAACAACAACATGCACCAGCAAAAAGTTCTAATAATACTAATAAATTCTATATAAAAACCAAGATCTTTTTTCCTTTTTCTATAAGCACGTGCTCTGTCGGCGTTCTGTTTTTTACGGCGTAAAATTAATAGGAGAAGGTCGACAAATCGCGAGTTTGGCCCGTCTGTCATTCAAGCTGCCGGTAAATCAAGGTCGATTAATCAAGCGATGAGTGTAATAAAATCCCCGCAAAAACACTTAGATTATATAAAGATATATCTTTATACTCTAAGGTTTTAGTAAACAATTGTACTACCAATTGTAACAAGGTATATACCTTAGAGCATATACTACTGGAGACAGCCTTGCCGCTCGGCCGTGCGAACAAGTGTGCTAGAGAGATAGCTCTCTCTCGCTCCCGCGTGCTTATTGGTCGGCAGAAAGGGGCAATATTACTGGTAATAGTGGGAAACACTTGCCCCTCTCTGCCGACCAATAAGCACGCGGGAGCGAGAGAGAAAGGAGGTAGTACTCTCCCGCTATCTCTCTAGCACGGCCGAGCGGCAAGGCTGTCTCCATATGTATATGCTCTAAGGTATATAAAGACATGGTAGGTAGCCTGGTCAGCTCCTTGACCAATCAGCGTTAGCGCGGGAATTGACGTCACCACGAACAGATATTCAAATGTTATAAATGTATAATAAAAATTATTTATTCTTGTTTTCGTATTTTAAATATTTTATCAACACATACCACAAAGAAGTATAAATTCGACATTGCAAAATCATTAAAAGTTGTCAGATTCACAGAAAGTGTAAATATGACGTTTCCCGAGAAGACCAAATGATCTGAAACAGCTTCTTTATGATTTTGCAATATCGAATTTGTACTTCTTTGATGGTATGTGTTGATAAAATATCAAAAATACGAAAACAAGAATAAATAAAGTATTTTTTTGTAATTTATATTCAATTATACATTTATAACATTTGAATATCTCTTCGTGGTGACGTAAATTCCCGCGCTAACGCTGATTGGTCAAAGAGCTGATCAGGCTACCTTGCAATTGTACCACGTGACTTTGAAAGCGCGTTTTGGCGGGAAATTGTTTTCATTTGAATAAAAAAATATTATTTTCAGCGTTTTTTCGACATTATTTTGGAAAAAAATACTAAACAAACATCCTACTGATAGAGAGGAAGGTTTATGTGTATAATTAGTGAATATTACTCCATATAACACCAAGTTATTTTATAAAAAACATACCTGAAACTGTGGAGTTTGTCCTAATTCAATACTCGACGTTTCTGGTGTGTAAAGTTGAATAGTAAACGTAGAACCATCGGGAAGTGGTTTAAGGTAACCACAACTTGCAGCCAATCGTACACAGAATGAACGTAACCCTTGCTCTTCACGTACAAGGTAAGAGTCGCTTGAAATTAATACATTAAATTAATTTAAATTAAATTATTTTATTTAAAACTCACCTGGTAATATTATTACTCAATTTTATTACATCAATAACGAATTTTTCTAGAGGTCTATAATTTGCATTGAAAAAACATATTACATATTTACGTAATTGATTTTGTTTTGCTAGAAATTGAGCTGCCCGTAAACATTCTCCGATGTATTCGTTTAGTTGTGGATGTATTGAAGCATCTACGGGAATACCGTATTTACGTCTACGGACGAATATCGTTTCAGGATATATGTTTTTAGTGCGTAGTATCATGTGAGTTGCAATTTCTAGAAACTCTATTAGTATGTCTGAGATTGCTGAAATAATGTTTGGTTATGATTTAAACTAATGAAATGAACAAATAAAAATTTATGCTATATAAATATTATATTCAAAGTAATTGTTAATTGTTATAAAACAAGTGTAAAAGTTTTTAGTATATTTTTAAATAGAATATTTATACCCGTTATACCATTTCTATCGAATGACATGATGAATGATGTTTATTGTATTATAACTGTTTAATTTATATTAATTATTCTGTGGTTTAATTACAGAAAGTATTAATTAATTAATAAGAAATACGAGAAATTACTTTGATGTTTTGATTTAAAACTTAAAAGTGTAAGTGGTGCCATCAGAATTGACGGATGTGAACATTAATTAATATTTGAACAATGGTAGCTACGGTAGCAATTGGTAACCCTTTAAAATTTGTAGGTCCCTGTTTTATCGTTGACGCTAAAAATATTGTTCGTTTTGTTCTTAGGTCCAAGATTTGCATAATATCTTATTTATTCGATTATAATATTATAATTGTATGTATTTTAATGAATAAGTTGAAACTGTTGTTATTAAGATAAGTGAAAGTGTTGAACTAACTTTATTTATGTGATTGACCAGTGAGTTACCGAGAATGTCATCAGAGTACCTGTTCGAATTTTTGTACTGTTTATTTAACTTATGTATTGTTATTTAATAACGCTTTTAGAGCAAGTTTAATAACTTTGATCGTTTTTAAAATGTCGGAAAGAAACTGTTTACTCTGTTTCCAAAACAGTAAATTAACTTCTTTTTGCTTAGAAACATTCGAGGTTATTAACGAAATATTTATAAAACTATTTAATCAAGGTGTAAGTACTAAAATGAATCAAAATTAATATTCCCATGTACTTATTTATTTGTACATTTTTAGGATATAATCAAAAAATTATCTTCTACAATTTGTGATAACTGTTTGACCCGTTTAGAAATAATTAACAGTTACATTAGCTACGTACGGAGTGTATTTGATACTCATATAAAATCAGCTCAGATCTACGACAACAAAACATATTCTCTAGAAAGATTCCACAAAGTTTTCTACGATGATTCGTTATTAAAACCGAAATACATTGAAAACGTTGACGTCAGAAATACCGAATCTAGAGGCGTTATTGATTTGGTTACAAATAAAGTAGTACGTCAATGTAAAGAGTGCTATTTGATATTCTCAAGTAAAACTGAATTAAACTACCACGAAAATAACCATGAAAGGAAACGAAAAGTTAAAAAAGAGGCGGTCAAAAATGAAAAAAAGTTTAATAAATATAATATTTCGAACGGGGTTCAGCAGAATTTTTCACAAACTGTGTTGTACCGATGTGCATTTTGCAGTAAGTACCAACGTAACATTAAAAAAAAAAAATATAATAACATCATTTTTTTTTTATTACAGAAAACACTTTAACAAATCGTAGCGATCATTCATGGCACGAGGCAGTCTGCGTCGGAATGCAAGCCGCAGCAATGGATAACGACACGAATAGGACACGCTCGTCCAGCCGTTTATCTAAACGGTCAAATTCACCTACGATTATAATGCAAGAAGTTCCTATTTCTGACGGTAAGTTTTACTCTATTTATTAAAACTAGTTTTTATTCCCCCCCCCCCCATTGTTTTAATAATATTGATTGTTGTACTAATTATTATTCAATTGTTGTTTAAAAATCAACAATGAAGTTAAATAAAGTGTTACCTAACCTACAATTAATAAAACAAATGCAAGTGCGCACGTGATAGGTTTCTTTATTACCGTGATATTATTTATTGAAATTAGTTTTGACCCCCCCCCCCCCCCCCCATTAGAACGTGTTTTTTTAATAATATTGATTGTTGTACTAATTATTATTCAAATTCAACAATTAAATAATAATAATTGTTTAAAAATCAACAATGAATTTGACTAAAGTGTACCTAACCTACAAAGCGTAATAAACAGCAATGTTTAATTTAAATTTGATCCAAATTGATACCCCTATTTATTAACCCCTTTATCTAATATCGAATTGATTGTTGTACTAATTGTTATTCAAATACAACAATTAAATAATAATAATTGTTTAAAAATCAACAATGAATTTGACTAAAGTGTACCTAACCTACAAAGCGTAATAAACAGCAATGTTTAATTTAAATTTGATCCAAATTGATACCCCTATTTATTAACCCCTTTATCTAATATCGAATTGATTGTTGTACTAATTGTTATTCAAATACAACAATTAAATAATAATAATTGTTTAAAAATCAACAATGAATTTGACTAAAGTGTACCTAACCTACAAAGCGTAATAAACAGCAATGTTTAATTTAAATTTGATCCAAATTGATACCCCTATTTATTAACCCCTTTATCTAATATCGAATTGATTGTTGTACTAATTGTTATTCAAATACAACAATTAAATAATAATAATTGTTTAAAAATCAACAATGAATTTGACTAAAGTGTACCTAACCTACAAATGCAATGTTTAATTTAAATATGATCCGTATATTTATTATAATACAGATGAGACAACAGATGTACCCGAAGTATTCTCAGAGATCAATTCAGAAACAGACACAATGTCTGTTTCTTCATTAGGCTCCTCCAAATCACGTCCCCGCTCCGCAGCATCTACGGCATCTTCAACCAGCAGTAAAAGAAAACGTTCACGTTCTAAACGTACCCGCTGGACACACAGAAAGAAGTCAAAGCACGGTTACACTTACAAACAGTCTCATAGCGATCACGAAGAGAGCAGCACAGACGAAGCCGCAGCATTCCTTTGGCCTACCGGTAGCTTAGACCGTATCAATATACTGAATAATGAAAACATCAAGTCAAAGGTTATTAAACCGACCCAGAGACTGTTTAAGTGTACGAAGAAACGGTGTTATTTCTATTCGGAGGATGTGGATCTGATCACGCAACATGAAGTGGAGAAACATAAGTATCTAGCGCTGTATCCGTGCGTTGAGTGTAATAAGAAGTATACAAACAAGTAAGTGTTTTATATTTTGATATTTAAACTTGTAGAACTAAGTACTTGGATTTCTCTAGATAACTTTTCCAGCATGGGTATCTCAGTATCTGTAAGAGATACAGGTTTGATTAAATCAGATTAATTATTTGTAAGTAAGGGGTCGGTATTATTACATCAAAAAATATTCATAATTTTATGAGGTTTAGGGGGTATACACAAAAAACTGAAATTTCTTTAAATGGTTATAACTTTTTTGTTCAAACAGATAAGTATTTTTTGTTTGTGGTTTCTTGGGGCACTTTTTTGTGTAGAATTGATTGGTGTATTTAGATTTTTTATATCACTTTTAGTTTCCGAGTTACAAGCCCTATAACATATTTGAATGTGTATTTTATTACAAACATTTAAGTGGGCCATGAAAAACAAAAATTGTAAACAAAAATCACAAATAACAACAATCAAAATAACAAATGAATATTTGCCAACAATCAACTATTTAAAAAAATACATTATAATTTTTTTTTTTTCGATAATAAGTACGGCAAGTGGCATATCATTGTAAAGTAGAATAAAAAACACATTCGAATATGTTATAGTCAACATAGTGCCCCATAACAAAAACTACAATTAGGGCTTGTAACTCGGAAACTAAAAGTGATATAAAAAATCTAAACACACCAATCAATTCTACACAAAAAAGTGCCTCAAGAAACCACAAACAAAAAGTACTTATCTGTTTGAACAAAAAAGTTATAGCCATTTAAAGAGTTTTTTGTGTACACCCCCTAAACCCCATAAAATTATGATATAGTTATTGATATAGTAATACCTGTACCCTTACTTACAAATGATTAATCTGATTTAACCAGTGGGGTAATATTGTAATAATATGTTATTAATTGTATTTCAGCTCGTTCCTATCAAACCACAAGAAACAGTGCCACCCTAAAGGTCCGATAATGTGTACACGTTGTGACGTATGCATCACGTCCCAGTCAAAGCTACTTAAACACTTAGACCATCACAACGAGGTCGTACTCAAATGCGCAAAGTGTGACTTTTCATTCTGCGATAAAGAGAGTCTTGTCAGACACACACTATACACAACAGACAAGAAACATTTACGAAAAGAACCGTCGCCGACACGTATAAGACACTATACAGTTTCGGCTCAACAATCGTGTGACAACAATGACTTCATCTTGATATCCGACGTACAGTCTTTGAACAGCTCGCGACCTTCGACCCCGTACTGTGAATCTGAGTACGATAGATTCTCTGATCAGTTTTCAACGACGGAGGAATTCGAACCCTTCAGAAATTCACATGCGATGATTAAGTTAGAACGGCTTGAAGAAGATAACGATAGCAGATTGTCGCCGACGATTTCAGAGTATTTGGATTTGACGGATAACGATTGCGATAGTTTGGATAATTCGACTACGTTTGAGTTCTTTCATACGGAGTCGAATCAGGAAAGTAATGAACTCCCTACGATTGCTAGTTTTTCCGAGTTGGTTGAACAGTTGCCTGCGGAGAGTTCGATAGACAACAGTGATTTTTTAAATGAAGTTGTGTTGACGTCGAGTGTTAATGTTGAAGTTGAAGATGACGGTGTTAATAGTAAATGTAATAACAGTGCTAAAGAGTTGAATGAATTTAACGTGAACGTTGTGGACGGTTGTTTTTCTGAGTGCGTTGTTAATTCTTCAGAAGAGAAACAATGATGGTGTTATTGTTGTAAGTAATATATTTATGTATGGTTTTATTTTGTTGAGAACTGATCGACGTTTTGAATGAAAACATTCCAATGTTTATTATAACAGTGCCATTATTATTATAAAGTTAAGTGAATATTGAGAAAACAAACAATCACCGTTGATAACAAAGTAATTGTATTGATTATTCCATTTATTTTTATTATAGAATATGAACAAAGACCTGCCCACCTTTTAGTTATTAGATTTAAATGTATTTTATAATATATATAATCAGTAGAAGCTGTGAATATTGACTGAAGTATACCAAATGTTATTTTGATTTGTTTTAGGGTAGGTACTTTTTATTACTAAAAAAATTTACAAAAACAATGAGTGTGTACTTATGTACACGCGTTAGAAGTTACACTTCTTTGGGATGATTGAGAAATAACTACGAATAATCTTAATAACAATAATCTGCTGTTTGTTTTAAATATAATTAAAAATTTAATTTAATTAATATAGGCAATACTCTTTACAGTTGTGTTATTTAAGTAAAAAATCTTTATTGTCTATGAATGTTAATACGCCATGATTTTTTTGATATAGGCAATACTCTTTACAGTTGTGTTATTTATTCTGTATTTTCAGTCCCGGGCTAGATATTTCACCGCATAAAATTTCGTTACATTACTCAATTTTTACCCTCAACGTCCCTAAAGAAGTATAACTTCAAAAAGGTATAATTTGTGTCCCACTCTGTCTTAATAATTACAGACAAGTAATCTTACAGAGTTTCCGGAAAACCAGGAAAAGTTAGGGAATTTTTTATAAAAATGCAAATTCTCACAAATTTAAATTTTGTCTGTGTGACCTCTTTTTTTTTAATCTAAATTTTAAATATAAAAAAACATGGAAAAACAGTAAAAATTCTCCTGGAAGAGAAATACTGTCCACCCTCGTGTCTTATGTTGTATTCAAGCGAGGTCAAACATAATTGTAACTAGATTTTAATGATGCAAAGAAAAAAAAATAACACGTTTTATACCTTTTTATTGAAAGAAAATATCAAAACCAAATTAATTGTATATTTAATTTAAAGACACTTTCCGTATGTACTAGTCGGTATATTTTTAATGAAAATGTTCCAAATTAATTTATAAAACAATGTTTTATAATAATAATAATTATTATTATTTAATATTAAAGTCATTGTAAGACTTTAGATATTTCGAAGAGAAATATCCATGTTTTAGTTGAAGGGGGGGGAGACATCTTATTATTATTATTTTTATTATTATCCAACGTCGTAGAGTATATTTGTAAAACGTGATATTAGTGTTAGTTCCAATATTTGACACACGTTTATTTTATTAGAATAGTCCTGGTTCCACTTCTGATTTGAGGTTACTCATATATTTACCACTTAACTGATTTAATATTTTTGTTTTTATTGTTAATTTTTTTAAATATTATATAATACTTTGATATTGTTTTGTATTTGTACTTTAAATTGTTTTGTCTATTTAATAGATGACTTATTATTAGTTGTAGTTTTGTAAGATGATTATTAAAAAACAAAATATTGTTTGATAATTTAACTATAAAATTTTCTGTAGGTAGTAACATTTAATTTGTTTTCATTTCAAATATAATTTTATTTTTACTGAGATAACTACTGAAATTAAACCGTAACCTGTATTTCTTTCAGAACACTTTTTCAAAATTCAGTGTTTTATGTATTTTAACAAAAATTAATGGAAGTTTTTGATTTATTTTATCATTGAAAAATTTAATTAACCATTAATATTTTTTGCACCCAATTAATTTTTATGTACTATTGTTTTTCTTTAACATATTAAAGTAATGACAATTTGTAAAATATGTTCTACGTGAAAAAATAAAAATTTACAATTTATTTATGATCAAAAATATATAAAATATTATACCTACGTACATACTTAATTGTGTATAAATAGCCATAACTGAAACAAATCTATTTCTAATGATTATTTAATTGTATATATGACAGGATATACATTTAATGAGGTCACTCTAGGATTAAAAAATGTCATTGTTTAATTCACTGCAACAATAGAAACCTGTTTTTTGTTTCTTTATTTAATTGCAATATTAGGGAAATGACTGTATTTAATTATTAAATATAGTTTTAATGACACTGTGATTTTTCTATATAAGATTGAACAAAAGTGCATACGAGTGCGTTACAAACAAAATGTTTAAGTTAATGTACTTTTTGATTGTTGTTTCTTGTGGAATATGGACGGTCGTTTTTGCATGTGTAATTATTGAGTATTTTTAAATTTAATAATTGACAACAATTAAATATATTTTTTTAACAATTGAATATTTGAATTAATAATGGCGTTATTTTAGAATGGCTACAATATATTATTAAAGAAACTTGAACCATGTGCTGAAGATAATATAATTAAGTTATCAGAGATCAACGCAACTCTTGATAAAGATTGTAATCTTATACCCAAAGGTTGTGCGGATATAAAAGAATTCAATACAGCAAAGGTACTTACATTATTAATAGTTTCTATGTACTATTAATCATATTATATTATAGGTCAGTTATAAAGTAATTAAGAATCCTTTTCCACCGCTACAAGGGGAAATCGATATGTGTGAAATTGCTAAAGATCACGGAGAAAAAGTTGAAGTATTTTTAGACATGTTCTCGTTACCGAAATCATGCCCTGTTAAAAACGTAAGTAATTATTGCTAATGTATATAAAATACACCTTAATGTTTAATATTTTTCAGAGTAAAATATGCGCACCCGAAGATAAACCAATAAACTTATCTAAGTATAAAAGTAAACTTGGAATGGCACTTGGAAAGATAGACATGATGCTTAACATAACACACGATACTGGAATCACTTGTTATGATATTAGCGTAGAAGTTACAAGGACTGCTAGGAAAGCTAAGGGGTCTAAAAAATCTGGATAAGTAATATAAGATATCTATGTATATTGTTTGTTAAATATCCGTGTCATTTTTATAAAAAATGGTACATTGAAATATATATATTTATAAAGTATTTGAAAGTTTTCATATTTTACCATTGAAGTTAGGTTATAAAAAGAAAAAACAGATAAGTACATAATACAATATAATTAAGATATGCAAATTTGAATACACCCAAGGTAGCCTCATGGCTGAGCTCGAGGGAGGGAAATACATCATCTGGGGTGCCAAAATAAGGAGAGAGGGAATGATGTGTCCAATCATAACACATGTAGCCTCGGATGATGTCATTCGGGGTGCCCAAGCTGATTGGTCAAAAGCTCATGAGGCAACCTTGCATTACACCAATATAAAAATACATTTGTTAATAATAAGAAGAAGAAGATATTATAACAAAAACCATCACCGATATATAATTACTTTCTGTTTGACATTGATTCTTTTAAAATACTCACTACATTTTCTTTACCCTCTGTTTTAGCCAATTTCAGTGCATTTTCCTTTTCATAATTACCAATAAAAGGATCAATTCCACACTTTAACAAATACGTTACAGCATTTCCTTTCCCTGCTTTAGCAGCACAATGAAGTACATTATTGCCATAATTATTAACACTGTTTATATCTGCGTTATTCTCTAATAAATACTCAATAACATCTACATGTCCTCCACTGGCTGCACTTAACAACGCTGTCTCCCCGTGTTGTTGACTCTTAACTTCAATCTCAGCACCTCTTTGAATCAACTCTTTGACAATATCTAAATAACCGTTGTATGCAGCTAAATGCAACGCTGTCTTTCCAGAATTATTTTGGACGTTAATATCGATACCTTTGTTTAAAACAAGGTTAACTATTTTTAAATGGTTCCCTTTTATTGCTTCGTGTAATAATGTTTCATTATCTTTATTTAATACGTTGATATCGTGGAT
This sequence comes from Sialis lutaria, assembly GCA_949319165.1. Classification (NCBI taxonomy): domain Eukaryota; kingdom Metazoa; phylum Arthropoda; class Insecta; order Megaloptera; family Sialidae; genus Sialis; species Sialis lutaria. The sequence goes on from OX439238.1 coordinate 75,042, forward strand.
ATTATCAATCATAGCACTTAGGGTTAAATCATTTCCTTCCAATGCAGCCACATGCAGAGCTGTCTTTCCACGTGCATCTTTTTTAAACACATCTATCTTTTTCTGTAGTAAAACAACTGTTTTATCTATATTCTTATACGCAGCACAGTGCAATACTGTTTCCCCGTGTTTATTTATTGCATTTATATCGTCGACGTGGTTGATTAAATCCTCTAGTATTTCATAATGACCTCTGAAAGCGGCTGTGTGAAGAATTGTCTTTGCATCTTTATCTTTGATGTTAGCATCTGCTCCTTTAGTTAATAACAGATTTACTACATCACGGTTCCCTTTTTGTGTGGCGATATGTAACGCAGTTCTACCTATTGCAGTTCTTATGTTAATGTTTGCGTTATTCTTTAAAAGAATCGATACAGTACGTTTGTTATTTGTAGATGCCGCGCAGTGTAATGCAGTTTGATTGTTTTTATCAACGATTTCTATATCGACGTTATTCTCTATTAATGTTTTTATTACTTTTAAATGACTTTTCGATGCTGCAATATGTAGAGGTGTTTTACCGTCGTTATCTTGCGCGTTTACATTCCCATTATATTGTATCAGTAATTTAACAACGTTGACTTTATCATAAAACGCAGCGACATGCAAAGGAGTTTTTTTATTCGTATCATATATATTAACGTCGGCATTATTTTCTATTATTCTTTTTACTATATCGTAGCTCTTAGGGATAGCTTTATAAAGCGCTGTTTCACCATATTCATCTTGTGCGTTTATATCTTTTACATTACTTATTAAAACATCTATCATGTCGTATTTACCGTAATAAGCAGCTTTATGAAAAGGTGTTTTGCCTTTAATATTCGGTATATTATTATCAGCGCCGTTTTTAATCAGTATATTCAAAACTTGACACTCTTTGTTTTTCGTTGCATAATACAAAGGTGTTTTACCATTTTTATCTTGCGCGTTAATATTCAATCCATGATTTATCAATAACTCAACAATGTTGTAATTTTCTTCGATTGTTGCGACATGAAGTGCAGTTTTCTCTTCTCTATCTAATTCATTAACATCTGTACAAGTTTCAAGTAATTCTTTAAGTTTACTTATATTATTTTCTTGTACATGTGTATGTAGAAGAGTATTGTCACTGTAAACAGACTTGTTACCACGTAATAGCTTAATAACATTATGTTGACCGCTGAATTCCGCTTCAGCCAATGCAGTCTTACCCCATTTATCTTTAATATCAACCTTTGCGTTGTTTTCAATCAAGATTTGAACAACAGCGACGTGGCCACTCCGTGCAGCTTTATGAAGCGGTGTTTTCTTTTCATTATCTTTAATATCGATATCTGCATTATATTTAAGTAAAACTTCAACTATTTTATCTTTACCTTCATATGAAGCTTTATGTAATGCAGTTTCACCAATATTATCTTTAATGTTGATATTCGTATTAGGATTTGTTAATAAAATCTTTACGATTTCGTATTGATCTTTTTTAGCAGCTATATGAAGTGCAGTTGTCCCTTTATCCTGTTTTATGTTAGTATCAGCATTGTTGTCAACTAATAATTTCACTGCTTCAGTTTTTCCCATACGTGCTGCTTCATAAAGCGCTGTTTTACCATAATCATTTTTAATATTCAACTTTGCCTTGACGTTTAATAAACATTTTAACACTTTGCAATTTCCTTGAAGTGCAGCTTTATGTAACGCAGTTTCACCGTATTTATCTTGAATGTTAATATCTATATGTTTCACTAATAACTCGACTATATCACATTTATTGTGAAACGCTGCTATTTGTAATGCGTTCTTGTCATCTTTATTGTTAATTGTTACATCGACTTTATGATGTATTAATTCAGCAAGTACATCCTTGTACCCTTCACGGGCAGCTATGTGGACAACTGTTTCTCCTTGTTTATCTTTCAGATCAGTTGCTGCGTTGTTATTTAATAATATTTTAACGATTTTCACGTTACCTTTATGTACGGCTTCATGTAAAGCAGTTCTGTCTTCGTTGTCACCGATATTTACTATATTTGATTGTTTAGTGGCGATTAAACACTTGACAATGTTAGTGTGGCCGTTAGTTACAGCCATGTGCAGTGCTGTTTTTCCGTCTATATCACGTTTATCGATTTGTATATCTTGGTTTATTAAAACTTGAATTATTTCAAAATGACCGTTTATTGAAGCTTCATGTAATGCTGTTTTAAACATTTTATCTTCTGTGTTTATATTTATGTTATTCTGTATCAATGTATTGACTACGTCGAGTTTTCCACTAAATGCGGCTTTATGTAATGCTGTTTTGCCTTCGTTATCTGATATGTAAATATCAGCATTGTTTTTTAATAAGATTTTGACTGCGTCATCTTCACCGTTAAAAGCAGCTCTGTATAATGATGTTTCATTACGATTGTTTTGAGTGTTAATGTCGATTCCTTTATCGATAAGTATTTGTATGATGTCACAGCGTCCATTTTCGGCTGCAAAGTGCAAGGCAGTGTCTCCTTGTATATTTTTATACATAATGAGTTTTTTTAATATATCTGTGTTTTCAAAACTTGCAACAATGAGTTTTAAAATATTAACGGTTTTTTCCATTGTTGATAATAATATAATCTGTTTGTTTATATTGTTGATATTTTTAATTTTTTCACTGTGGTTTTTTATAATGGCTTGTATAACTTTTTCGTTTAAATAATCATTGATAAATACTCTGAGTATTTGTTTACTTGAATCGATAAATACATCTAAAAACAGCTGTTCAATTATTTCCCATTTATGAATATTACTTTTGATATGACTGAATATAAAAAATTCCAAAAGTGTTGTTGGAATAAATACAGCTTTATTAACAATAGTTGAATCAATAAAACCAATATCTTCTCTCCCAGTATTTAATAAATCTTTACCTACGGCCATATCTTGGTGTGATTTTATAATTTCATTTCGTACACAAGAACTGATGTATTTTACTTTTGATCCATTGATTTTATCAAGACAATTACAATAAACATTAATTTTTTCATGTACAAAGTGTTCGTATAAATCTGTAATAATGAGTTTATCTTTGAAATTGGTTTCTTCGATTGTTAAAATATTTGTATTGCAGATATCTTGGCAAACGTTTTTATAATACTCTGCTAACATATAAATAAGTAATGGGATACTCAATAGTTCTTTTCCGTTTAGAAATGTATCAATATCAGATACAACTTTTTTTGAAATCTTGTTTAATTTTTCTTTATTTTGAATATCTGAAAAATTTTAATATATAAGAATGAATTATGATGATAAATATTTATTTATACTTACTTAAATTAAGTGTCCAATATTTCTGTAAGAAATCTGTTTGATTTTTATTTGAAAATGGATTTATAGAATATGATGATTTAACTTCAAGTTTATTTACAAGTTCATCCTTGCAATGTGTTCTTGCTGCAATCCACATACATTTTATTCCAGTATTTTTCAAACCGACTAACAAATCAATGACTTTCTTATACTGTGAACTCACTTCGTCGTAAGCATCAAAAAATATGACTACATTTCCATTATTTTGTAAATTATATTTAAGTAATTCATTTCTAAATGTATCGAATTCATTTCCATCACTATTTTTAAAGAATAAATCCATAAATAAATCGATTACTTCTTTTTGATCAAAATTGATTTTTTGTTCTTCAAATTCTTTAATATATTTATTAAAATTAATTTTAATTAACCACTGTTTTTTCATTATTTGAAACACTTTAGCCATAACCATTGATTTACCCATCCCTGCTTTATCTGATAAAATAATTATTTTTTCATTTAAACTTTTTTCTACCATTTCTTCTTCAGAAAATTCATTACGGTTATCATCAATGAATTTTCTCTCTATATAATAATCACATAACTGCATTTTTACAAAATCTGTTTCAATAACAACTTTATTATTATTCAGAATATGTGAAATAATAAAAGGTGTGATAATTTCATTCAAATCTTTATTAATATTTAATGTATCGACAATTCCAAGAACTTCTTTCAAACTAACATCTTGATTATTAAGTGTAATAAATGATACCTCCAAAATTTCCCTTTGAATTTTATTATTTAACTGAGAAAATGATAAATCCAATATTTCTATTTTAATATCTTTAAAACATTCTAATTCCACAGTTTCGTTTGTAACAATAATTATATGTACGTTAGATATTGGTTCATCAAATACACCTTTTAAAGAATTAACTACATATTCATTACTATCATAATCCTGGCAACCAATCACAATATACTTTATTTCATTCTTATGCAGAGGTAATGATTTCAAACTAATAATTGAATTGATTAATAATAAACGTTCTAGTCTTAACATAATAAATGTTATTGACTTTAATGATTCTAATTCACTGTGTAATTGCGCCATGCAAAGATTTGTATTATTTGTTTTGATTTGCGTGATATCTGAATCAATTTTAGTAAGTTTTAATAAATCTTCGTAATCGAATTTCATAAATGTATTGATTTCTTTACAATAATTATTTGTTTCTTGTTCGTATATTTTATAGTTATCGTCTAACGATGTTTTCTTGAATTTATTGATTATTTCAGGATAGAAAAACAATATTTTCTTCATTAAAGCAACAAACTTTTGTGTCCCATCAGATGAATGACATTTTATAATATTACTTTCTGTTATTTCAAAATCTAAATTTCGTTTAACATTTTCGATAACTTGATTTGAAATTTGATATTCGGATAATTCATTTAAAACAATTTCCAAAATATCATTTTTATATGGTTTCAATAAACCATAACATTTTAAAAAATTTATTTCGTTTTGTGAAAACACGTTTTTATATATTTCTTTTTTGTTTATGGATTTTGTGCAGTATCTTACTTGATTTTCACATTTTTCAAAATGAAAATTATTCAACTTCTCCCCCTTATCGAAAAAAGAATAATATTCCTTTTGACCCTTTGGCCAATCAAGTACATTTTTAATAATAGTATCATTTTCATTTTCAAAAAAAGAAACAATTTTCTCCATCGAATGAACAATCGTATTATACATAAGTTTTTCTTGTACCCAAGACAAATCTTGAAAATCAATTATCAATCTAAATACTTTACCAAAATGTTTATTCAACATATTCACATAATTAGGTGCAGAAAGATAAGTAATAATATCTAAATATTCCAAAACTTTAACATCAATATATCTTTTAAAATAGCAATCTTTCAATTCTTCTAACATTTCTTTACACCCTGGACTTTCAAACGCTACAGTATGTGTATGAATACCTTCACTGTTACATCTTTTCTCAAAACTTCCATTTTCCGTGTTCACCACTAAATACTTCGAAGAGAATGAAGTAATTTGTGCTAACCATCCACCTAACGAATGTCCAGTAATAAAAATTTCAAAATGTAACATTTTATTTTCACTCTGTATTTGTTTTACTGCGTTTATTATTTGACTAACAAATGTACAAGCAGAAGACATTTGTTTTGTTGGTTTGTTTAGATATATTCCTTCTAAATCTGTTAAGAAATCGTTCCAGCTAACAGATGTTCCCTTGTGGGCTACAACAATATGCATTTTTACTGGATTGAAATAAGCTATTCCGTGGTAGTTATTGTTGGTATTACATGCTCTTGCAATGAATTTCCATTCTGACAGGTAAGACTCGTTTAAATTTCTATTTTCAATAAGTCGATCGTATGCTAAATAAGCTAATTTAGCTAAGATTTTAGTTTCAGGATACTCGGGTGGATTAATGAGTTGATCATATTTATTTACGTTTTGATTTAACCATTTCTTTATTGATTCATTTATATTATCAACAATCAAGTTTTGATCCAGTTGCAGTATCATGTTTGTAGGCATCTGTAAATATGTATATTATTAATTAACGTAAGGTTTATAAGCTCTTAAATATTGGTTTATCAATTTTGATTATGTAGGTATAATATTAATTCATTATATTTATAATAATAATGTTAAAGCACTTACATACCACGTAAAGAATATAGATTTTTATTAAAATATATATTATTTAATAATAAAAATAACAATTCTTCTTATAATTTAGTTTTTTATTAAAAAATGAATCATTTTTGTTATCTTAAAGATAATTTTATCGCGAATTTTATATAAATAATAATACAGGATGATTCAATAAGGAAGTTGAATTATTTTAAGCTAAAAAGTTTAAATAATACAGTCCCCAATATATGTTTTTATTAATAATTAATTAATAATAATAATGTACTGTGGCTAGAAAGTACGCAAAAATTAAATGTTTGAGATCTCCTGTAATTATGTGTAGGAATATTTTTCTCTAATCTATTGTATGAAAAATTTCCTGTTTTATCGGCCATACAGTTTCTTTCGCGAGTGTCGTGTATTTTGAAGCATACAAGTACGTATTTTATTAAATAAATCATAATTTTCCTAATCCATCTGTATATTTTTTACAAAAATCATGTCACCCTTTGCTTTATTTTTCAATTTTGTGTATTCCTCTTTCCGTATTTTTCCTAAAAATTATACGATATTGTTTTTAACCAAACATAATTATAAAATAATATGTAAGTGTTTCTAATTCAAACAGATTTTTACCTATTAAATCCTTATTTATGTATTTTTGTTTAATATTATAAAAATAGCTTTATATATAACCTAACTTTGTTTTATTTGCAGAATGTTGATGCCCAAGAAGAACCGTGTTTCCATTTACGAATATTTATTCAAGGAAGGTGTTATGGTTGCTAAAAAAGACTATCATGCACCTAAACATCCAGAACTAGAAGCGATACCTAATTTACAAGTAATTAAAGCTATGCAATCATTAAAATCAAGAGGTTACGTTAAAGAACAGTTTGCGTGGAGACATTTCTATTGGTAAGTTATTATATCAAATTAAAATCAAATAGAATTGAGTTAATGTATATTTATTTTATTATAGGTATCTTACAAATGAAGGTATTGAATATCTCCGTTCATATTTACACCTGCCACCAGAAATCGTACCGTCGACGTTAAGACGACAGACTCGACCGGAGACAGCCAGACCTAGACCGGCCGCTGGTCCAAGGACGGAGTCGGGACGTCCGGCTGAAGACAGGACTGGCTACAGAAGGACACCCGGTGGAGCTAGCGGAGATAAGAAAGCCGATGTTGGAGCCGGTACCGGTGATTTAGAATTTGTACGTAACGTTTATTTATTTTTATATTGTTGCAGTGTTTTGTTCTTGTTGTTGTTATGTTTTGTTTTTGTTTTTTTTACAGAGAGGGGGATTCGGACGAGGGCGTGCTCCACAATAATTGTAATTAATTATTTCATTATGTATTAACTATAAAAATAAAAGTTTTTCGTAATGCCTTTCTTTCTTTTTATGTCTTTGTGTTTTTTTTTTATTGAAAATTATATATTTTTGTGTAGATAAACAAAAATTTTAATCGTAAAGAATTTTTTTTCTTCTATTTTTATATACAAATTACGAAAATTAAAGTTAATTTAAGAAAAAAAACATTATTCGACGCCCTAGGCAATTACCTTAACCTCATAACGTGTAATATGTTTAAAATCACTAATTATTAAAATTTATAAATATACTAAAAAGTTTGACGACTGCTGCTTGTGTGGTCTCGTCATGAAGAAAAGAACCAGGAGATGAAACTCGATTGGAGGTGGTATGTCGAAAAAACAGAAGTTTGTGCATATTCAAGTATTCACCACTCTGTACCTTGCGGTACACACACAACTATACGAATGCGCAGTTAAATACTTTAAATAAATGTACGAGAGTCCACTCACTTCAGCGGTCATATTTTGACATAAAATTATATACAGAGTTTCATCTCCTGTTTATTCTTCATGGTTCTTGTGTATATTCTATGGTACAAACACTCAACATTCTGCTACACGACGGGGATCGGTAATTCAAAAATTCCACTACACGTCGGCTAGAGGGGCATTAACACGGGGGTTCAACTCTTCGATAAAAAATTTTGACCGCAATATGTGCTGCCACCTGGCAATGGTACCAAGAACTATACCATTCCGAAGCGCGAAATTCAAATCCCTTTTTATTCCAATATATATTTTATATTATACTCAACAGTTTAGATGCAAAATATTGCAAATACAATAAAATATATCACCAAATAAGATATAATTTATTGTATTTACAATATTTTGCATTTAAACTGTAAATCTGTAATGAAAATAATTGAAATAAAACAAAATATTTTTACAAATAGGTATTTATTATCATAATTTTCTAGAAAGCATGCAAACATATATTATACAGGGTCCTCCAATAGTGTGTCCGGCATTGTTTTATGCCCAAACTATTGAAGATAGAGTTTTAGGATAAAAAATTTATTATATATATTGACCCTAAAGAATTTCAGGAAAATATTTTTAACCCCCTAAAATCGCTCCTTGGGGGGTAGTTTGAGGGGTACATGCCCGTTTCTCAGTAAAATCAAATAGAATGGTATATCAAAAAGTACATATTTGTAAAGATCATAAAAAAATAAGAAACTTTCGTAAAACAAAAATTTTCATACTTTCAATTGTTTAAAAAATATGGCGATTTGTTCTCAAATTTTAGGGTTTCACTAAAAGTGCTCTAATTTCGTTAAAAATTAATGGAATTTAATTATTTTTTCTAATTTAGAAAGTAAAAATAATGAACTTTGTAAAGATGTATAACTATTTGTGATTTTGATAGTTTAAAGTGTCATACGCGATATATCAAAAATTCAAAAGTTCAACTAAGGATAATTCGAAATTTTCAAATACAACGGTATATCAATTAGTACGTTTTCTTAAAAAGGATATGTAAATAAACAACTTTTGTTAAGAAAATTTAAAATTTAAAATTATAATTTTAAAATTGAAAACTGAAAATTAAAATTTTTAATTTTAATTTTTTTTTATCAAAACTGTTGATTTACATATCTTCTTTAAGAAAAAGTACTAATTGATATACCATTGTATTTAAAAATTTTGAATTATCCCTAATTGAACTTTTCAATTTTTGGTATGTCGAGTATAACACTTTAAACTATTAAAATCTCAAATAATCATACATCTTTACAAAGTTCATTATTTCTACTTTCTAAATTTAAAATAATAATAAAATTCCATAAATATTTAACGAAATTAGAGCGCTTTGAGTAAAACTCTAAAATTTGATAACAAGTCGCCATATTTTTTAAACAATTGAAAGTATGAAAATTTTTGTTTTACGAAAGTTTCTTATTTTTTTATGATCTTTACAAATATGTACTTTTTGATATACCATTCCATTTGATTTTACTGAGAAACGGGCATGTACCCCTCAAACTACCCCCCAAGGAGCGATTTTAGGGGGTTAAAAATATTTTCCTGAAATTCTTTAGGGTCAATATATATAATCAATTTTTTATCCTAAAACTCTATCTTCAATAGTTCGATCGTAAAACAATGCCGGACGCACTATTGGAGGACCCTGTATATATTGAAAAAAACTAAAAAAATGTTAAATTAATTAAAATATTTACTATAATTAATACAATATTTATCATATTTAATTAAGATATTTCTCTGGAAGCAACAAGGTTTGATAAATGATAGAAAAAGATAAATATTGCATAATTTGTAAAATTTCTCAGAAAATTGAAAAAAATCAACAGTGAGCTCGGATTTTATAAATAAATAACAGAGTAAAAGAAGTTCCATATAAAATTCACTACCTGCGAGCAATAGATATCGTCAAAATAAATTCAATATATTAAACATTGCGAGTACAATTTCTATAGTTGCATTGTTAAATATATTGATTTTATTTTGATATCTTTTGCTCGCAGGTATTAAATCATTTCAGGATTTTATTTGGAGCTTCTTTTAGTCTTCTGTAATTTATTTACAAAATTTGGACTTACTCTTCATATTTCTTAATTTTCAAAGGCATATTTTAATAAAAAAATTTAATATTCTTACAAAATAAGTAACAACTACAACTGCATTGTTTCTTGTACAATATTTCATTTTATATCTTAAATAAAAATTCAGGATTTCAAACAATTTGCATTTGCTAATTAGTATTTTAGAAATTATTTACTAACAGTGACTTTTTCTACATATATTCATTAAATTGATTAATGCTAATTTAATTTAAAATTTGTGGCAAATTATCATAAATGCTAGTTTTTTCATGGTGAAAATATAAAATGTGCTACTTTTTGCAGCGAAATATCAAATGAGATAATAAAATGTGCTAGTCTTCGTAACAAGCGTTGATATATACATGTACAGAATGTATATGTACAAGGTCTGTCTATACTAATATCACTGGTCGAGACGGTCCAGATATTTTAGTCTTCTCAGAATTATTGTTGTCCGGCACAGCATTCTGATAATTTCCAGAGTGTAGATTCTTCTGCAATAATAACAACTTTTAAGTACCTTGATAAAATTGTGAAATTGTTCTTTTTATAAGTATATATATTTGATATTATTATAATTACCTTCTTGTTCAAAATCTCGCAATAATTAAAATGATATTTTAAAACTGCTCTCGACCTGAAAAAATTAATAATTCAATCAGTATTATAGAAGTATTTCAAGTATTCAATGCAAGTATGTTGCTAATATTCCATATAATTTCTAAATTAAATTTAAAGTGAAAATAATTAATTAAAGTATAATCAAACATGGTTGCAACGAGAAGGGAAATAATAAGCCATGATTCTAATTTACACATATTCCCATACCAGTGCTAATATATATAATAAACGTACTACAAGAAAATACAAAATTAAATGAACTCTATTTAAAACAAATATAAATCTCAAAATCAATTGCAAGGATTAATTATTCACAAGGAAAAATACATTATTTTCTCTAATATTTTTAATTTATCATCACTAATATAGAGAGTAATAGAAAAATTTTATTGATTCTCTGGTGCTCGTTACAACCAAGTTCGATTGAATAACTTATTTGGTAAAAGTTCAATACACATGATATTTTAAACTGATACAATAAATTAAAAAATAAACTATCATGAAATATCTTTTGAAATTAATATTTTTTAACAGAATGATTAAAATTAAATAAAAGTTTAATAAAAATATATATTAAATCATGTATGACAAATAAATTAGCTAATAAGGTTTAAGTAATATATTTTTAAAAATCAGTGTGTCCTGTGTCTTTTCAAGGCAATGTTTCTATTTCTGCAGAATATGTGAATAAACATTCTACAGACACTCAACAGATATCTGTCTTTGATTATTTCTGAATGATCCGTGCAACGTAACCAAGTGAAACAAATTTCTTCCCGTAATTTTTGAGACAAAATCCTGACTATACCATCACTGTGGCCTTCACTTTTTAAATTCTCCATGATAAAAAGTTCTGCACATCTTGTAACGCTGTAACAGCAAATAACTCATACAATGGATGATCAATTTCTGATGTATAGTCATGCGTGCGAATAATATCAATCACAAGATCCAAAGAATCAAGATTTAAGCATTTGCAGTCATCACAAGAAATGTTACTAAGAATAAGTTTTGCAATAGCAATGCACACCACCGAGAATATTTCTAACTTACGTTAGAATTTTTATAATGCGAGAAACATTACAAGATGATTGAACATTAATATTGCCTGTTGTTTCACTTGGAATATTCACAGATAATCCAGCAACATTAAATAAAGATCTTAGGTCACTTAAAATTGTACAATTATCTAACTCACAATTGCTTTTTTATATCCAGTTATCACACAAGTTTTTAAAGCTCCCTTAAATTGAGAAACTGTAGGATGTTTATTGGATCCACAAGAAGATCTAACTGCTCCAAACAAGTTCTCTAATGGGTCCTGATTAAGGCGTACCATTTTCATCATCCTGGCATCTAACGATTTAATCTCTTGCCAAACGTTCTTCACAGCTTGAATCGTTGCCATTCTTTCAGTGAAAGTGATCGATAGAAACTTCCATTCCGGTTAAAACTCCAATTTGGAAGTTAATGTTCTATACACGTACCAGAATCTGTTCATATAAAATAAAATTTAAAATTAGTGAATCATAAATATAGTTGTTTTAAAATGTTTTTATAAGAAATATAACACATCACTAATAATATACTATAATTTTTATTTGTATACTTTTTATGATCATATGTATATCCAAAATAATGGTAAAATTCACATTAATTTTAATTTGTGGAATTTATTTGCACCACAAACTATCTTATTTGTTTTATTTCCATTACCTTTTTGTTTATTATTATCTTAATATTTTATTATCATATTAAATATAAGTTTAAGATTGAAATTCAGTTATTTTCAACCACTTTTCAACTTATTTTTTTTAATTTCAATATACATAATTAATTAAAATTCAAAATAAAGTTTTACTTACCGATATCCAGATTACGACGTAATGACACAAGTATGAAATTTAACTACAATTCGTTCTTGATTAGATATGCACACTTGTTATTAGCATAAATGTTTATATTTATTAGCACTAAACTGATCAGACATATTCAATTTAAAGTCGAAACACAGTTAAAATAGTTTTTTAGCACAATTACCTACATATTATGTGTTTGTTTGCAGCCATTTTGCAGCTAATATTTCCTTTCACCCTCCATAGTTTTGTTCGTAAAATTTCGTCGGCTATACGAACTTTAACGAACTTGAAATTAATACTAGTGCTGTCATCTGGCACTGGTACCAAGAACTAAAAGTGACGTTTACATAAGAAAAATTTTCTCATTATCAGTCGGTAAGAGTTGGACAGCCGTGGGCATTAACCATCGTGGTGCCGACTTTAACGTTGATTGGTGAATTTAAACGCGCAGAAATATAGCAGTCACGGTGGTATTATGGTGGGGATGGGGTAAAGACGTTTTCTTAGAACTGTCAGCACATTGTGTAACGGAGCGGTCGTGTAGTGAATGGTCGTATAGCAGAGTGCTGAGTGTATTATTAATTAATACATACATATCTTTATTCTATGTTCAGCAGTGACGTTTGGCACATGTTCGGTTTAAAAGTGTTTATTTATCATATTAATAACTTAAATAGTTGTGTATGAAATAACAAAGAATGTAAGTTAATTAATTATTATTTATTTTATTAAAATTGAACGCGAATTATTACATTTCAGAATATAAATAATTCTTTAACCTAACTTAAAAATGAATAATACAGAAGTATTAATAACAAGTGACAGTTCAGGCGAATTATCAACATGCTATGTGTTTGATTTTCAAACTGGCACACAATTGATGTCGTACAAAAGTGGCGCGACTGCAAACCAACGTACGCTCTGTATGTTAGCCAACGATTACATAGTATCCGCTGATAAACAAAAGCCGTTACTTCACGTGTGGCAACTCAACAGACAAGACACCGTACAGAACATGAGATTTGTATGTCCCGGCGTAGTAAACGCTCTAGCCGTAAGCCCTGATGCGAACTACTGCGTCGCAGGCGTAGGAGAGAATATTTACATCTGGCAAATATCTAACGGCCGTTTATTATCAACAGCTACGAGACATTTCCAAAATATCAAATGTATTAAATTCACTGACGACAGCTCGCATTTCGTGTCCGCCGGGGATGACGGAATGGTCATTGTATGGCCGCTAGCAAATCTAATAAGTTTTAATAAAAATAATTTATTTTCTGATACGAACGCTGGCCAGCCTGAACCACGGTACATATTCTCTGATCATTCGTTACCTGTGTCTGATCTGTACGTAGGTAAAGGAGGTATTAAAGCACGGATAGTTTCTGTATCGTTTGATCGTACTTGTAAAATATACAGCCTTGCTTGCGGAACGTTACTTTTAACTTTGGTATCAGATTGTGCTTTAACTTCGGTATCAATAGATAATGTTGAAATGAATTTATTCTTGGGTGATAACAACGGCTGTATTTCACATATAGAATTGAAAAATCCGCCACGAACTAAAGAATTTCATTTCAGTGAAAGTGGGAATAAATCTAAAGTATTTTCTGGTCATACTAAAACTGTTAGTTGTCTCTCTGTTTCAATGAATGGTTTCACTTTAGCATCTGGGTCTGATGATAATCAAGTTATTATTTGGCACGTACCGAGCCGGCAACAGATTAGAAATATTCCCCTTAAAGGGGCTGTTAAAAATTTATTCTTTTCGTTATCGTATCGAAATTTCTTTGATCCTGATTTTAAACCTAAAATATTGTTACATCCTTTACAAAGGAATACAAATTCAGATGAGGATAGTTATAAAGTGAATATATTAGATACCGAAGGTAGAAATGTAGATAATGTTGAAATTAATCAACGGAGTTATGAAGTTACAGATGATTCATCGAATCAAAATGAATTATTAAAAGAAATTAATAAATTGAAACAAATTAATGCAGAATTGTACAGAACTAGTTTAAATAATTTATTAATAAATGTTAAATCAAATACTAATGATGATGATTTGGTTCCAAATAAGAGAAAAATGGTACAAAATAAACAAATGAAACGTAAACATAAAAATAGTAATTGAATAGCTTCGTACAAAAACTGATATATTTTACTTAAATATTAAGGTAGTTGGTCCATCATAATGTGATCACATTAGGCCATGAGTACATATTTATAATTTAGAGAAATGATCATGGCAACGCTGTACATTATCTACTATTAACTACTTGTCAAATGATTATATTTTATCATCTAAACTACCACAGAATATATTAATAATTAATTAAATCGATTATAATTCCCTTCAATCCACTTATCATACTTTGTAAAAAATTATTTCGTGTATTTTTTACTATAATCAAATGAATACGTTGTTGCCACATTGTCAACAATACTGTAATTTATGTGATGGTTTGGTAGTTAAATCTGGTTAAATCTTAATAACGGGATGGTCAATAATTCCAATTTTTTGTATACTGTTTTCTTTCATATAAATATACAACATGTCAGTTTTTTATGAAAATCTGACGCTACGTTTAAATTTTATCTAATAAAACGTTACATTAGTGTACGGTTAGTCCATATATAAGCTGTGTTAAAAATATAAACTTTGAGATCGTTTTTCATGAGTTTGAGATGGTCAATTTTAATAAAAAATGGGCTATTTTTCAGATATTAATCTAGGGAATATTCCTGTGCAATTTAAACAAAATATGACGAAAACATGTTTACGGACCAACTACCTTAAGTATATATTGTAAATAAATATACGAGAAAGCCACTTTATTATACATTATTGTAATCAGTTGTGTCTTTTATTGAATATCAAACACTGTTGTATGTTTGTTTGTTTGTTAATACTTTTGTATTTAAATCTGAATATATATTTTTTAAATACATACAATGTTGTTTTATTTATTTATTTAGATGGCAAGTATTAGAAACACAAGAGGTAAAGTTCATGATAAGATTGGACAAGGTTTTGACACACCGAGTGAACATGTTGAATCCGAAGGTGATAAATTAATCAAAACATTATACCATAAACAAATTGATACTAATATTTCATTAGAGAGGTACGATTGATTAATAAATAACAACTTGTTAACTAATCTAACATCGTTAATGATTTCAGTCAGTTGAAAATAGATAAAGGATTTATACACTCGACAGAATTTGTACCCGTTACACAATTGACAAAAGGTCAAACTAGTTTACACAATTTTAAAATATGTGATGAGCGTTTATCACATATAGAAGAATTGAAATCTTATGATTTAACTGACGAAGATATAGAATTGCTTGAGTGTAATGAGTTTTGTACAAAACGGACACTTGAACCTTCTGTTTTACAGTCGAGATTAAAAGAGATCAATGATAAAATAGTTAAAGGCAAAGAAAGATTGAATAGTACACAAGAAGGGTTAGTAATAAATATTATATTAGATATAAATAGGGTATTTGACACTATTAATAATAAATATGTTCTTAATAGTGTAGTATATATTACTATAATTCATTTTTTACGTGAAATAGGTCAGTATTTTAATAATAAATCAAATTTAAAAATGTATTTGTCACGTGATCGTAAACGTCAAGAATACTCGATTCCTATTGGTTGATTTCAGTTTGTTTTGAAAAGTGACGTCACAGAGCATACCACGTGACTTTGAATGCCCGTTTTCGCGGGAATTTTTTAATTTGAATAGAAAAAGATTATTTTCAGCGTTTTTTCGGCATTATTATATTATTAATAATAATGGGGGCGTGTTGTATATTGAGTTTTGTTATTTTATAGAGGTTCTTCATCTGCCCGACATCAAATAGACCTAGGGAGTTGCGTAAAACCAGAAAGTAAAGAAACTAAATTGTTTAAATTTGCTTCATCGAATTTAGATAAATTCAAAGATAATAGACCGTCGTCACATCCAATAAATCAACTTGGTGAATTAGAAGATGAACTGTTTTCTCATTTAAAACAAAAAACAGAAGTCCCGCCGTTGAAAAAAAGACGTAAATTATTTAAAAGAATCGAACAAAAATTAGAAAATTCTAATAAGTTTGAAAATGAAGTAAAAAATCCGAGTAATTGTAATACGAAATGGGATTTAAAAACAGTACCTAGCTGTTCTTCTTATGAAAGTCAACGGAAAGAGAGACAGCAACATACATATTCTTGTTTACCAGAAAAATTATATACGGTGAAAAATAATACAATTGTTGAAATTAATGATGGCATTGTTGAGAATTCTAATGTTTGTACGTCAACTTCTGGAAAAGAATTTGTTTCTAGTACTCGTTCAAGTAACGTAATTTCAATAGATCATATTAAAAAGTTTCGATTGAGTTTGGAAGAAATAAAAAAAATACCTCGATTTGAAAATTATGAAGTTGGTTCACCGAATAAAGTAAGTTAATTAAGGTAGTTGGTCCGTAAACATGTTTTCGTCAGATTTTGTTTAAATTGCACAGGAATATTCCCTAGATTAATATCTGAAAAATAGCCCATTTTTATTAAAATTAACCATCTCAGTCATGAAAAACTATCTCAAAGTTTATATTTTTAACACAGCTTATATATGGACTAACCGTACACTAACGTAACGTTTTATTAGATAAAATTTAAACGTAGCGTCAGATTTTCATAAAAAACTGACATGTTGTATATTTATATGAAAGAAAACAGTATACAAAAAATTGGAATTATTGACCATCCCGTTATTAAGATTTAACCAGATTTAACTACCAAACCATCACATAAATTACAGTATTGTTGACAATGTGGCAACAACATATTCATTTGATTATAGTAAAAAATACACGAAATAATGTAATAATTTTTTACAAAATATGATAAGTGGATTGAAGGGAATTATAATGGATTTAATTAATTATTAATATATTCTGTGGTAGTTTAGATGATAAAATATAATCATTTGACAAGTAGTTAATAGTAGATAATGTACAGCGTTACCATGACCATTTCTTTAAATTATAAATATGAACTCGTGGCCTAATGTGTTCACATTATGATGGACCAACTACCTTAATAACTAAATACATTGATACGTTCATATAAAATAATGAGAATGCCTTTCAGACGTTATTTATTAAAAACTTATCACCTGGCGTTACGGAAGACGATTTAATATCAATATTCAACAATTACCAAAATCCTAAAGAACCTCATATTATTTATAGGTTAATGAAAGGAAAAATGAAAGGTCAGGCGTTTATTACATTAATAAGTAAGTAATAATAACTGTTATATTTGTTATTAGAGTTTTATTTACTATAAAGATCATTCCTCCATTACAGATATTGAAAGAGCAAAACAAGCATTACAAAATACAAATGGATTTATTCTTAAAGGTAAACCTATCATTATACAATACGGTAATAAAAAATAATAATAAAATGCAATACAAATAAACGTTGTCGAATCATTTCTTAAAAATCACCTATTCTTTCTTTTCACCGGAAACAATTCCTTCTTTATTCACATCTGTAATAAACAAATACACGTATTACCTTTCTAGTTATATCACAACTGTGTTCGGGTATACACTAACATTTTTTTTAAAAATATATAGTTTTGAACGATAAAAAATATTGTTTGACATAATAGATGGATTGTTGTAAATGTTACGTTTAATTCTAATATACAGATGTAGATTTCAAATATTCGTATACTGGTACATGATTGGTGGAGAGTAACCAATCAGAACTTCACTACCTCATAATGTCAAAACTATACCGCCATTTTGAAATTTACGTCAGAATAAAGACCAGATATATTTATAAACGATAAAGTGGTGACCAGATTCATCAAAATTCTATTCAGAATATCAGTTTTATTTCCCCTTCCACCCATATAAAATAAAATAATTGAAATATTATTTTCAACAATGAAAATAATAGCAATTTGATTGTTGCAACATTTCATTTAACTTTATTAGTTTATTCCAATTAAAGTGTTTTTATTTACAATTATTCTTGATTGTAAGTATCATAAATGTTATTAATTCATCTTTAAACAACAAATACATCTAAAGTTAACCTTAAATTCATCTGAATAACTGTCAGTTGTTTTCAAATTTAAAAAATGGCGGCAATCAATGACGTCACTGTTGTTGCTAATTAAAATAACAATTAAATAATTCAAATATTATTTTCAACAATGAAAATAATAGCAATTTGATTGTTGCAACATTTTATTTAACTATATTAGTTTATTCCAATTAAAATGCTCTTATTTACAATTATTCTTGATTGTATGTATCATAAATGTTATTAATACATCTTTAAATAACAAATACATCTAAAATTAACCTTAAATTCATCTGAGTAACTATCAGTTGTTTTCAAATTTAAAAAATGGCGGTAATAAATGACGTCATTGTTGTTGCTAGGGGTTACAATAACAACTGTAATGCTCACAGTGTATATCGAAACATACTCCACAAAGTGTTCAATCAATCTAACCTTTATTTGATTCAATCTGCGTCTGTTGCATCGGAGACCCACCTCCGTCATCTTGCACTGGAATCATCTGTTGTGTAGGTTGTGGCGCCGGTGGCCCCCCCTGGTGTTGTTGTCTCTGCTCGTCCCCGCCGCCAGGGTGATGCGTAGGCGACTGGTACTGCGGCGGAATATGCTCCGGCATTCCTGGACCAGGTCCCGGCGGTCCAGAGTGCTCGGGAGGTGGCGCCGCCGCCGGGTGATAGTGCGGATGAGGACGTGACACGTGAGGCGGATACTGTGGTGGATACGGCTGGTGATAGTAATGGTGTGGAGGGTACTGGGGCGAGTACCCGTACGGCGGCTGCTGCTGAGGGTACCCGTACGGCGGGTGTGGAGGCCGTGGAGGTAACGGAACGGTCTGTGGTCCCTGGCCAGGGCTACCGCTCGGAGAATACTGCTGGTACGGAGGTACCTGTTGGTTTATGGGAATCATCGCGCCTGGAGGCGGTGGTAGAGGGCCGCCTGTCAAACAAATAGAGTCAGATAACTTTTCCAGTATCAATAAGAGATACAGGTTTGGTTAAATCAAATATAAGTAATTGTAAGAAAGGGGTTAGTATTACTACAACAAAAAATATTTATAATTCTATATGGTTTAGGTGGTATACACAAAAAACTCGGAATTTCTTTAAATGGCTATACTTTTTTATTCAAGTAGATAAATACTTTTTGTTTGTGGTTTTTGGAAGCACTTTTTGTGTAGAATTGATTGGTGTGTTTAGATTTTTTATATCGCTTTTATTTTTTGAGTTACAAACCCTAACTTTAGTTTTTGTTATGGGTCACTACGTTGACTATAACATATTTGAATGTGTTTTTTATTCCACTTTACAATGATACGTCACTTGCTATACTTATTATCAAAAAAAAAAAAACTATAATATATTTTTTTAAATAGTTGATTGTTGTCAAATATTCATTTGTTATTTTGATTGTTGTTTACAATTTTTGTTTTTCATGGCTCACTAATAAAATAAATATAATTGGCATTTAGTACATCGTCATATTTTCGAAAATAAATGTGACAAGTGACATATTGTTGTAAAATACGAGTAGAGTACAAAAAAAAAGTTCAAATATGCCATAGCCAACCTAATGGCCCATAAGGCCATAAGTAAAAAAAAAGTTAGGGCTTGTAACTTGGAAACTAAAAGTGATATAAAAAATCTAAATACAACAATCAATTCTACACAAAAAAATGTCTCAAGAAACCACAAACAAAAAGTACTTATCTGCATGAACAAAAAAGTTATAGCTGTTTAAAGAAATTCCAAGTTTTTTTTTGTATATACCGCCTAAACCACATAAAATTATGAATATTTTTTAATGTAGTAATACTTACCCCACTCTAACAAATAATTAATCTGATTTAACAACATCTGTATCTCTTATAGATACTGAGATACCTATACTGGAAAAGTTATTTTAAAACAAACACAAACAAACTGACCTGGTGGCATTCCTTGTTGCGGGTGAGGTGGCATGTGGTGTCCCTGCTGCTGCGGCTGGATGTGCGGGGGCATGCCCCCTGGCTGCTGCGGGGGCCCGCCGCCGCCGCCGTGGTGCATCGGTGGCACAGCGTGACCCATAGGTAGCGGCGGGGGCATCGCGTGAGGCGGCATAGGGCTCTGGTGACCGGGGATATCAGCAGGCTGCATTATCGGTGGCGTGCTAGGCTGCGGCACTACCGGTGGTTGAGACAGGGGAGGTGTTGTTTGTTGAGGTACTGGAGCTGGAGGACCTGTTCTTACATCGTAGATCAATCATTCAATAGTATTGTTTTTCATTAACAACACTTACCTTGTTGGTTATTATCAATTCCAGACGGAGAGTTAGATTCTGATTTTTGATCGATTGAAGCCGGCGAGTTTTGTTTAATATCAGGAGTACTTTTGCCTGTATCGCGTTCTGTGTCCGGCGTTGTATCACCACCGTTGTTTTTCTGTTGGTGTTCTTGCTCCATCGGCTGCTCAGTAATAATTCTCATACAGTCATATCACATCAACACCACGTTACAATAATAATACTCACATGCATTTAAGTCTACGGTAAACATACAAATATTACTATTAGAGCTTCGCGTTCACTAAATCAGAAGTCTGCCATTTGATGACAATAGAATTCTCTAATTTAATTTTAATAACATTGAAGCTAATAGAATATCTGCAAGATAATGCTCTAATAATAACTAAATAAAACCAATAATCATTCTTTTTTAATATATCTAGTAAAACAAATAACATTGTTTTGTTTAAAATCACCTAAATCTGATCACTTCTTACCAAAAAATAATAATCATCCGAATAAAATAATGCAACAATTACTTTGAATCAATATAAAATATAAACACATCTGTTTACAAGAATGTCCATTCATGCCAAATCAATCCAAACAAAACACACACACACAACAATAACAACAACAACACTATTATAATTGTTACAATAATCGTAACTTCAATCCGAAGATAAAATGAAAAACAAATCTAACAGTAATAAATAATTACGAGGCAGACTTGTGTTAAATCGTGCATACCGAGAGATATAATAGAACCTTTTGTAAATGTGTTTTACCTGAATGAAGTGAAGCTCTACCATCTGTAGATGCAATAAAATATAAGCAACAATATCCTTATTTAACTTATCCGACAGCTCATTGTACGTACAGTACAATCAACTATCGGATCTTATATTTAATAAATACACAAAAAGGAAACTCATAAACCAATAATAACAACAATATTCAAATATTCAACAACAATCAATAATAAAAATAAACGATTGTTGTCAAACATTTCAAACAAACAACTGACAGTCATAACATTTTCAATATTTAACAACAATCAATAATAAAAATAAACAATTGTTGTCAAACATTTCAAACAAACAACTGACAGTCAAATATTTAACAACAATCAATAACATTAATAAACGATTGTTGTCAAACATTTCAAACAAACAACTGACAGTCAAAACATATTAAAATATTTAACAACAATCAATAATAATAATAAACAATTGTTGTCAAACATTTCAAACAAACAACTGACAGTCAAAACATATTAAAATATTTAACAACAATCAATAATAATAATAAACAATTGTTGTCAAACATTTCAAACAAACAACTGACAGTCAAAACATATTCAAATATTTAACAACAATCAATAATATTAATAAACGATTGTTGTCAAACATTTCAAACAAACAACTGACAGTCATGTTTGTTATTATTGCTTTTTGTTTTTCCTCTCAAAGCCCGTTTGAAACAAGTTTAAAACAGGCTCGAGTAACCTCAAAATTCCAAAATGAGGAACGTGTGTGACGGGATAATGATGTGTGCATAGGTAATCGTAATAATTAAACGTAACTTTATCTAACAGTGGAATAAAATCTTTATTTGCAGAACAATTTGTTTTAAAACTTGTAAGACACTACGAAACAGACTAGATATATAAATCTCAGAATCTCACCTCTTGTTGGGTGGGCGCGGCGTCCTCTCCGGCCGCCGCAGCGTTAGCCGTCACGGGCTCGTTAGATGACGTTGTCAAGTTCTCATCGCTAGGACGTTGTTTCCCTGTGTCCTCTGTCCCCTTCATGCGTTCTTTTCTCAATAGCTCGTACTGACGCTCCACCATCTTTTGGAATGTCTCTTCGTCGACAGCTTGCCGGCAATGCTGAAAGTATTAAACCATTTGGTAATCAAAAACATACACAGGGTATTAAAAATTTGATAGAATGTCGTTTTTTAAGTATGATGAGATGAATTACGCAATTTAATACACTGTTTAAAAGTTATAGCAGTTTAAAGTTTGCACATTTTAACACATTTTATGAAGAATTGAAAACAATTCTATTTCAAATGCTATTTAAACTCAGAAAAAACGTTTTTATTTGTAGTAAAAACTATCTGTTTTATTTCTGTATAAAACTTATTAGTTTTTACTAAAGAGAAAAAAAAACAATTATTGTGTAAGAAAACATTATAAATAAATCGAAATTTTTTTTTTTTTTTTTGAAAATCGATTATTTCCTAAAACAAATTTTGGGGGGGAAAATGAATAGAACATAAACTATAGATAAAAGTCCCTTCTACAACTTTAATCCAAAATATTTTTTTTTCTACTGTGCACCGTTTCAAAAATAATTAGAAAAATACTAAGTGATGAATTGACAACAATGGGTTCATTATTTAAAACAATGACAGTTTGAATTTGACCAATCAGGTTGTTATATTTTAATTGTTGTATTTATTTGATATATTTATGCGTGTAAACTACTCATATTATCATTTTCATTACATTTATGTTCAAAATAGTGTTATTTAATAATATTTCTTGTATTATTTAATAATATTTTCACTTATCAAGACATTTATAATAATAAAATAATTGAGGTTATTTATTTCTTAGATATTTTTTGGCTAAAATAACGGTTAAAATACAAAACAATGTTTCAAACATATTCTTTACAGAGTTTAAAAACGAATTTGACTTTCGTACAAACATATAAAGTGAATAATACATAATTTAATCTTCCATTACATTTAGATTACTTTTGCCTCAGATTGTACACCCTCCAAACATCCTTAATAATACCTTTTTCAATTCCTCTTGAAACAATTCACTGCTTTCAATAAACTTCCTTTTCTTTGCTTCAAATTTCTCCTCGATTTGTTGCAGTTCAGCTTCTAGTTTCTTCTGATGCATAGTTAAAGATTGTACTTGTCTTTTCAACACTTGCATACGACCGGTTGTCACGACCGACCTAACATCTGGCACAACAGAATCAGAGAATATCTCATTGATGAGCCTGTGGTTACGTAAATAACGTGCGTATCCGATGTGTTTCACCGAATAACCGTCGTCTTGATCTGTAACAACGTTAGTGATTATGATATAAGAGTCAATCAGGTCAAAATACATACCGTCTTCATCTTCAGCCGGTTGTATGTCTATCCGTCTGTCTGACGATTGTTTGCTTGAACTTTGACTACGATCGTGTGTCTCTCGATCATCAGAAGATTGTTGAACTAAAATATAGTTTAATTAAATAACGTGTCAATCTGTATTAAACCATTTATAATCTGGCAAAGTTGAGTTAAAAGATGTACTTTACGTTTTCAACGAATACAAATTTAAAATCAAACTTCCGATTATACATACTTGACTTGCCACGGTTTTTAGCAGCGATGTAAGCCAAATAAGCAGGTGAGTTGTGGTAAGTTTTTAATGATTTTTCATACTCCACCTGAAAAATAAATATTTTACCAATAATTCACATTTTAAAAAAAATTTTTTTTTAAATATACCTTTTCCGTTTCATATTCATCAACAAATTCATTTTTTTCTTCGTCAGGAAGGTCCCTCCACATCTGACCAATGATTTTACCAATTTCCCATAATTTCAATTCGGGATTCTGGGCTTTAACTTGATCCCAAACTTTTCTACTGTATCTCATATACGGCATTAAAGGTTTTTCTGGTGGTTTAGGAGGTTTAGGTGTCCGAGAATCATTCTATTATCCCATTAAAACATTAATTATTGTATAAAATAAATCTATCTGAAATTTAAAACACTTACTCCTGTATTTTTTCCGACTTTTTGCGGTGTAAAATTTGGATTTCCATGAATTGTATGAATAAAAGGTGAACCAGCTTGTTCTTTCTAAAATAGTACGATACAATTGTAATATTGTATAAATATAATACAAGTAATGTAACTTACATTACCACCTGATGATGAATTAGAGCCCCCCGAAGCACGAAGACGTTCTAAATTTATTTAAAAAAATATCATTGTTAATAATTCTCATAATTAATTGTCATAATAAAATTTTTTCAATTTCAACAATTAATAGTTTTTAAATAAAACATGCTACAATCAAAAAAATTACTAATATGACTTACCTCACATTCTAGTGTAAAAATATATATCAAGTAAATTTAGAATTAAAAAATATATGCCTCAAGTCATTTTTATATAATCTGAATAATTAAACAGCTGTTTGGAATAGATCTTTTATATATATTATATTAATTAAATAAAGCTAAGCAGAATAAATATAATAATTATAAACTAAGTAAGCATTTAGTATTGTTATTATTTTAAAGCTTTTCTTCTTTAATTATAGTTACATTTTAGTTTTTGTAGTTACACTTCTTTAGGGACGTTGAGGGTAAAAATTGAGTAATGTAACGAAATTTTATGCGGTGAAATATCCAGCCCGGGACTGAAAATACAGAATAAATAACACAACTGTAAAGAGTATTGCCTATATCAAAAAAAATATGACGTATTAACATTCATAGACAATAAAGATTTTTACTTAAATAACACAACTGTAAAGAGTATTGCCTATATTAATTAAATTTTTAAATATATTTAAAGCAAACGGCAGATTATTGTTATTAAGATTATTCGTAGTTGTTTTTCAATCATCCCAAAGAAGTGTAACTTCTAACGCGTGTACATAAGTACACACTCATTGTTTTTTTAATAATTTAACACATTTACAATCTATTGATAAGTCAACAAATACAGATATTAAAATAAAATGTAACTATTATGTTTATAAAGTTTCGTTTATATCCGTAGCATTAATATTTCAAATTCTACAGCAAATATCATAGTAATAATCAATCACTTTCAGAAAAAAACTATGCAAAATAATAATAGATAGGATAGGGATTAATCGGGAACGGTTTTTTATAGAAACAAAATAAAATACACACAACTTCCATTACCTTTAAGGATGTTGAAAGTCATGGGGGCACCGGATGACAGCATATCTGAACAACAAAAACACAAAGCAAACTCATGACAAAGTACTTTACAAAAAAGTCTACTACTGCGCAAGAATTTCAATTCATTTATTTATCATGCGTTCACATCAAAGATAATATGTATCAGAAGTTGCAAAAAATCTACTAGCACAAAACTCAACAGCTCTTAACACATTTATGCAGCAACTACATACTTTATATAAAAGTATTATTTGCAGCGTGCGCAATGACAGCGCCAACTAACGGGTGGACTTTAGTAGCAACTTGGGTGGACTTTGACGTACTAACAAACAAATAATTTCAATAAAATATCGTAATATATACATTTTAGACTATTATTTATTACTATTGGCTATGTGCACGAAGTCTATTAGCGCCGCTAGCAGCGGGTAATAGAGAAGGATTGAATGGATTCAACTCTCTTTTTATCATTGTTTAATATGTTTAATACCGTGAAATTTTTTATTAAAATTTAGCTGTTTTCATATAATATAAATAGTATAGCATAAAAGGTACGTGAAAATTATTAATTTTGGGTATCTTTTTCTCTTTAATTATGACGTATAATAGAGAAATAATTAATTCGTTTACATTGACAGCATAACCTCAAATTTTGGCGCCGATAATTTTACAATATTGCTCACCACGAACACTCGCATCGACATTATTTCTAACTCCACCCCCTTACACATAGTCTATAGTGGGATTAACCATGTTGACCTTTCTATTTTCAGTCAAAAACGAGCCTATTAAAAATGACAGTGAGTCCACCCAAAGTGTTATTTTTTGCCACGTTGTGCGCTGTGATCGATTTCGTTTCTCCCACTACCTACTTTGCACCCAGCGAATAAACGACCTAGTAAATTTGCAAGCTTGCAAGCACTCTCAAATGGGGTATCAAACTTATATGACAGTTCTCTTGAAGTTTTAGACAGATAGTTTCATACAAGTTAAAAAAAAGATATATACAGTATATTTACGAACCTTGCGTAAAAACAACTTACTGAGAACTGTTATATAAGTTTGATACCCCATTTGAGAGTGCTAGCTTGCAAATTTACTAGGTCGTTTATAATACCGGACAATAATGTAGTTATTCAAAATAAACAATCGAATGTTACATTTATCAATTGTTGCAAAATTAATATTTAAATTTCAATTGTTGCTACATAAATTGTTATAGCTATTAAACTTACATTCAATAATAATTATAAATTTTTGAATGGTTTTAAATACCAAGAACAATTTTTAACTTCCTATTTAAAATTTTCAAGCACTTACGTTCATATAATTTAAAGTTCTTGTTATTTATAGATTAAACAAACATATATCAGTATTCATGAAGCAATAA
Source organism: Sialis lutaria (assembly GCA_949319165.1). Taxonomy (NCBI): domain Eukaryota; kingdom Metazoa; phylum Arthropoda; class Insecta; order Megaloptera; family Sialidae; genus Sialis; species Sialis lutaria. The sequence goes on from OX439238.1 coordinate 102,188, forward strand.
AACTAGAAAAACTTTTGTTACTTTATGAATACAGATATATTTTACAAAAAAAAAACATTCATATTTTTTACAACTTCTTGAAATAAATGCAATAAAGCCTCATAATATGAGGGTGCCATTATACGTATTAAACAATCTTTACGTAATATTTCAAATATATAAATGTTAAAAAAAAATCATATAATGGAACCCTCATTAACAATAGTTACTCCATCTAAAACTCTTTAAAATACTGGCTCAAGAGGCTCTTAAAAATCATGCATATTTATCAATAATAGTATAGCAAACGCAGAAAAATTGATTCAGAAAATTTAAATATTCTTTAAATGTCACTTCTGTTTTATAAACAAACATTAATCTGATGTACAATAAATAATATTAAATATTAAACTTACGATTTGTTTGTGGACTTGGCATAGACATTGCTGTCTGTTTATAATTAGTAGGTAAAGCCATTGTGTGATGATAAACCTGAAATTTAGTATTTTATAAATTATATGCACCTGTATGAACACAAATAATATAATTATTGTTTAATTGTTGTGCATTATTTATAATAAATGATATGTACGTTTACAAAGCTTGATATAAGTAAAGCTGTAAATATACAAACCTACAAAATAAAGTAACAACACAACACTACACCGTATACAAGAAATATTGATTTTAAATAAATATATTTAGATTTAAATTTCCCATAACTTTTAAAAGTAATAATATTAATATTTATTGACGCCGATACAAACTCTCGATGTCAACCACATTGACATCGGACTTAAGCTATGAAAATAGATAACGGAAGCGACGAAAACACATTAGGGAATAATATCTACTTACAAGGAAACACAATTGCACCAATGCAACAAAAAAATATTAATTTACCTGTATTATTTATTTAAATTAACTGTTTTTGTGTTATATTGATGTTAAAATTGTCGTGCATTTTGTTCTGTGTATTTGTATATCTTATTTGATGACTTGTATTGATACATAGGATTAATATTAACTTAAAAAATAACTTCGATTATAGGGATATTTATTTTACTATGTTTAGGGGTGAAACATTCACAAAAAGACAGCAAACATAGATACAAGAATGATAGTGATTTTGTTTTGCTCCACGTCGTTAAGTATGAAACTTGTTGTCTGTGGTATATGTCATTTGATGAATGTAGTACATAATTTTTAACGATATATGTGATATAGAATTTAATTTTTTTAATGAATAAGATGTTTAAATTTATTTTTATTATTTTATGTTTTTGGTGTACATATTTTTTACAAATAACATGTGATGAAATATCAGATAAACGATTATGTGCTGATCCAAAATGTGAAGGTATTGTATTTTTTAGTACACGTCAGTTTATCTCAAATAATAAATATTTTAAATCGTAAAATATTCTAAATGTCTTTTAAAACATACAATATACTAAATTTACTATTACAAATTTCATATTAAATATTAGTAAGAGAAAATATGGTGATGTTTTTTTGTGTTGCAACTGAACCTTATGGAATTGATTTTATTTATGCAATATAGCACAATCAAATTCGTACTGCATTGATTTCTGTTAAAAATAAATTACTACACATTAATCAATATTAATTACGTATATATAAATACTGCTTTGATCTACTGTAATCTAAATTAAAACATCTTTATGTTTCAGTTGTTATCTCACATGCAACAACATTGTTAAATTATCCAAGCAACAATCCATATATTTTATCACTACCTATAAACGTTGAAGTAAAAATATACAGCAAAAGTGCTGGTCAAAATTCAAACTTATGGGGTGTAGAATACAAAGATAAGAGGGGGTACATACCAAAACGGGTAGTTCGAGAAACTAAAGTGTTTGTACGAAAACTTGATTATTTAGTCGATACTGAATTTGTCAACAATAAACCATCAGGTTCAATTGACCCGATAAAAACTGCACCTGTAGATGATAAAGTAATTGATATTAAGAGTACAGCACCGAATGTAATACACGGTACAACTTTTTATTATGGTTTAGAGAACGATTCTTCAGAAATAGTAAACAATGTGCCAAACGATAAACTCACAAATTTAAATAAACAAAACAACTTTGATGTTGACGATGGTATAAAAGTAGAATTGGAAGATATTGGGTTAAATGCAGAGAATGAAAATACTAACACGGAAAATATTGTATCAGAAAGTATAACAATCAATCAACCAAATAGTGAAAGTCAAGAAAATGTAATAGATAAACAAATTGAAACAGACCAAAGTACTAACAGTGAAAATGATCTGAATAACAATGAAGTAACTACTGAAATTCCAACAATTGACCAATCAGAAGACCGTTTAAATAATACAAATTTGAACAACAATGAAATAAATACTGAAATTCCTGCTACAATAGAACCGAAAATTGATCAACAAGAAATCAATTTAAATAACATGAATTTAAATTTGAACAACAATGAATTAACTACTGAAATTCCCGTTACTTTATCTGAAACAATAGAATTAACAATTGATCAACCAGAAGTCAATTTAAATAATATAGAAGTGAATAACAATGAAGTAACTACAGAAATTCCTTTCACTAAAACAATAGAACCCAAATTTGATCAACAAGAAGGCAATTTAAATAATGTGAATTTGAATTTGAACAACAATGAAGTAACTACTAAAATATCTGAAACAATTGAACCCAAATTTGATCAACAAGAAGGCAGTTTAAATAACGTGAATTTGAATTTGAACAACAATGAAGTAACTACTGAAATTCCTAGCACTTTATCTGCAACAATTGAACCAAAAATTGAACAACAAGAAGCCAGTTCAAATAATATAGAATTGAATAACAATGAAGTAATGACTGAAATTCCTATGACACAATCAGAAGATAAAGAGCAAAAAGCTTTTGAACCAGCAACAATAAATGTAGAATCATTTAAAAAAGAAGAAAAAGCAGATGTTATTGATTCATCATCAGAAAATACAAACCCAACAACTAATAATGATCCTGTTATATTAGAAAGTATGAAAACTATGACTGAATCTGTTCCGAATGTTAATGTAGATATTGACTCACATTTTACAACAGAAAATCCAATTAATGGTCAAGTCAATAGTGAAGATTCTCTCCCTGATTTAAAAGAAAATATACAAGAAGCACCAGTTATAAAGCAAGATGACGTCGATGTTCCCATTTCAAATGAAAATATAATGCAGCCAATCATCAACGAAAATATTCAACAAAAACAAAATGAAGACACTGTTTCCAATTTAAATAAACTGAATAGTTTGCTTACACGAAAACCTTACGTATTAAATAACATTCAAGTAAAACCACAACAAAACATGATGTTTGAAAACACTTTAACAGAACCAGAAGTTAATATTGGAAACAGTTTTGTTAGAGAACCGATAAAAATAGAAAAAGAAACATTGCCAAATGAAATAAAGCCAGAAGATATTGCAGCAATAGATACAATAGATGAACATTCAACAATTGATAATATGCCAAATAGTAATGAGCTTAATAATGTTGAAGAAACAGTGAAAGATATTGTTAATAATGAACCGAGTATTGTAGATGATATTGTGCCTGATGAAATAAATAGTGAAGTGCCTAATGAACTTACTGAAATGACCTTCATGGATACTGTCTATAGCTTCTTAGGTTTGTCTAATAGTGTTGATAACGCGCATCCAACTGATTGTTTAGAAGATAATTCTGATACGAGTGAATCTGTGTTCAATGTTTATAAAAAAGATAAATCAGGTAAGGTATCAATAGACTTATAGTTTATTTGATTCAATAATGTATTATTCCTTTTCCAGATCCAGAAATATGTCGTTCGTACAATCACGATGCGCACCAATGTGCCGACGATGATAGAAAAACCCTCCTACCTTCATCTGTAGATTTATCTAATTCTCTATTTGGAATTACGTTTTTATGTATAACAGCGTTAACCGTTCTTCTGTTTACTTTGGGCTACTATTTCATAGAGAAACGAAACCGTGACGGAGCTTACGTAAAGGAGATAAACGAACTCAAGAAAAACTTGTTAGTATCTAGGAAAGAATGCGATGGTTTGAGAACGATTTTAGAATCGAAACAAGATAACGTAATCGATTCAGAAATTATAGAACAATTGAATTTGGAAATTGCAAATTTAAATGCAAATATTGCAGAACTGGAAGAACAGAATGCGAATCTAGAGAAAGAGTTGGAAAGTGCTACAGAGGCCGGTTTAGAAGTGAACAGTATCTTAACTGATTTTCTCAGTTCGCAAAACAGAAACGATTGTTTAGAGGAAAATATAGACACGTTGCAGAAAAGATTGAACGAACAACAGAACATTATAAATGATATGAATTCAGTGATAGAGAAACAGAATTACGATAAAGATTGTCTCCAGTCACAGTTCTTGGAGGTGAATGAAAGAAATGAACAATTGCAGACGTCGGTCAATGAATTGTTATCGAATGTTGCGCAAATGAATAAAGTAATGGCTGAAAAAGAAATCGAGCTTCAGGAAGAGAATAATGATTTACAGAGGCAGTTGAAAAACGTTATTCAAACGATGACAAACGATTCTAATAGTTTGAAAGAGAATTTGAATTCAGTACAAGCAAAACTTAAACATGTAGAAAGTCAATTGGAAATTAAAAACACCGAGTTAAGTTTATTACAAGAAGGTATCAGTGACGGTGATACAAATGTTTCAAAGAATATAGTCGAGGTTAGTCATATCAAGGCAGAGCTACATCACGTGACAAACGACAATAAAAAGTTAATAGATAGTTTAAGTAATGAAAAAGAAACACGTAAACAAATGGACAACGAAATGAAGCAAATGAGAAGTGATGTTGTGTTGCTACGAACGAAATTAGAAGAAGCCGAAAACGATAAGGCCGAAGCGATAACTAAATTAGAAGTTCTCTCGAGTTATTTCAAAGATAAAGAAGCTCAGTTACAGAAGTAAGTACTTATTTAACGAATAACGTAGTATTTTTAATAATAAATGTACGTTTTAGGGAAAAAATGAAACTTGAAGAAATTTGGCTACAAAATCAAGGTGATGCAAATTCAACAACGGAAAGATTGAAACTCATGCAAGAGGAAATTCAAAATCATAAGTAAGTCTGTTACTTTTGTAAATATATTATAGGAAACATTGGGGGCTCATTTTATAAACTTATTTAAAAAAGGCTCAATAGCTGTCCTTATAATCACACCTGGAGTCTGTATACCAAATTTGAACCTTCTGCAATAAGTGAAAATATGCCAAAAAATGATTATGATATTTAATATAGTTTACATTTAATTGATAGACGTTACATTTAGAACAATATTTATGTAAATTATTTTTATTTAGGCTTCAAAATGAAATGCTGCAAAAAGAAATAATGGATCAAGAAGTAAGTTTGAAAAGTCAGATATCAATATTAGAGAAGAAGTTACGTGAGAGCTGGTTAACGTCACGACAGATTGAACGTAAACTCGAGGACTCAAAACAGGAAGCTAGTCAACTGCGTAACAGATTAACTATTGTAGAGAAATCACTGTGCAATCAACAAACGGATGATTCAAAAGCACAATATCGTAAGTCTTGACATTTGTAACAAACTATTTGAGTAATAATTGTTTTTAATTGTATTCACAGGTGTATTCTCACCAACTGAAGATATGCACAATCAATCTCAACACGATGCTGTAATATCGCCTTCGTTATTCCCGCACGATGCGCCGTCATCTTTGCCGTTACCACCGTTCCTAGGTCTTCCACCTCCACCTCCGCCGGGTGCTCCGTTTGCGCCGCCGTTTATGCCGCCGCCGCCTAACTTATACCAAGGAGATAGGCGGCCACCGCCGTTAGGAAGGATGTCATCACCTCCGTTGAATTCAAACACGTTTTCACCTACGAGAACGTTTTCACCGTATAATAGAGATGATACGTCGTCGATGTCTCCTCCTATACCTCCGTACGAGACTTTAGATGCTCCGTACCCGGAGGTAGATGGGTTCAGACCGCCGTATAATAATGCAAGAGATAATTGGGAAGATCAACATCAAGCTTGGCATACACCGTCAAAGAAGTCGACGAGATTAAAACAGAAAAACGATGTTTAAGTTATTGTTTTTGTTGGAAATTGGAAATAATTGATTTATTGAATGTTTGGACTTTATTTAATTGTTTTTTTAAATTGGAATTTCAAAGATAATAAGTGCATTTAATTAAATTATTGAAAAGATATGTTTATAGCAATAATTATCTAGTCGTACCCCGGGTTCAAATAAATGATCTCTTGAAATTAATATATTTATGTTTCCATTTTAGAAAGATTTGAATAAAGTGTTTAACATTCATGTTTTTATGGGTTTCTACTTTTGGAAAAAGTAGTTGATTGTTGTTGATGACAGTTTGAATTGGTGATTGTTGTTTGGTTGGTGGGGTTACAAATACAAACGTATTTGTTGTAATCAAATGTGACATTTGCAGGTTAATTTAATTAGTATGTGTGTTTAAGAAATGTCGCTTTGTATGGAATTCAAATAGATTTGTACATTTATTAAAAACAAATGTTTATATTTTATAAGTTGTTTGTTTTATTTATTATTCTCTACGATGAATATTTTACAAGTTATAGCGCTGCAAAGTTTCTAACACCTTGATATATACAATTCTTTAACTTAAATCAAATATCTATGTAGATAAATAGATATTATATTAATTATTTGCTAAGTTAAAATAATTTAATGCGTTAACAGATTTAATATTTGAAGTTGTTACCGTTGCGCTCCGTAGAATGGGCTCCGTAATTTCGGAGCGCACTGCGGTGCACAATGGTAACAGTTTTAATATTTGAAGTTGTTACCGTTGTGCTCCGTAGAATGGGCTCCCTAATTTCGGAGCGCACTGCGGTGCACAATGGTAACAGTTTTAATATTTGAAGTTGTTACCGTTGCGCTCCGTAGAATGGGCTCCGTAATTTCGGAGCGCACTGCGGTGCACAATGGTAACAGTTTTAATATTTGAAGTTGTTACCGTTGCGCTCCGTAGAATGGGCTCCGTAATTTCGGAGCGCACTGCGGTGCACAATGGTAACAGTTTTAATATTTGAAGTTGTTACCGTTGTGCTCCGTAGAATGGGCTCCGTAATTTCGGAGCGCACTGCGGTGCACAATGGTAACAGTTTTAATATTTGAAGTTGTTACCGTTGCGCTCCGTAGAATGGGCTCCGTAATTTCGGAGCGCACTGCGGTGCACAATGGTAACAGTTTTAATATTTGCAGTTGTTACCGTTGCGCTCCGTAGAATGGGCTCCGTAATTTCGGAGCGCACTGCGGTGCACAATGGTAACAGATTTAATATTTGAAGTTGTTACCGTTGCGCTCCGTAGAATGGGCTCCGTAATTTCGGAGCGCACTGCGGTGCACAATGGTAACAGTTTTAATATTTAATATTGTTCCTTAATTATTTTTGCGGTGTTAATTTTATTTTTTAACTCCTTTTGTCTAGCTAGAATATCTGATATCATTTACATACAATATCGTTTATCAATTTCTTAAAATAATATACCTGTTTATCTACACAGGTATAAAGTATTGTAGATTGAAAATTACTTACTTGTTTATAATTATTTTTGTATACTTAAATTGTTGAGACATACGAGCATTATTGATGTATATATTGCATTTATAGGAGTTTCAGATTTAATATTTTTTTTTACTTTAGTTTTTTATCTATTTATATAAATTGAAAATTATCGTACCTTTTTTAGTATTTATTATTAAAGGAGAGAAATGAAATTTATATCATTCAAAAGGTATTGTTACAAGAAAATCATGTGTACATGTTGCCATTAAAATCGAAGGGAAAACTAGTAATATATAATGCTTTGCACTGCAACCCCCCAAAAAAAAAAATTATTTTGCTCATACAGCTATCGTTAGTAAGAAAAATAACAATTCAATTTGTCAAGTCATTAGATAACATATATTTTTTTACAAAACAGACAATTTTATTTATTACTCTAAAAACAAAATCGTATAAATATAACAAATATTACTGCATAATTGTTCTAAACGTTACTTTTTTTCATCTATTTTCACACCTTCGTGTAAAGCGTGGTCTCTCATAGCTGCTTCTATTTGCGATATAGCAAATTTATTTTTTGACCAGTGGTATCGACATTGGACCCAATAACTTAACGTGATTATCGTAAATCCTCCTACACCAAAATGTGTTGCAGCCTGAACACGACTAGTCAATTGAAAATAACCTAAACCACAACAAATACCTCCAATAATTCCATATAAAAAGCTACTTCTAAAACAGGGTATTTGTGAAATATTTCTACCAAATAATACTATATCCTGAAACAAATGAATTAATATTAGATAACGTATTATAGAAATATAAGATAACGAACCTTTTTAGGTTCGTCTGAGCTATCCATTATATTTGTCTTTTATTCTCAATAATAATGTAATATTAACATTTCTTATTTATAAATTTCGACAATATAGGTTATAATACATGCCGTTTCATATTTGTCAATCTGACAGCAAGTCATAGATAAATAAATACCCTTCGCTTGATTTAACGACGTCGTTACCATACCGACGAGCTAAAGTTGAATCATGAAGATACAATAAGGAGGTTAAACTTGAGTTGAAGGAGTACGTCAAAAAACGAAACCTAAACGAAGCGGTCCGCATTTTTCGGACATTCTGCGCAGGAATAAGAAATTTATTTTATTTGCAGCGCACACGAGATACCACTCGGCTCGGGGGTCATATTTTGACTCAAAAATCGTATTATAGTTTACACTCCTTACTATATGCTTCATGACTGAAAACAGATTGTGCGCATGCGTCAACTGTCTGTGGGAATGGAGGAAGGTCATTAAATCGCGCGTTTGGTCAGTCGTTAAACCGCGAGATGAGTGTACTTTGAACATAACCTAATAGAAAATATTTCTTTTTTTATTATTACAATGAGTTTATATAATTTATATGTTGCAAACGGCTTTCAAAGTGATTGTGATAAATTAATCGGAAATTTCCTTGCTAGAAAATCATTACTTTTCAAGGACTTTCTTGAAGAATGGAAAAATTTGAAATTTCCATTAATATATTGGTACATTATAATTTATATTCGATTTATTACTCAAATAATATCTGATCTGCAATTTATTATTACAGTGGTCGGCATATTTTCATTGAATTATGGGAATTTCTGGAAGAAACATTTGTTATCGCTAAAAGATATTTGTTTCAAAACAGTGATATAAATTTTAGAATCGGCGGTCTCTATTTATTATACGCACTTTATTTTAATCAGCCTACAAAGTAAATTAAATCTATTAATAATTAATTAAATCAAATCCATTTAATTTTATAAAACTTTTCAGGGATTATGCTTGTAAAATACGTATCACTTACGACGACTGGAAAATATTACTAGATTTCCAGAATACTTTACGAAATAAAAATAACGTTGATGCATTATATATTCTATGTAAACTAAGGATCTATAAATCATTTTTATTTGTTATTTCTGAACGTACTTACGGCTTGGAAAGAACACATAGGAAGTATCATAGCGATATACCTATCGATACATTACAAAATCAACCATTTTCATTTAGTCATAATATTAAAGACAGTTACTTAAATAATGTAATTTCATCTTTAGAAATATTAAATGATAAATATCATCAAGTTAAAAGTATTTTACCAGGTACGTATATACTGGGGGGGGGGCTCCTAATTTCTTTAAGGTACAAAAAAAAATATATACAAAATTTTGGATTTTTCAATTTTTCTTTAAACAGCTGTATCTTTGTGAAAATTCAATGGATTTTGATCTTCTAAAACGCATTTTAAAGCTGACACTTTCTAGTTTTTGTATCTTTGATTCGATTTTTTTTTATCACTTCCCCCTACCCCTTGAGATTTTTCAGAAAAGTGAAAAAATCCAAAAATTTAATAATTTAAAATTGTCATGCCAAACTTGAACAGTAGGTTGAAGGAATTATTTTGAGCAAAAAACATTTGCCCGAAAATTTTTCGTAAGAGAATTACAGCCCCCTAAAAAAAAAAAAATTTGGAAAAAATCTTCGGGGGGCTATAACTCTTACGAAAAATTTTCGGGCAAATGTTTTTTGCTCAAAATAATTCCTTCAACCTATTGTTCAAGTTTGGCACGATAATTTTGAATTATTAAATTTTTGGATTTTTTCACTTTTTCTGAAAGATTTCAAGGGGTATTGGGGAAACGATAAAAAAAATTGAATCAAAAATACAAAAACTAGAAAGTGTCAGCTTTAAAACGCATTTTAAAACATCAAAATCCATTGAATTTTCACAAAAATACAGCCGTTTAAAAAAAAATTGAAAAAATCAATTCACTTTTTTTCGTACCTTAAAGAAATTCGAAAATAAATAAATTAAGGACCCCCCCTATTGCATATAGTTAATTATTTAATACCTACGATGATTTAACAGGTTCGAGTACAAGTGGACCCGACAAATCTCTATGTTTAGTACAAACAAACATAGCACAAGTTTTACAAAAAACAAATATTGCAGTAAAACATCGGAGAGATTCAATGGACTTAACAACTTCTAGCGAAGAATCCGACACTGAAAGTATTGGTAAAAAACGCATGAGTATTAGGAAAAGAGCGTTCCGGGGTAAAGCTAAATATACATACTCAAGAATTAAATAGTTGTTTATTATTATTTGTTACAAAATTCTGTTTAAATTATACAATAAATATATGTTTTTTTTTTTAAATATATGAAACAATTAAATATATAATTATATAATAAGCACATTCTTTATTTATTTTATTTTAAATATCAATGAATAACATTTATTAAAATAATTATGGAGTCTTTCCGGTTAAATATTGTTAAGAAATTCAATTGTTTATAAAAACAAGTAAAAAATTTGGACGGAAAATTCCGAATATAAACATAGACTGCAAGTTAAAAACCTTAGACACAGATCAAGCATCACTGCTGTCAGCATTTCTTTTTTTTTTTTAGATAATTCCTTAGAGCATATACTACTAGAGCCAGCCTTGCGAACATGCGTACGAGAGAGAAACTGATTTTACCGGTAATAGCGGGAAGCACTTGCCCCTCTCTGCCGAGCAATAAGCACGCAGAGCGAGAGAGAAAGGATGTATTATGTACTCTTACGCTTTCTCTCTCGCACGGTCGAGCGGTAAGGCTGGCTCTAGTAGTATATGGTCTAAGGTTAATTCAAACGGCCATTTTGAAATTTTGAATTAACATTATTTTTAATTGTTGTGATTTTTGTTTCAATTGTTTTATCAGAATGACTCCTTAATTAACGAATATTTTAAAAGTTACAAATAAATCGTATAGGTCTTGATATATAGTTTATTAATTAAACATACTTGTTTGTAGCTCTCCTGTTTTTTTTTTATAATAATTACTATTGTTGTAATTAAAGGGGAATGTATATATTTTATATAGAAATAATATATTTGTCTATATTGATATATATTTTAATAATATGGTCACAGCTTAATTAACTATTTAAATAAAGCCTGTAAGTGCATATTAAACGACTTGTCAATTTAGTCAACAATCAAAATAACATAACCTTAAAATTAACTGTTCAACATAATGCGCATTATTATAACAGGGTGGCCAGTGTTTCTCTGGAACAAATTTCCCTGACTATTCCCGGTTTTCCAGGAGAATTTTTATCGTTTTTTCCCTGTTTTTTATTGAAAATTTTGATAAAAACCCTAAAAAAAGGGTCACATGTTTTCTTTTAACTGTTAATAGATAACTGTTTAAATATTTTACGAGAAATTTTGTGGTTTTTTACATTTTTATAAAAAATTCTCTGACTTCCAACCAAATTCCCTGACTTTTTCCGGTTTTCCAGAAACTGGCCATCCTGTATAAATAATAATTAACACGAAATCCACCAAGGAAATACATCATCTAGGGTGCCCAAGCTGATTGGTCAAAAGCTAATGAGGTAAATACTAACCTTACACGAAACAATCCAATTTGTAGATCGATAATCTTCAACTGTTTTCAAACTTAATTAAAATTGATACAGGCTTGAATAAAATATTGTTTACTATAATAATAATAATAATAATAATAATAACACACTACAAACCCCGATAATTATTCAATATAACATTAAATTACACGCATCACACTTATGTTCATTATATTCGTGGAATAATATTAACTATAAACATCAAAAAAACATTGAAGACACAATCTAACCACCTCGGAAAAAATAAAACAAACAATTAGATTATTATTCAATTTAAAAAAAATAAGTGACATACAAACCTAACCTTACTTACGATATACAGGATGAGTTTTTTATCTTGAGACTGATTAATATCTGGAAAACTATGTATTTTTACGGAAAATGTTTGGTACAAAAGTTTCAGGATTTGGAGGGGAAAAAACCAATAGAGGTAACAATTTTGATTTTGAGTGGAAGTTTTAAGGTCATTTTGGGGTCAGCTAAATTTTTTCAAATGGAAACCTATTTATTTTTCGTACTTTGCAGAAAAAAAGGAACAACTTTTGTCTAAAAAGTTTTTAAAAAAACATTAAAAAAAAAAATTTTTTGCGTTCAATTTTAAAAAAATAATAATACAAGATAATTGTACAAAAATGCAGATTAAAAAATGAATTTGAATGTTTTTTTATATCATTTTTTATACAAAAAAAAATTTTTTTGCGTTGAAAAACACTGAAATTATACAAAATTATTTATTTAAATCTGTATTTTCTTTAAACATCTTGTATAGTTATTAAAAAAATTTTGAACGCAAAAAAATTTTTTTTTTAATTTAAAAATAGGAAAAATAAAGTTTTTTAAAATTTTTTTTAGACAAAAGTTGTTCCTTTTTTTTTGCAAAGAACGAATCTGCAAAAAAATAAATAAGTTTCCATTTAAAAAAATTTACCTAACCTCAAAATGACCTTAAAACTTCAGCTCAAGATCAAAATCGTTACCTCCATTTGTTTTACCCCTCCAAATCCTGAAACTTTTGTACCAAACATTTTCCGTAAAAACCCATACTTTTCCCGCTATTCAGCGCAGTATCAAGATGAAAACCTAACCTCACTTTACCATATATAACAAACAAATGAATAAATCTTATATAGCTTTACGGGAGGCACTTATTGCTATTTGTAATATATAAGAACGACGAGACGGTCAGACTGTTAACAAGAGACAGGTAACAACGTAAGTGAATAATATTCACAGCATTTCACGGAACACAATTTGTTTAAATCTTTTCATAAGAAAACGGTTATTAAAGTGATTAGAAAGAGAAAGAACCCCATTCTCTATTTCAAACGGTTACGTTAGAGTTAATATTATTACACTGAGCCGATGATATGTGATAGCTTTTATCAAGCCTTTGTATCGTAGCAATTAAATAAGAATTCTCAATATAAAGGTCTTTAACTAACAAATCGGCTTTGGAAAGGCGTTCAAGATGTTTGTCACATATCTGTAACTGGCGATCGTAATCAAACTGTAACTTCTTGACAACGCACTGCAGGGTCTCCGTCTCACCTTTATGTTGTAACCAATATTCTGTAATAATAATAATAAATATATGAAAACAATTGGTACATCTGGGGTAAATATAGCGCTTTTTGATTGGGGTATGATGCCACTTTCTGTGGTTAGATAAGGAGCCATTTTAAAATCCGTGTAGAACATGGTTATATCGCCTATCGATTTTTTAAATTAGATTTATTTCAGTTCGTAGTTATCCGATTTAAATTTTTTTTTGTTTATACTAAAGTTCTTATTGGGAAGATTGTTTTTTGTTATTATTTATTTTTCTCTAAATATTAAGGGTCCCTCACAATTTTCGAAAATCTGAAAATTTCACTTTTCTTAGGAACTTAATTGGTAAGAGATACAAAAAAATTAATGGAACATAAACTGTAGAAAATAACGTACTCTACAATTTTTGTTATAAACATTTTATTCTATTATGAACTTTTTCAAATAAAATCGAATAAAATGATCCAAAATTAGTCCATTTTTCTAGTTTAACTCGCAATTTCCAAAGAATTCGTTCATTGAAACAGTACTATCTTGATATCAATGAAACACTGAAAAAATTGACTTTCTTTTTTATATCAAGTAAAACAAAGATATTTTGCACGATAAAAAAAATGAAATTTTCGAATTTTCAAAAATTGTGGGGTCCCCTTAAAACTTACAGAAAAATTCATAACAACAAAAACCAACCTTCCCACCAAAACTTTCAAAACAAACAAAAAAAAATTAAAATCCGACAACTACAACCTGAGATAAATCAAATTAAAAAAAAAAAAAAAAAAACGATAGGCCATATAACCATGTTCTACACGGACTTAAAAATAACCTCCAATCTAAAACTCTCCCTTCTAACCTCACATACAAACAAACAAACCACAGACACCTCCATCACCACACCCCAATCAACCGGTCACAACATATCCCCCCACCCAACACAAATACTCACGATGTAGCGCACTCTCCGTCTGCTTCTGCTGCTTACACAACTGCTGTTGTAAATGTCTATTCTTCACATCCAACTGGCACAGTCTGGCGTTCAAGTCTTGTATAGTTCCTATACTAACCCTACACGTTTGTTTACTGCCTTTAGTCGGCGCGTACGATCGCAAACCTTTCCATTTGTAATAATAAACGGGCTCTTCTGTTAACTCGTCTTGTAAATTACCTACTTCCTTTTTCAAACTATCACGTTCTTCCTTTAAAAGCAAGCATTCAGATTTCAAACTTGAATCTGATAAACGTTTTTTTAACTCGTCAATTTCTTGATTTTGCGATTCGATCGTTTGTTCTGAATATATTTTATAACTTTCTAATTCTTCTTCTAAATCTGTAAACTGTTTTTCGTAACTGTTTTCTTCTATAATTGGTAATTTTGATTGGTTTGTAAATTGTTCTTCTAAGACCGTCATTTTTGTAAGTAATTCTTGTAACTTCAAATCGCTTTGTTTCTGTTCACTTTCGAATAGCTGCCTTTCTTCTTCTAGTTTCTTTTGCCAGTAATCTTCACATAGTTCGTACTCCTGTCTCATTAGTTCTAAACTATCTTCTAATTCGTTGCATCGAGCTGTCGCGGTTTTATACTTTTTTTGTATTATTTCGCTATCGATTTTATCAGGCACTAAATCATTGTTGCTATTTGTTATATGATTGTTTAATTCGTCTATGATTTTTAATAATAGTTTATGTTCTATTGGCTGCTCTGTAAAACTGCCATCATTGGATAAATCGCCGCCATTGTCGTTTATATTTTGTTTTATGTCCGCATAACTTTTGTTTTTTACAAGATATCCAATCAAATCATTTATCTGAAACAAAATTCAATTGTTAATTTTGAGGTTAGTTTTACTAAATAATATAATACATACCATTAAATTAAATAGTTTTTGATCATTTTCAGTATAATTGTTGAATTGATCAACAACATCTTGTTGATTTTGTTGAATTTTTAAAGTTTCGGATAATTCTGAAATAAAATAATGAGTATAATTAACAAGGGAACCTTTTCAAGTTGAAAATTCGTATCGAGTTTAAACTTTGTATATAGTTAAAAGAGGTCAAGATGAGTAACAAAAAAATTATCACAGTTTCGGTAAAACGGTTTAAGGGGGTGAAACACCCCTATGAAAATGTGCAAAATAATCATATTTTTTCAAATATGTAACTCTGAAACTAATGAAAATTTAAAAAAATCCACAATACAAAATTTTCATGATTTTTCATGCTCTTTCAAATGGCGATAGTCAAAATTCGAAAAAATTAAACCTATGAAATGTGGAGGTTAACGGTTTAATTTTTTTGAATTTTAATTATCGCCATTCGAAAGAGCATAAAAAATCATGAAAATTTTGTATTGTGGATTTTTTTAAAATTTTCATTAGTTTCACAGTTATTTGAAATAATATGATTATTTTGCACATTTTCATACGGGTGTTTCACCCCCTTAAACCGTTTTACTGCAGCTAAGATAATTTTTTTGTTACTTATCTTGACCTCCTCTAACTATATACAAAGTTTAAACTCAATACGAATTTTCAACTTGAAAAGGTTCCCTTGTAATTACATTAGACCCATGGGGGCTATTACGGTTCTCAAATCGAGTGAAAATGACGAAAGTGAGTAGCCTACTCTATTACGGTGAATCTCACTAGGTGAAAATGTGACATTATCCGCGTGAGTTTACTCGACACAAAATTATGTGTCGAGAACCGATGTGCGCATGCCGTAAGCGTTTTAAATAAATGAAATTTTTTTGATAAGGAGTCTGCAAAGGTCTTTCCTCGTTATAAATCGAATAAAAAGTTGGTTTGTACAGTTTAGTAATGAAAAAATAAATAATCTCAAGTTTAACTGACAGATGAAATAACGGTTTATAAATCACAACAATATTCAGTTTTAAATCATCCAAAAATGAAATGAATGAACCAAGGAAGAATTTTACAATTTGCCTATATATTAATTGATTTATTATCATGTATTTAAAAAGATTTGTTTGTTGAAAAAATTGTAAACAATCAAAAATAAATAAGGTATTATGTGTATATTGTATTTGATGCTATTTGATGTGTGATATTAATTATAACGAGTGTTTTTAAAATATGTGTTGACGCTGTCTTGTATTAGCATTATTAATTTTTTAAAAACTAATTTCATGTTTAAATGTTTTCAAAATTTAAAAATAACGTCAACGTGTAATCAAAATTTATTTTTACTAACCCAAATATTTCTTTTACATTTTATAGTAGCACTATATTCTTTTATTAATTCTAATAATGTACCCTATTATCTTTTAGTAAAATTAAGTCGTTTTTTATCACATTAATGAAATAATTTAAGGTTAGTTTGACATAACAAAATGTGAGATTCCAATAAAAATGGCGTCAATATTCGTGAAAATGACATATAAATGTGAAAATGTGAGATTCATTTTCCGAAAGTGCCTAGTTACCTCACATTTTCACTCGAGAGTTCCGTAATCGGGTGACTAAAGTCACGTGAGATGAAAATGTGAGAATGTGAGTAAATCCGCGCGAGAACCGTAATAGCCCCCCATGAGTACATTTTTATAATTTAGAGAAATGATCATGGCAACGTTGCATATTATTTATTATTAATTACTTGTCAAATGATTATTTTGGTACTTGTCAATTATGGTCCCAATTTTTGAAAAAACTAAAATCACTAGGAACGAACCAGAATTCGTGCGTAGATAGGCATTTGTCATGATGAAATTAGCGCCAATGTGACAAAAGTTTGCACTATTAATTTTAATACGACAATTAAATTTTTAAATAATAATTGAGGTAGGAAGTGAAATATATATAACCCTACTAACCCACCTAACCCCTAACCGTATTAATAACCTACCCTAAGTAAACAACACGATTTCGCCCCAAAATTATAATAATTACCTTAACTACCTATTTAAAAATATTGAAATTAATAGTACAAACTTTAGTCACATTGGCGCTGATTTCATCATACGTGTATATTCTGTATATATAATACATGACATTTACCTATCTATAGACGAATTTTGTTTCGTTCCTAGTGATTTTAGTTTTTTCAAAAATTGGGACCATAATTGACAAGTACCATTATTTTTTTTAACGTTCAAATATGCAATAAAATAATCTGAAAAGTTGCTTATTTTTTTCTGTCATAAAAAAATTCCCCAATTTGTTTTGGCCTCATAATGCAGGATCCCACCTTAAACAATGTTTACAGCCCAACTACCTTAACATTCTATTATTTTTCGATGTATTTTATTTTCACTAATTAAATAAACTATGAAAGTATTAAAAATAAATTAAAAAGTATAAATATCTACATACCATCACTGCAAGTTTTATTTTGTACAAGTTCCACTGAATTAACTGAATCAATATAATCATGTTTACTATTTTTAATTGTTGACAATTCCACTTTCATATTTTCAATTGTTATACACAATTCATCATTCTGATCTCTCAACACTGTACTATCATTAGATAACTTTTTAATTTCACTTAACAACATTTCAATCATTTCACTTTCCCTCGTCCCTTCAAGAATCGATTGATCCCGTTTTTCCTTTTCAAGTAATTTAACTTTTTGCACTAAATTCATATTAGTTTCTTTCAATTCTTCCAGTTCACATTTCAAATCTAATTTATCTTTTTCAAGATCCGTCACATCAGATTGTATCGAAACAATCCTAGCTTTATTATCGACATCTTCGCTTTCAATCTGCAGTATTCTCTTTTCATATCCGTGTACGATTTTCGCCGTATGTTCTTTTTCATTTGTAAGCTGTTCGCTCAATTCTTTAATAGTTTCTCCGTACTTATATTCTAATTGTTGTATTCTTTCTTTCGAAGCTTTTTCCATTTTTGCATGGTTGTCGTCTATTTCTTGGGCAAGAAACTGAGCTCTTTGGTTTGCTTCAAATATGTTATTTTTTAATTTATCTCTTTCTGCAACTGTCTGTTCTATAACTGTCTTCAAAGATTGAATTTCGTAGTGGTACAACGATAGTAAAGCTTTAAATATCGATACAGGGGGTACGTGGGAATATTCAACCGGTGTCGAGTTAACAATAGTGTAAAGTTCCTCTTCTAGAACCGTATCTAACTTCAATATATCGATTTCTTCTGTCACGAATCCTAGTTCGTTTAAAAGACTTGACGCGTCAGATATTCCCGCGTTTTCCCACATTTCTGTAACGATGTCTGAACTGACGAACTTGTAACTGTTTAAATTCAATAACGTTGATTCTGGTATGTAGTTTTGTATAACATCATGACCGTCAGTTAAATGGTTTTCAGAGAATATGGATTTTTGTTTAGTTTCGTCGTTTATTTGAATATATTTCATAAACGTTTCGAAATTGATTTTTTCCATACGTTCGACTGAAAAGCTATCTTTTAATATATCTAATAGCGATTTATCCATGCCCGTGTATTCGCACATTTTTAATAATTCGTCACAATTCATGTAACCGTTTTCGTCTGTTCTCCAATATTTCCAGAACCGTTGCATTGTATCGAATTCTGAATCTTTATCAAGAGGCACGTTATCGTCGATTGTATAAATAGTCGAATTTGGAAACGACGTGCACCGTTTTAGTTTTAAATCGTTACGATATTTATTCGTATGAACGTCACTTTGTGAATTTGAACGTTTAACTTTATTTTGGGTATCTTTTCTATTGTTAATTTCATTTTCTGAATCGTCTGGAGACTGTACTAAGATGTTATCTCCGGGGCGTGACCGGCGCCCGTATTTTTTAGCCCCGTAGACAAATTTCGGTAACACTTCTCTGTCTGGAGAATTTCTATCTTTTTTTTCCGTTTTCGTGTCATTTTCGTTAACAATGTGTGTGTTTTTTAATAGTGTTAAGAGAGCTTCTTTAAAATCATAGAAAGACACTCTATCTTTATTTGGTTTAGTTAATAACGAGTACACTAATTCCGAACTTTGGTTTTCTAGTTGTAATATAGAACATAAATCTACGAGTTCATTTTTATCTAAAGAACCGCACTGTTTTAAATCACATGTGTTAAATACATCGAGTAGTTGTTCTTCGTAAGGATCGCATAGAATATCACTCATTTCAAATTATCATAAGAAATAATCTGTAAATAAAGAAATTTATAGAACATATAAATACTTTTACAAGTGAAAACAAGTAAGGAATTTCTAAAAGTATTTAATGTAACCATCTATATGGTTAACGAATATTATTTTTTTAAGTACATACAAAATGAAATGTGTTAATTAATCAATAAAATTATAGTAGCGTAATTAATGAACAACGAAATGCATTTATAAAAAAGATCAGTTCAAACATAAAAGTGTTGATGTACTTACCAATAAAATTAAAGCACAATAATATTAATACAAAGTAAGTTTTCCCAATGTATCACTTTAAATTAACATTCCGAAAATAAACTATGAGGTATAATTGTTTTAATTAAAAGACTGCATTTTTCCGCACCCTACTTTAATAGATTTTGACATTTGCTTAAAATGCATAGATAATGAAAGAGAGGGGTATACACATATGACGTGACGTATACAACCTTAGAGCATTTACTACTAGAGACAGCCGTGCGAACAAGCGTGCTAAATCGGTAAACACTTGCCCCTTTCTGCCGACCAATAAGCACGCGGGAGCGAAAGAGAAAGGAAGTAGTACTCTCCCGCTATCTCTCTAGCACACTTGTTCGCACGGCCGAGCGGCAAGGCTGGCTCTAGGTAGTAAATGCTCTAAGTATACAACACATGACATTGACATTTTTAAATTGAAATACTAATTGGTTAATTGAATTTTAATCACAAGAATCCGTAGGTGTTACTGTTACAAGTACATAATACGTAATGTAAATAATTTTTATCGATTTACATGACGTGTTTATATATTTAATTTGATATTTACTTTTACTACACCACTGACGTTTGAAATATTTTATTAATTTAAAACCAGTGGCGTGTATATAGTAGGTAAATTAGATAACTGACTAAGGGTTTAATATATTTAAATAACAACAATCATATTTATCGATTTATATGACGTGTTTTTGTATATTTAATTTGATATTTACTTTTAATTACTACACCACTGACGTTTGAAATATTTTATTATTTTTAAATCCAGTGGCGTGTATATAGTAGGTAAATTAGGCAACTGATTATGGGTTTAATAATTTTAAATGACAATTATATTAAAGTAATTTTTATTGGAATAAATATAATAAAATAAAGACACATTATTGATGAATTTATAAAAAAATTAATTAAACAATTACCACATTAATATTATAAATAAATGTTGTGCTTCTATTTCATTATTAAAAAGTGTATTGTAATTATAATGAATAAAACAATAATATAAAATAAATATATATGTATACTATAATAATATGTACAACTTATGAAAATATTCATTACGGTGGGTTAAAAAAAAGGTAATTCAGAACGTAAAAGTCTCACAATTAAAATTAAATTATCTATTTTTCAATCCACCCTACTATAATACATTTACCTATAAATAATTTGAATATGGAATTGTGCTAACTACGGTTAAATAATTTTAATATATATCTGACTAGATGATGTCAAAAAACTAGTTAAAATAGAACTTTGATTAATTGCACGTTTATTTTTAGAATAAAAATATTAACTATCGTTTTATTTTAAAGCCTATATTTCATTCGTCAATTTAAAATTGATGACCCTTGAAACGTTTAATTACTGCCAACTAATATTTTTACAGTACTAGATTACTGCTTTACCCACAGTTATCCATACTAATGTTAAAAATGTTTATGATCTTTTTACGGTTAAACCGTTGAACCTATCTTAATGAAATTTGACAGGGAGATAGCTTACACCCTAAGGAAGGATATAAGCTACGCTATATCCTAAAAATTGTTCAGTATTAGATAAAAAAATGGGTATAAATGACATTTGTAGTACAAGTGACCTGTTTTACCGACTATAACAGAAACCTGCTTTACCTACCTCTGAATTTCTTATTTTCCTTCTTCTCTATTGCTGTTTATATCATTGTTGAAAACAATTGACAAGTTTAAAACATTTCAAAGTGATCAATTTTAAAATTAACCAAAGTAATACACACTTTACTCAAAAAAGCACCTGTTAATTAATAAACATTATAATTTTATCAGCTATAACATAACCCTACTTATTATTCGTAAAAAAATTGTTTATTTTGACTTTGTGAAGAATAAATAGTTTTAAAAAATTTTAATTGATATAATTCTGGGTTTAAATAACGGTGATGATTGATAACCTAACTTTTACCTCGAGTATGTTATTTCTAACATAACAATTAAACAGACAAACTCTATCAACGTAAATAAACTAATTTTGGGTGTAAAATTAAAAACATTGAGGTTATGAAGTTAGGTCACCAATTGTATGAATCTGGAAAAGATATATATATTATTACATTATATTAATATCTATTTTATAATACAGTCTCCGACATAACAGTCTTTTTAATATAATATATACGTGTGTGATGTACTTTCTTATAAACGCAATTCAAATATAAAACAAAATAAGTAAAACGTGCGTTTTTACAATTTATCTATGTTCGTTAGTGTCTACGATAGTTTGATAACAAGGTCTGCATATTGGTACATCTCGGTTACTCATGTGTCCCGGTAATGACTTGTGTTTATCAATACATCGTGTACAAAACACATCACCGCATTTCCAGCAATGGTACTGAAATATAATACACAACATCAACAATCAAATTGTGTTTAGTTTATGTTTGTCAACAATCAAATTGTTTCTAGGTCAGTTTGTCAACAATCAAATTGTTTCTAGGTCAGTTTGTCAACAATCAAATTGTTTCTAGGTCAGTTTGTCAACAATCAAATTGTTTCTAGGTCAGTTTGTCAACAATCAAATTGTTTCTAGGTCAGTTTGTCAACAATCAAATTGTTTCTAGGTCAGTTTGTCAACAATCAAATTGTTTCTAGGTCAGTTTGTCAACAATCAAATTGTATTTGTCAGTTTGTCAACAATCAAATTGTTTCTAGGTCAGTTTGTCAACAATCAAATTGTTTCTAGGTCAGTTTGTCAACAATCAAATTCTTTCTAGGTCAGTTTGTCAACAATCAAATTGTTTCTAGGTCAGTTTGTCAACAATCAAATTGTTTCTAGGTCAGTTTGTCAACAATCAAATTGTTTCTAGGTCAGTTTGTCAACAATCAAATTGTTTCTAGGTCAGTTTGTCAACAATCAAATTGTATTTGTCAGTTTGTCAACAATCAAATTGTTTCTAGGTCAGTTTGTCAACAATCAAATTGTTTCTAGGTCAGTTTGTCAACAATCAAATTCTTTCTAGGTCAGTTTGTCAACAATCAAATTGTATTTGTCAGTTTGTCAACAATCAAATTGTTTCTAGGTCAGTTTGTCAACAATCAAATTGTTTCTAGGTCAGTTTGTCAACAATCAAATTGTTTCTAGGTCAGTTTGTCAACAATCAAATTGTTTCTAGGTCAGTGTCAGTTTTTATATCAGTTTGTCAACAATCAAATTGTTTCTAGGTTAGTTTGTCAACAATCAAATTGTTTCTAGGTCAGTTTGTCAACAATCAAATTGTTTCTAGGTCAGTTTGTCAACAATCAAATTGTTTCTAGGTCAGTTTGTCAACAATCAAATTGTTTCTAGGTCAGTTTGTCAGTTTTTATATCAGTTTGTCTACAATTAAATTGATTTTGTCAGTTTGTCAACAATCAAATTGTTTCTAGGCCAGTTTGTCAACAATCAAATTGTTTCTAGGTTATGTTTGTCAACAAACAAATTGTTTCTAGGTCAGTTTGTCAACAGTAAAATTGTTTCTAGGTCAGTTTGTCAACAATCAAATTGTTTCTAGGTCAGTTTGTCAGTTTTTATATCAGTTTGTCTACAATTAAATTGATTTTGTCAGTTTGTCAACAATCAAATTGTTTCTAGGCCAGTTTGTCAACAATCAAATTGTTTCTAGGTTATGTTTGTCAACAAACAAATTGTTTCTAGGTCAGTTTGTCAACAGTAAAATTGTTTCTAGGTCAGTTTGTCAACAATCAAATTGTTTCTAGGTCAGTTTGTCAGTTTTTATATCAGTTTGTCTACAATTAAATTGATTTTGTCAGTTTGTCAACAATCAAATTGTTTCTAGGCCAGTTTGTCAACAATCAAATTGTTTCTAGGTTATGTTTGTCAACAAACAAATTGTTTCTAGGTCAGTTTGTCAACAGTAAAATTGTTTCTAGGTCAGTTTGTCAACAATCAAATTGTTTCTAGGTCAGTTTGTCAGTTTTTATATCAGTTTGTCTACAATTAAATTGATTTTGTCAGTTTGTCAACAATCAAATTGTTTCTAGGCCAGTTTGTCAACAATCAAATTGTTTCTAGGTTATGTTTGTCAACAAACAAATTGTTTCTAGGTCAGTTTGTCAACAGTAAAATTGTTTCTAGGTCAGTTTGTCAACAATCAAATTGTTTCTAGGTCAGTTTGTCAGTTTTTATATCAGTTTGTCTACAATTAAATTGATTTTGTCAGTTTGTCAACAATCAAATTGTTTTTAGGTTATGTTTGTTGCGTACGACACTTACCTTTCTACTGAAATGATCAAACTGTGTACTACACGAACACTCTTTAACATTACGTAGTGTCTTCCAGTCGATAGCTACAGAGCTAAGTTCCTCTGTGATGTTATCTATCTCGCTGGCTGCTACGTTGTTACAGTTGACGGTTTCGCTTATGTCTAATGAAAGTTTTAACGGGTGAGAATCTTCTGCAGATTTTAATTCGCTCAGAGATGATTTCTCGTATAAGGTTTTATTATCGACTAGGTTAGAATCGTCTGGTTTAGGACTAACGGGTGATTTTAATTTACTAAGTGTTGTTGATTTTGTCAACAATGACTTCAGTGATGAGATTTTCTGTAAATAAATTAAATTTATTTCAAATTGATGTAACTTTGGTAAAAATAGTCGTAATCAAGTTTTTCAAAAAGTAAATTAAAGTTTAGAATCTCTACTTTAAGATTCTTTAAAAAAAATTTTTTTTTTTATTTTAACACGAGCCGAAAAATATAAATTTCTTACCTTAGTTAAAAATTTCATATGATCTTCTAAGGAACTTGTGTGCTCACACGTAGCTAATAATATATCGTTCAAAGGTTCACGTGGATGTACTCCATTCTCAAATCTGCTATACATTCCTCTCCAAAATCTAAACATTACATAAAAAATACATATTACAAAACAATACACGCATATATCTAAAAAATAAATAAACACCTTATATTCTGCGGAGACAAATTAGGTTGTAACACACCCGAGTTATCATCTGCGGCATACAATGGATTTATATATTCATTTGTATGATTAGCCATGTAGCCCCATAACGAATACGTTCTTTCCGAAACTCTGCAAATTTAAACAATTATATAATACAAGTTGACCCGACAGACGTTGTCCTGTCTTAACTATGAATATTGAATTCAAAATTGGTATAATCTTCTATATATATAAAAATGAATCCCTATTTCCCTTGGTATATACAAACCGAAACTGTAATATGGTTTGTGTCTAAGATAGCGCGTATACAAACCACCATTAATGGTTTGTATCATTGGTTTTCTCTTTTTTTCTAATTTTTCTAATTTTCCGCGCAATTTTTTTAATTTTTTCTTTCATAAGAACCTTCTCATGATAATAACAAACACAACAACAAAAAAAATATTGAAATCGGTCCAGTCGTTCACGCGTGATGTGACCAAGGGAAATAGGGATTCATTTTTATTAGGGTTCCGTAGAAAACTAGGAACCCTTATAGTTTCTCCATGTCAAAAAATTTTGCCATAAAAAGATGAAATTTGGTATACGGTCGTAGATTGATGACCCAAAAACAGAAATGATAAGATTTTTGAAAATAAAATTTTTTTAGACCCCCCTTTCATAAAATGAAGTGTTTAAAAAAAAAAAATCACCTACACCATTGAGTGGGGTGTCGTTAGAAAGGTCTCCTGAAATGCAACAAAAAATGTAACAGAAATTTTTAATTTTAACCCTTCGATCACGATGTATTTTCTCTCCAGTCATTAAAAAAGCGCCCCCCCCCCCCTCTATTAATTAAAAAAATCTGAAAAAATTCCAGAACGTAGATTTTAATTAGTACTTTCACTGAAAATTATAACGAACATTGTCAAAAATATTTTGGACCCCCCTTTCATAGATTTAAAATTGAACTTACATTTTTTTCCCCACTTACCCTATTGAGTGGGATGTCATTTAATAGGTCTCGTAAAATGCAATAAAAAACGTCAAATAACTTTTTGATTTCAACCCTTCAGTCGCGATATATTTGCTTTTTAATATCGCTGTCAGAGCGTCCCCCCCCCTCTATTTTCTAAACTATCGATTCAAAAAATCTGAACAAAATTCAGAATGTAGCTTTTAATTAGTACTTTCACTGAAAATTATAACGAACATTGTCAAAAATATTTTGGACCCCCCTTTCATAGACTGAAAATTGAACTTACATTTTTTCCCCACTTACCCTATTGAGTGGGGTGTCATTTGATAGGTCTCCTAAAATGCAATAATAAAAGTCAAATGACTTTTTGATTTTAACCCTTCAGTCACGAAAATTTTGAAAAATACTTTTTATAACTCGTAGTGAGAATGACTACGGAACCCTATCATTTGCGTGCCCAACACGCACTTGCCCGTTTTATTATATATATAGATAGATAAGTAAATATTAAACAGTTTAATATTTCCTAACCTTAAATCAACTCGATCTTTTTCACAATTTCCTATAAAAGTACCATATTGACATGAATGTGCGTGGTCGTGTAACGTAAGAAGAAACCGTTCATTGAATTGGAAAGCTGCAGGCCGTTGTTGAGTCAGCTGCCATGTAGCGTCTAGCATTTGTGTGAACACTGGTGATACTTCACGTGCGTCACCTTGAATATGTCCACAACGTTCTGAAAACTTGTGTCCGAATGCTAGCCAGTCTTTTTCTATAAGTGCCTGTATTAATAACCAAACATATTTGTATTAAAAACTCATTCAATTAACCAAAATGTGATAATATTTCAAATAAAAATGATTGTTGCAAAGTTGAACATAACCTCAAATAATATACGTTTTGTGAGGTAAATGGGTAAATTATATATTTTGTGGAAAGTTATATTGTATTTTTATGATTTCTTACAATAAATGACTTAGGTAAGTATCTTTTTTTATATTTTTTATGTTTTAAAATAATGATGCGTAATTCGTTTGTTATTTGAGGTTATATGTAACTTTGCAACAATCATTTTCAAATGTAAATAAGTAAATATCACATTGATTATATACTTTGAAGAAGGTTATATTGTATTTTTATGATTTCTCATAATAAATAACATAGGAAAGTATCAGTTTTTAATATTTTTTGTTTTGAAATAATTACGCGTAATAAAATTTATTTTGAGGTTATATTTAAATTTGCAACAATCATTTTTAAATGTAAATATCACATTAATTGTATACTTTGGGGAAGGTTATATTGTATTTTTATGATTTTTTATGATAAATGAATTAGGTAAGTACTTGCTGTTGATACCGCTCTGAAATTTCTTAAGTTTTGAAATAATTACGCGTAAAAAAACCATAGAGATAATATACATAGATACAGTAAGCCAGCCGAAAATACTAACTTGATACTAAATGATACAGAAAGAGAAGAAAAAAAATGTGAACAGCTATCTATCTTTGTCAAACAAATCAGTTTGTTGAGAGACACAAGTAGGTTTAGATTTTTCTCTCTCTTATTATTTACGATTGACGTCCACATACATACATAAAGTGCTATGACTCACTGACTCTATGTAATAATTTCTCTATGGAAAAAACGAATGTTATTTGAGGTTATATTTAAATTTGCAACAATCATTTTTAAATGTAAATATCACATACTTTGAGCAAGGTTATATTGTATTTTTATGATTTTTTACGATAAATGAATTAGATTGTTGATACCGCTCTGAAATTTCTTAAATTTTGAAACAATTACGCATAAAAAAACCCGTATATTATTTTGAGGTTATATTTAAATTTGCAACAATCATTTCTTAAATGTAACAATCAAAAAAACAGTTAATTTTAATAGAGAGTGGTTCTATATTGTATTATTTAAAACTTTAACTAACTTGGAAGCCCTGAATAGTGCGATAATACGGATCAAGCATCAATTCCGCCAAGGAACAAACTTGTGCAGTCCGATCCCACCCGTCTGAACAATGAACCAGCACGCTTACACCTGAATCTACAGCTTGAGCTACAAACCACGCCGTGTCTAAAATAGATTTGATGTGACGTAACCAACCACTATTTTCTAAACCACCGAGGAAACCGCTCATTGTCTGATTCTTCTGTTCACAAGCTAAAATAACCATTTTTAATTAATCTGCTCTCTTATATTATAAAAAAAACAATGAGTGTGTACTTATGTGCACGCGTTAGAAGTTATACTTCTTTGGCGTGATTGAATAATATGTATTATTGAGTTTTCATTAAAGAAAAATACAAAAATCAATTAAATTTGAACAACTTGGCGACTTTTGGTCGATAATTGACAAATTATTACAAGTGATAATATATTAATTATGAACAATACAAAATACTTTTTGAAATTAATAATAATCTCAATTCATTTCCAAATACGAGTAAATTTATCACACAATAAAGATAATCCATAGACTATAGTCACAAAAGAAAGAGATAGCATGCGGCGGTAAAACATGAGTAAGAATATACAACACATTACTATATGTATAAAAATTTTAATCATGTCTATGGATTTCAATTTCATGACGCCATCATATTTTTTGATATAGGCAATACTCTTTACAGTTGTGTTATTTAAGTAAAAAACTTTATTGTCTATGGATGTCATTATGCCTTCATTTTTTTGATATAGGCAATACTCTTTACAGTTGTGTTATTTAAGTAAAAATCTTTATTGTCTATGGATGTCATTATGCCTTCATTTTTTTGATATAGGCAATACTCTTTACAGTCGTGTTATTTAAGTAAAAATCTTTATTGTCTATGGATGTCATTATACCTTCATTTTTTTGATATAGGCAATAGTCTTTACAGTTGTGTTATTTAAGTAAAAATCTTTATTGTCTATGGATGTCATTATACCTTCATTTTTTTGATATAGGCAATACTCTTTACAGTTGTGTTATTTATTCTGTATTTTCAGTCCCAGGTTACATATTTCACCGCATAAAATTTCGTTACATTACTCAATTTTTACCCTCAACGTCCCTAAAGAAGTATAACTTCAATAAATGTACTTACTGTCGATTAGTTTAACGAGACTGTTTCTCATAACGTGTATATTCTCAATACCTATAAAATGGAATTTAATATTTTCATAGAATGCTTCATTTTCGTAACCTTTACCGGCCGCACGATTTGCCATTGCGTTTATCTGTAAAGATGATTGTTGTATTTCAATATACAATGAACCAACAATTGAATATTTTGAAATTAAGTTAAATTAATAATAATTTACATCTTTTTGACTTCTTAGTGTAAGCTGCATCTTTACGGTAGCAATAAAAAGTTAAACAAATAACCTATTAAAAAAAACGTACACGAAAAATAATAAAAAATAAAATAATAAAGAACAAAACTTTATTATGTATAGGGTTTTTTACTATTTGTGGTTACTCACTTATTGTAACTATCTTCATAACAATGAATAAAAATTCACTTGAATTGTAACATTAGTACTGTTAAGAGCTCCTGCAAGAACTTAATAAAAAGTGGCGCAATCGGTTACTTATTAATTTGTGAATTGAATTAAAATAAAGTGTGCAAATTGCATTAAATCATAAATAAATAAGAATAATGATCATTATTATTAAAAATAAATAATTATAAAATAAAAAAATTTACAACAATCAAAAATTTCACTAACAATTAAAATTATAAAATTAACAATTACAATTTGAAAAATAGAAGCATTTAGTTTAAAAAAGTGGCAAATGGGACTTATATACAGGGTGTCCCATTTTAATCTATCACCCCCCTAATTTTTTTTATCTATCAATTAAATCTAAAAATGCTTCAAATAAAAGTTGTTTGGTTTTGAGGGGGACCCAAAATGGCGTTATTAATTTTTTATTTTTTGGATGTCTTCATGGTCAAATAGGCCCAACTTTTTTTTTTCAAATGGAAACCTATATTTTTTATTACAATATCCTATTGTTTGGAAAAAAACAAGTAGCTTTTGTTTCAAAAAAATTTTTGTATGACTTCATTTTTTTTTTAATATTAAACAAAATAATTTTAGATTTTAGAATTTTACTAATTTTTTACTCGAAACCCATTAACTTTAGAGGAAAAGTGTAAAATACAAAAAATGTTTATTTTAATATGATATAACTAGCAAAATTATTTAAGATTTTTTTTTTTTTATTTGCTTTAATATTTTGAAGAGCAAAATTTATCAAAAAATCCTGATAAAATTATCCTAGTTATATCAGATTAAAATAAACATTTTTTGTTTTTTACATTTTTCCTCTAAAATTAATGGGTTTCGAGTAAAAAATTAGTAAAAATCTAAAATCTAAAATTATTTTGTTGAATATTAAAAAAAATGAAGTCATACAAAAATTTTTTTGAAACAAAAGCTACTTGTTTTTTTCCAAACAATAAGATATTGTAATAAAAAATATAGGTTTCCATTTGAAAAAAAAAAGTTGGGCCTATTTGACCATGAAGACGTCCAAAAAATAAAAAATTAATAACGCCATTTTGGGTCCCCCTCAAAACCAAACAACTTTTATTTGAAGCATTTTTTGATTTAATTGATAGATAAACAAAATTAGGGGGGTGATAGATTAAAATGGGACACCCTGTATAAGGCTAGTAGAACAAATAATCAAACATTTAAATACCTTTGGTCGTGTATCAACTATATACATATATCTAGATCTGGGGTTTGATCTTAGAACACAATCCAACAGGCGTTCATCTTCAACACAACGTGCACTGAAACCAGCTAACGGTTGTCCACATCTACATACAGCTGCACCATTGTTATGTAGGTAACTAAGGGCTGGCAAGCGACCTCGGGCACGGAACCTTGCACTACCTAATAGTATTGTTGTGCTAGCTCTGGCAGGCACGTAGATGTGACGTGGATATGTATCACAAAGCTAAAACGTTTAAACAATATTAACCTAACCTAACCTAACTTAATTTAACCTAACCTAACTGACAATGTATATTGTTGAATAACTTTTACAATTTCTGAAGGATTTTGATAAAATTTGGTATAGTATTAATATTGAAGATGCTGAATCCAAATCTGATATTTATTTATGGTTTATGAAGGCCAGTATAAGACAATATACTAACATCATAATTATCATTTAGAGGCGTGAGAGTCCAGTGTTCACCGGGTACTTTCATTCTAAGGTATTCGGCTTGTAGATCGTGAAATGCCCATCCGATAGTCCGTGGCGTGTATTCTTGTGTTGAATAATGGAAACAGTAAAGGTCTGCGACTGTCGGTGGACGAGACAGTCGTTGTAGGGCGGCGGCCGCATCGTGGGCGTCTCGTTCTCGCGGTACAACGAGTGTAGCAGACAGGAAGTGTTTACAGCGGACGAGTAAAGGGGAACCGGATGTTGTTAGGGGTAGTCGGTCCACGCTTGCGATATGAGTTAATAGGATCTATATAAAATATACATGGATTAATTATTTGCAGGGGGGGGGGGCTAAAAAAATGCATTTTTAATAACCCAGTAATTGAGAAAAGAATTATTCCGGAATCTGAATGTAAGAGATATAGCAAATTGTCAATTTGAATGACATTTAACGGATTCAAACGGAATCAATAATGAAAATTGATAACTAAAAATAGGTTGGCAGCACTGTAAAACTTATTCAGATTGCTTGGACATAATAAACAATAATTAAACGTAATAAAATTATCGGCGGTGAATACGGAATTTTACAGAAACCGGAATGAAACGTCATTTATCTATGTACGGGTATAACTCCGACAAATATGCACCGATTTTGATAATTTTGTATTTGTTTGAAAGAGTATACTCCAGAGGTGGTCCCATATAAATTTTATCAAAATCTGATCATGGATTTTGAAGATACGTCAATCAAAAAGGAAAAATAAAATTAACTTTAAAAACTGTTTTTAATTATTATATAATTTTCAGTTCTATTATTTTTCGCATTTATTGCAAGAATTAAAGCACCCGGATTTTTTTCCCGACGCCCAAACTAGCCAAATCCGGTTCTGTGTCTATAAAAACAAGATTGAGTTGAAATAAAGATTGTGTATCGTCAAAACCTTTCTGCGCGCTAAACAATCTTTATTAGAAGACTATAACGCAGTAAGTGCTGTACGTTGAGTGGTTTTTCCTCGGCTGGTAGATGTTAAATCAACGGAATTAACGTCACTATTCGACGCATGTCCGGAATCCGGAAGAGTTCGCCTAATGAATTGTGATTTATATAATAATGCGTGCCATGCAGAAAAACGTTCACCGCAAATCACGTCGTTAGTAAAGGTTGCGTTTAAAATATAATACACAAACGGTTTAGCTAATTTATATAAATTATATTCATTAATATAAGACATGAACGCTTTCTACAGGGTGCTAAATCGTTATTAATGAATTATAAATAAAGATTAAAAACAAAACGGCACAGGAGGGATGGTGCTCAAAATTTCACGACATAACTTTTTATATTATACACAAGTAAAATTCATTATTAATTTTCTTATTTCATAATAATTGCAACGAATTTAAAATAAAATAATAAAATTAGTGCGAGGCACCTAGTTACTCAATTAGTGGGGAGAAATACCCCATATATCAAAATTACCTGAGTTTCTTTTTGTTGAATATTAATAAATATAAAATTCCCAATCTATAATTATTTCTATAATTAAATTCCATGAATTCCAAAACATCTAAACAATTCAGTAGAGATTTGAAAATGAAATTCACATGTTTGAGACGGAAGTTTTATAGAAAACCAGCGGTAAAACGTAGCATCCGTTTTAATTAACTATTCCGTGATAAGCTTACAGTTCACTATAATCAGAGCCGGCCGAACGGCCAGGCGCCCCAGGTAACAGCCTGGGGCGCCAATTTCGTGGGGGCGCCAATTGTTATAAACTTATTTTCTATGTTCTGTTCTAAGGCGCCAAATTTAAGCCTTACATATCGTCCCTTAGCTTACAACACCGCTCAAGTCGTTTTGACCAACTTTACAGGAGAGCGAAAAAACCGTGTATGTTTTATATAGGCTACCGGCTTGCGCGCTCTCTCTATTTTTTTAATTCTGGTCTCTTATTGTCCGAAACGTCTAGAATGTGATTGGTAGATCGACGCGCAATGAGTAGCTCTATCCAATGGCATTAAAATTTAAAAACTGCTAATTTTTGACTTATGCGGTGTTGTTAGCTAAGGGACGATATTTTTACTTTCTTATACCAATGTATATGAAATATACATATAGTATAAGTAAGTATAGTAAACGCGATTTTTTTCGAAATCCGGTTTTTGATGGAATTATTAATTTTGACCTTCCCTGAATCCATTCTGACTATTTTCGCCATGATGTCTGTGTGTCTGTCTGTCGGTCTGTCTGTCGGTCTGTCTGTCTGTAGACGCTGTAACTCAAATACGACAAATCGTAGAAAGGTGGAATTTTATACTTAAGATTGATTTTTGCCTGGGAAGAAAACCTCCTATTTTTGAAAACGATCATTCAACCGGAAACGGATGTTTACCTACATCGATTTTTGAATTTTTCGAATTACACTGAAACAGTGCCAATTAGAGAAAAATGGCCAAGTTGAAAATTGTAGGTAATATTATTATCTATAATTTATGTTCTATTCATTTTTTCGAAAAAAAACAAATTTAATTTTTTTTTTTTTTTACTAAGTATTCGATTTTAAGTACATTTCAAATGGTTCATAACAGAGAAGAAATATCTGCCATGTGTGTCATGGGACTTTCTTATACGTATTACAGAGACTGTACGTGTTTGCCATAGGTACCATGGGCCTTTCTTATACGTAATACTGAGAATAAACACTGTATACTCTATTTCATTTAGTTTGCAGTGGTCGCCGTGCGACTTGACGGTATGAGTCGTGATCCGTACGGTCAAAGCACCCAGCAACCAGTATAGATTATTCTAAATAATGATTTTAAAAAAAATATTTCTGGCTAAATCATAAGTGTTGGAAAAAAATGTATGGAGAATAAATTATAGATAATAACATACTCGACATTTTTTATCTAAAACATTTTTGTCTTATTTCAAAAAATTCAAAAAATTACATGAGTAAACATCCGTTTCCATTTTATTGTTAGTAATTATGTTAAACAAAATTCGTTCGATACATAATGTATAAAATAATATTTCTATAGTTTATGTCTCATTCATTTTACTCTATCTTTTATTAGTTTGTCAGAAATATCCTTCACTAAAATAAAAATCACGTACACTGTTCACTGTCATTATTACGTATAAGAAAGTCCTGTGGCACACGGCAGATTATTTTAATAATAATTTTGATTTTTCTGCAAGATAATTCATTTTACTTAATAAAATGCTTAATATCAAAAATAGTTTACGAAATTTCCAATATTTGTGTGTGACGTTTCTGAACACACTGGAATAATAGTAAGTGTCAAATAAATAAAAACTGCATTATCGAAATAATGCACAGTGACGGCTTTAGGGAGCGGGGACTAGGGCGATCGCTAGGGGCGCCAGGTTGGGAAAGGACGGCGGAAGGCCACAATAGCTTCTTCAAATAAGTTTAAAATCCAATAATATTCTTATTCAGCAATTAAAATTATCAAAAAAAATCTCGCCTGGGGCGCCAGAATTGCAAAGGCCGGCTCTGACTATAATGGTTATCACTAAAATATACTCAACATGGAATAATATTGCGATAGGGGCTGGGGGTTATGAATCAATATACATACAATTGTATAGTTGTTTTTTTTTTTTAATAAACATACCCAAGTTTCTTTCTTAGCATCCGGGTCAACAAAAATCAGATGTGTCGCGGTGAGGTATAAAGTTCCTTGGGAGGCGTTTCTGCTGTTGTATCTGTCCAACATGCGCACATTCTCTATCTACAAACAAAAAATAAGCATCAACAATAGTATCTTAAACAAAGCAATCAAATTACAATAAAGGGTCGATCAAGACTATCGAACCAATCAAATATAAATATAAATCACGCTCTAATACTGAATATTTGACCGGCTTGATAGTCTGGATCGGCACTAATAGTTCTAAATAAATGCCTTTATATCAACTTTAACAATCAGCCTACCTACAATATCCGCTATTATAAAGAATTTGCTTTGTAGCAAAACTATCTTAAAACTATACCTAACCCTATATTTACCGACAAGTATGGTTCATATATAAATGAACATAGATATCAGCAGTGGTGATGAGTGTACCTACATCACATACATTATTATTCATACACATTTATAGAGCCCCAAACAAATTAATTACATATGTGTACTAAAATCGAATTATAAATTCTATTATATTAAAAGATATGCTAGCCAAGTTTAAAAGTAGGTGAACACAATACAATGTATACATCAAATCTGAGCCAAATGTAATACTCGTAAAAGAATACATAATACATAAATATGTATCTTGATAGTTAATTTGTTTTATTCTATTTGAATTGAACGCATACATATATATTTTATTACTCACGCCTCACAAATCTAAATAACATTTGTGGAATTATCCCAGAATATATTCCAGAGAATAACAAATGGGAATTGTTGGTTGGTTGGTTATAATCCAATATTTACTGAAATCTGATCATCAAAATCAACATTTAAACAATTGCTGCACCCCTTCTGTTTTGTATTTTCATTCAGGGTGTGTGAGGAGGGGGAGTATTTGTACAGTAATTTAATATCGTTAATTGTTTTTATAAACACGTTATTTATAAAATATAATTCTGTTTTGATTTAAATATTTTTTTTAAATGAAGTTAAAATGATTTATTTATTGATTAATTTCCCAACGCCGAATATTATAAATGAGCTAATATAATATGATCGCTAACAAGAATTCTCAAATCGAGTGACAACTAAAAAAATATGTAGTTTTGAGGAAATAGGAATAAATGAAATTATAACAATTTAGGTAAATCAAAATTGTAAAGGTAGTTTAGGAAAAGGACTGATACAGAGTGTTTAATTTAAATATTTCAGTATTCCTGTGATGTTTGAAAAATAGTAACTATTAAAACGCGTATTTAAAAAATAAATAAAAAAATGTGACATTTATTTAGAATATGCTAGTTTTGTTGACGGTAGGTACACGAACTACATTAATAACAATTTTTAATAGAAATATATAGTAATTTGAAATCATTCTACATATTTATCTCAAATATGACATTTTTTTTTTGAGATGACACTTTTTTTTGGGGGGTGCGTATGCGATATCTAATCTATTGATTAAACATTATGACATTTTTACACTGCATGTAAAATATAGGTACATAATTATAAGAAACGCAGTGTTTTTATCATAAAAAAGCAATAGACGATGTTTATGTTTTGTTTTTTTTCGATGTAAACACCGCATTAGATTCACTGAATACCTACAATCCCTTTGACCGGTACATATCTCCCCCCCCCCCCCTTTACCTACAACAAAACCCCATAAACGAGAAGCTTTATTGCACCTATTGCGCTGGAATTTATTTACATTGTAAATACAGAGGTTAAA
This sequence comes from Sialis lutaria, assembly GCA_949319165.1. Lineage (NCBI taxonomy): Eukaryota > Metazoa > Arthropoda > Insecta > Megaloptera > Sialidae > Sialis > Sialis lutaria. The sequence goes on from OX439238.1 coordinate 138,641, forward strand.
TATAGGAGATGAATCTTTGTTTGTAGCCCCGTAAAGGGGGGGGGGACGATAAAACTGCACTAAAAAAAACCGAATTACTTTCGAGAGGTAATCATGTTAAAATGGGTCCTAAAAGAATTAAGATTACTATATGTAGTATATGAGCAAAATAGGGCTTAAAAATACTTTATTGAATGCTTTTTTTACACGAGTCTAATTGATATTTAATAAATAATCAATATATTACAAACTTGGTCTTAAGGTTATTCGATTCATGTATAACTCATATATTTTATTAATTTTTATTTAAAATATTGGACGTATGGTTTTTGAGTAATTGGATATTAAAAAATAGAGTTTTTAACACACGATTGCCGAAAGTGATCTCTATTTATTGAAATTCTACACAATTGGCTATATAGAGACGTTTTAAAAACTAAACTTCAACCCTTTTAAATACTGTAAAAATTATAAAACAAATATATTCACGTGTAGTTTATTCAAAAATAATGAAAAACTAGGTCTGCCATTACAGCAGTACAAATTAGTACATGTTACTATTATATACCGTTCTGTCTATTTCGATTTTCAAATTAAATTAAACTTTTAATAATTAACAAAGTAAAATATTCCATTAAATGTAGGTACATGTGTTCTGAATATAAATTAAAAACAACATTTTTCGAAACCAAATCGTTTTTTACAGTGTGCTAGACGTATAACCTTAAGGTTGTTGTTCACTAAAATCTATCACTACAGAATTTGTTAAAATTTTAATATTGTGTTAAGTAAGCTAGTTCGCATTTGTAAAAAAAAATTCAGGTCAGTTTACCATTTCGTTTATTAATTATAAACGTGCAAAGTTGGCCTCTTATACATTGCAAGCATTGGGATCCACTTGGAATTCGATATTCATTTAATTCGTGTATTAAAACTAAACGTCAGATTTTAACCAAAAACGGATATGTTATAGATTGGTAATTAAGGAATGTGTATATAAAATTTTAGAATGATTTACCATCTCCTTAAATAATTATTAATTTTTAACTTTGATAAATTCCCGAACACATGACGTAAATATACGATATGGCAACACCGCATTCTGCGCGATCTTTGAAATATAAAAACATGGTATTGAAAACTGACGCGCGTTGTAAATATCATAATAATAATAGTTACTATTGTTATTATAATTATTACTATTGTCAGCAACAGTAATAATTATAATATTGTTAAAAATGAATCTTCTATTCTTGTCTAATATTATAAATTGTTGCCAGATCTATTTGTTCTTTTTTACCGACATATCAAAACCCTGTAGTTCATGCTAAATTTCGCTAGATGCCACGACTTTCAGTGAACAACAACCTTAAAAACAGTTTTTTCTCTCGTTTAGATATTAAATTCGTAACATTTACTATAGATTAATTTTGTATGAAGCATTATTCATCTGTTTTTATGAATATATGAATCTTAATATCTGTACCTCATCCTTCTATCTGATTGTGAGAAATCTTGAAAAAAACAAGATTTTATAAGTGCGTGGTTCATTAAAATTTAATTATTCACTATCCTCTTGAAAAACGTTCTATTCCTGTTTATAAAGTAGGTTAGTAGATGGAATAATTATATTATAAAAGCTCGTTAAAAACAAAATTGAATAATGTTTGGGTATAATAGAAAATTAATTAAACACAATAATAATAAATAAATTTTAGAATACCATAAACACTGTGGTTTTATAATAAAATTTGTGCAAACAAAACATTATTCAAGACACTAATAAATATTAATTAACAAACGGAATCTCTTGGGGGAAATTTAATATAATTTTAATTGATATACATAGCGACAGTATAATCTACAAAATACACGACATATATGAATATTTGTACACGAAATAGCTTATTGTTAGACGACAAAATGTTTATTTTATAAATTAGTTATAATATTTAATACAAACTTATTTTTATTAATCAATAACATTTTATATGTATTTTTTTTACCAGTGACGGACTAAGGAAGGTTTGGGCCCGTGATAGAATGCTAGATACACTCTCCCCCTATGAAATATTATATACAATTAATTTTTTAAGTAAAAAGATAAATATTATTTTTAAACAAATTTAATTATAAGTTACTCCCATCCCATATATTATTATTATTTTTAAAATAAAGCTCATCTTAGATGTCATACAGGGCCCCCTTTCACCCCTTTACCTAGTTTGTTACTGTGTTTTACAAAATTAAATAATCATATTTGATCTTTATAGTGACAAAAATCTATATCTATAAAAGAGTTTGTCCTTAACCACTCACTCACTCACTCATATATCAACGTACAGCCCAAACCCCTGGACCTAGAAACGTGAAATTTCGTAGGTGCCTTCCTTTTATGATGTAAGCACCCACTAAGAAAGGATTTTTCGAAATTCAACCCCTACGGGGTTAAAACAGGGTGTCAAAGTTTATATAAAACATATTTTTTTTTGTTCGCATTTAATTGAAACTTTTCGAACATACTCTAAAATATAAATAGTGAAACTATTATTTCAGTATTTCCCAAAATTTAACCCCTAAGGTGCTAGAGGGGGGTGGGAAAATTTGTAAAATAATTTTTTTTTGTATTCACCGAATGAAACATGGCATAAGTAGGTACTCTACAAGACAAATATCAGTTACGAAAATTCAACCCCTATGGGAATAATAATAATAACTGTTCATAATATTAAAATAAATTCGACGGGGACTAGGATGGATTTAATCTGCAATAAAAGAATTTGATATTCAACTCCTAATGGCGAGAGTAGACGGGGGTTAGTTTTAAAATTTTTTTTAACTAAGATCCGGGATATTTACGTTTTTTTATAAGTAATGAATCAAAATCAATATAAAAAAAATGTAATATGTCATCCCCTATTACTTATAGAGGGTTCTAATTAGTTTCGAAGTTTACGCGAGCGAAGCCGCGGGATTCCGGTAGTGTAAAATAAATGTTAAAAATTAAAATACATGTACTATAGGCTATAGATTATAATACGAACAAGTACTGATTAGTATACAGGCTGTTCTGTAAGTCATAACCCATAGAGAATATTTATTTCGTATTCTGTTTATAAAAATATATGAGTCCTGACTTATGGGACAGCCTGTAGATGTATGGATGTACATGTACTTATTATGCAATTCGTTTTGTAATATATTATATCGTTAATAATCAATAAAAAAATTGAAAATATATTTCACAAAATACATATTTTGGCAAAACTGTTATTGTCGCTATTATATAATTTTACATAAATCATGAAATATAAAAAACGTTAAGCTAAAAATATCTTCACGATATGAATTGGTTTTAAATTTTATTCTATAGCAATTCAATTTCAATATTTCCTTATTTTGTCAAATCAGCATTTTATAAAATGCTATTCAAAATATATGGAAATGTATATATAAGATGAAGATATCTTGAATTCCTTCCCCTCTACCCCCTGGTTGTGTACGTGTACCAATTTCTTTGATATATGGGGATATGAAAGGTAACCTAATGAATATATCTGTCATATGTAAATAAATACAAATGTTTGGATTTTCGGTTTTTGTTTGTATAAAAAAAAAACGTAGGTAATCGTGTTTTAAATATAAAAATATTTTTCTCTGCATAAGACTTTTTTTTGTTGGAAAAAATTATACTTTTTTACATTCTCTAGTTAGTTTTCTTGTGTTATTTGATAAAGAACCCATTTATTAAGATCAATTTGCAGTTTTTCAGTGTGCATCGATTTAAGGTTGTTGTAGTTGAAGATTTATTTTTAACAATATTATAATTATTACTGTTGCTGGCAATAGTAATAATTATAATAACAATAGTTAACTATTATTATTATAAATAAAAACATTAAATGTAATCAATAATCACTTGCTATTTACAACGCGCGTCAGTTTTCAATACCACGTTTTTATATTTCAAAGATCGCGCCGAATGCGCTGTTGCCATATCGTATATTTACGTCATGTGTTCAGGAATTTATCAAAGTTAAAAATTAATAATTATTTAAGGAGATGGTAAATCATTCTAAAATTTTATATACACATTCCTTAATTACCAATCTATAACATATCCGTTTTTGGTTAAAATCTGACGTTTAGTTTTAATGCACGAATTAAATGAATATCGAATTCCAAGTGGATCCCTATGCTTGCAATGTATAAGAGGCCAACTTTGCACGTTTATAATTAATAAACGAAATGGCAAACTGACCTGAAATTTTTTTTACAAATGCGAACTAGCTTACTTAACACAATATTAAAATTTTAACAAATTCTGTAGTGATCGATTTTAGTGAACAACAACCTTAAGGAGGCTGACACCTTAGAAAAATAATAGATTTCGAAATACAAAAAAATGCTTGCAAAAATTCATAGTCATTAGGAGAATAGTTTAAGATATATTAAATAAACAAATTAACATGCATTCTTATGAGAACTGTATAATGACATCAGACATTACAGGACTGACACAAAATCATGTCACAGACAGAATTTGATCAAAATTTGAGCATAGATTCTTTATTCATTTACAAATATATCTGTACATTTTCATAATGATTAGGAACTGCGTTTTTTAATTAAAAAATAATAAGTGTGTGAAAAAAATAGAGAGACGCATTATATCCACTCTATTTTTATCCATAAACGTTTACCCCCCCTTAAAAAAAAGCTTTGAGTTAAGAAGAAAACACAAGTATTTAAAAAGTATGAATAATTTTAATTTAACATTGTATTGTATAGGGGGGGGGGGTTAACTTAGGTTTTGTAAGGAATTATTAAAGAAAAAAATTATTTTTGTACCCATATTTTTAAATGAATGACATATTTTAAATTAATACACGTGTCAGAAACAGTAAATCTTGAAAATGACAGCAATTGTCACCAGTAACAAAGTTACAAAAGTTTACAGAAAATGTTTGTAACTTATTATAATAAAATATTTCTCGTATTTCCTCCAGATTTATTTTATCAAGTTTAATGATTCCACACTAACTTTTTTCGACTATACACAGTTTCATTTCACAAAACTTATACCTGCCTGCGCCTTCAAGTAGTAATATTATTTTAAATAATGGTTTCTGTAGATAAAAAGTTTTTTATTTAAAAAAAACTTGTACCTTCAAATCTATTTAATAATTATAATTATTTAGAATTAAACCGTATTTAGATCAAGTAATAATTCATATAGTGGCCAACTATACGTCTAGCACACTGTAAAAAAAGATTTGGTTTCGAAAAATGTTGTTTTTAATTTATATTCAGAACACATGTACCTACATTTAATGGAATATTTTACTTTGTTAATTATTAAAAGTAATAATTTGTAAATTGAAATAGACAGAACGGTATATAATAGTAACATGTACTAATTTGTATACTGCTGTAATGGCAGAGCTAGTTTTTCATTATTTTAAATAAATTACACGTGAATATATTTGTTTTATAATTTTTATAGTATTTAAAAGGGTTTTTAAAACGTCTCTATATAGCCAATTGTGTAGAATTTCAATAAATAGAACACTTTCTGCAATCGTGTGTTAAAAACTATATTTTTAATATCAAATTACTCAAAAAAACCATACATTCAATACTTTAAGTAAAATATATGAGTTATCCATAAATAACATATTAAAATTTTAGACTTCTATCTATACATTACTCTAATAATCGAATAACAAACCATAATATTTCATATTTTATTCAGATTTATGATACTTACTTTACTAACACATTTAAAATACAAATATCATATTTTTAAATTGTATATTTTATACCCAATATATTCTGAGTAAATATAATTTAAAAAATAAATTGTAAACATACGAAAAAGTATTTCATAATATGACATATCAAGTATACCACTTATATTTGCACACGAACTTTTGTGTAAATCGATTTTGGAAAGCTACTTGTAGCTCGTAGCCTACGACGTTTTATCGAATATCAATCGGGGGTAGAGGGGGCAGGAAAGAAGAGGGGGGACTATAATTGTAATTTACGGATCACATATTTTATTGAAAATTCAGTTAATGTTTGATAACTTGTGGTATTTCCTATCAATGAATATTAATCGAGACAAAATACCTATTTAGAGTAATTTGTATTTGATTTAAGAATCAATAAGTTAGTAAAATTGTTATCAGTTTGAAAGGGGGGGGGGGGGCATAGATATACTATTTTTTTAAATAATTATAATTAGATATTAATTAATACAAAAAACACAAAGAATATGATCACGAATCAAATGAAAAACTATATTTCATAAAGTAATAAATTTAAATTTTAAAAAGATGATTCAGTAATGTAGATAGATGGATGGTCGTATTTATCCTAGACCCTTTTAAAAACTGTACAAAAATATGCTAATGAAAAAAAAAAGAAATATATTCTACGTAAAATTTTTAAAGCTCTTAGCATTTTTAAAATATTGTATTTTTCATATAGTTTGGGTTAAAGTAAAAAGTATCTCAATCTTCACTTTTGGGAAACCAAATTTTACACTATTATGTTACTAAAGAATGCGCAGTCTATGTCTTTATATGTCTATGGAATTTTTTGCGATTTTTCACTACCATATTGTAAAATGTACTAACATATATCTTTTTCACTGGAAAGAGAAATATGCCCGAGTCAAAATGAGTAAAGTAATATTTTATAAAAGAATGCTCTCTACTTTTTTATATACACTGCCGCAAAAATGTTAAATATTGATAAGAGTACTTAATTACAACTTTTGTAATAATCCTAACATATCTAAAATACAGCATTTACAATTTTCCATGTTATTTTTGAATTATATACCTCTGAAAGGTCAGGTTTACTCAAGTTGAAAGTATTGACGCACAGTGTCTTTCAAGCTAACGAGAATTGTTTTTTTAATATTTTGACTGCGAGTAAACATATTCTTTTCGCTATTTTGTGTATTTTAATTGACTGAAATCTATAAATTTACATTAAAAATCACAGGTGTCCAAAAAAAAAAACTGTATTGGATCAAGAAAATCTTGTTTTGTATATAACGAAAACATTTCTTAATATAAGAAACATACTCTTAATCCAACTACATTATTCCTTCGTCCAAGAATACTATAGTTGGTTTAAGAATATATTTCTTATCTTAAGAAAATATTGTTTACGTTATATACAAAACAAGGTTTACTTGGCTCAAGTAAACCTTTCTACCTGTGTATTATAACAATATTTATAGTAAATAAAACTATTATAAATGAATAAAACTAATCAAATATTGAATAGTATAAACGGTGAGTAATTTAAAATCGGTTTATTTTCGTATGATCAATGTTTTCTAGAAACGAAATTGGCACAACTGTGTGTAGATAACAGGTTGATTTATTGTTTTCCAATACTGAATATATTACGGTTCCGGCGGATGTTCTTCCTCAACACAAGGGAGTGCACATATTTCACGTTTAACCCATTACTTACCGACTTTTCGAATTTTTTTATCAAGTTCTCAATTCTTGTTGAAAATATTACCAAAAAGATAAATTCAATACAAGACAAAATTAATTATCAATCGCAGACTAGATTATTGTCATGAGAACCTAATGTCATATTTATAGGACAGCATATTTTTTAACTACCTGGATTTTTTTTTGTTTTATTTATACTCTCATAAGTAATATTATATATAGTTTTATCAATTAAAAACGCTTTACTAAGTGAAAAAAATATAACTATAAATGTCGGGTAGCTGGAATAATTACACGATTACTTTAAAAGTATTATAATTTGTCACTGAATGAACTTGAGCTCGTTATAAAAATTATTGTAAGTAGAGAGACTTAAGGTAGTTGGTCCGTAAACATGTTTTCGTCAGATTTTGTTTAAATTGCACAGGAATATTCTCTAGATTAATATCTGAAAAATAGCCCATTTTTATTAAAATTGACCATCTCAAAGTCATGAAAAACTATCTCAAAGTTTATATTTTTAACACAGCTTATATATGGACTAACCGTACACTAACGTAACGTTTTATTAGATAAAATTTAAACGTAGCGTCAGATTTTCATAAAAAACTGACGTTGTATATTTATATGAATGAAAACAGTATACAAAATATTGGAATTATTGACCATCCCGTTATTAAGATTTAACCAGATTTAACTACCAAACCATCACATAAATTACAGTATTGTTGACAATGTGGCAACAACGTATTCATTTGATTATAGTAAAAAATACACGAAATGTTGAAATATTTTTTTACAAAATATGATAAGTGGATTGAAGGGAATTATAATCGATTTAATTAATTATTAATATATTCTGTGGTAGTTTAGATGATAAAATATAATCATTTGACAAGTAGTTAATAGTAGATAATGTACAGCGTTGCCATGATCATTTCTCTAAATTATAAATATGTACTCATGGCCTAATGTGATCACATTATGATGTACCAACTACCTTAAGTAATGAAAATCAAATTAATAACGTTATTATATCAGAGAAAAAAAATAGAAAATATAATGTCCTATAAATAGGACACTGGGAAATAATGGGTTAATAAGTCGCACGGTGTGATACGAGTACGAGAATAATATAAACACCACTCCACAATATATATATAGTATAGTTAAAAGGAAAATTAAGAGTTGTTAATTTTCTGAAACTGGAGAAAAGTAAACAGCTTTATTTAAAACCTTTCGTATAGTTGTTATTTTTGAATTAATTATATTTTATACGCGCTGAAACTTCAACAAACATTTTGCGTTTCTTATAACCTGCCATATCATAAAGTAGTTAGCAAAATTAATACGCTAAGCAAGCACTCTCAAATAAGGTATTAATTCTGTATAGTTTATCTATAGATTTATTTTAGAATTTAGATGAGTAATACTTGACTAGAGTATTGTAACACAGTTGGTGCAGACTCTGACTGTACGTGGTATAATTATCATAATATCACCACTGTTTTAACACCCTTGTTTGTGTTTACATACAACACGTGTGTGAAACTTGTCTAAGTCTTCATGAAACTACAAGAAAACTGTCATATAAGTTGAGAGTGCTTATTAACTCCTTTATGTTATCAGACATTATTATCAAATACTGTCAAATATATCATTAGTTTTGATAACAAAGCAATAATAACTTTATTTAAGATCACACTATATAAAATTCTAAAGCATATCATCTTTACATTGATATAATATCTCAATAGATATCAACACTTGAATTTTCTCTTCAATATCATTTCTCACATAAAAAACCGTTAATGACGTTATTTTGTTACTTGCTCTGATATGAAAAACGTACCTCACTCGACAATGAAAGAAGAAATTTCATTATTTCACCCCCATGGGGAGGGGAAGATTAATAAAAGAAACATAATGGTTTTTGAAACTTTATGTTTTTTGTCCAAAATGCGAGAACATGAAATGAGTGAACAAAAACAACAGATGGTTGTAATATTTGTATACGCAGGATAAATGTGTTAGGCCAGTGGTGGTTCTTAATGGGGATTAATGAGGACATGTATGTATTTATTTGTTTTTGTATAGCGGTCCTTAAACTAGGGTCCCCGGATTCCCGTGGGTCCGAGAAATATGTTTGGCATAAATTAAAGTACATTTATATTTATATTTACTATTAGTGATTAATTAGTGCCTAAAAAAGACCTTCTTTGTTTTTCTATCGAGGGGGGGGGAGTAATTGTTCAAAAGGAAGTCCCTAGACTATATAAATTTAAGAACCGCTAGTATAGTGTATACCCGGCATAATTATTAATTTGTGTATTAGGGTGTGCCAAAAAAAATTATTTTGCTCTCGTTATGAAATAAGTTAGTTTTTGACTCAAAATAAATCCCCCCACAAGGATAACACTTTAAGAGGTGCCGTAAAGGGAGGTCCCGTTTCCCATTTAAATAACATGGGAAAATAATTCTGTAGTACTAAAGTTGGTATTACTGATTTATGATAACTGATGTAAAATTTTTAAGGAAGTATAATTAATAAATGAGTTTTTACTTTCGATAAGGTTACTTGGCGATAAATATAGTCTATTTATAGTAAAGCACCGCGTTCAATTTCATAATATTTTTTTATATTTCTACCAGTTTGAATGGAAATTTTCATATCTTTCTTTGTTATGGTGTTTTAAAAAAAAAATATTTCTATAAAAAGATTACATAGGAAATATTCCATAACCCAGTTTAAGAAAACGATAAAAAATACTATAACAATGATGTCTTTAATAAACGGATATAAATAACAATAGTATAAACAGTGGCGCGTTATCATATATACAAAAAGAGGGTAATTGCATGAGGCCCCCAAGCAACTACTGTTTAAAAATATTTGAGGCCGTATCTGGATATTTTTCAGATTATAAAACATTTTGTTTATTCATCCCTGTGTAATGTCGTGGAATTTATTGTTACATTTGCGTTTAATTGCGTTTTTTTATATGTATTATGTTTTTTGTTAAGAAATGTGTATGCTGGTTGTAATTATACCCATGGTGAAGAGGGGGGGGGGGGTGATTTTTATAACCAGTGTTGAATTCAGGGTAGATCTGAAACAGTCTATGAATTTTTTGGGTCACAAGTATGACCCAAAGTGAGGGTAAACGATTTTTAAATCTTGGATCGTTATTTTTTAAATTTATGTGTTTTAAATAAAAATTTACATGAAAAATATTGAAAATCATTGTATGTTGTTATGTTATTTCTAATTTTCTTATCTTTAAGTTGATTTTTTTTATGAAAAAATGGAATTTGAATCATGAAATCTGACTAAATTTTTTTGTGTTTTAGATTTGGTTAAAAGTATGTTTATTAGATAGAAAATGATGTGAAAAGTTGAATTTTTCAAACCGCAGGTCTGTATCTCAAACCGTTCTCGAGATATGACCTCTCAAAGTTTTAGATTTTTCAAAATTTTGCAGAAAAATGGTCGTAACTTTTGAACGTGTGGTCGGATTTGATTTTTGTTGGCAGATTTGGAATCAGCGCGTCAAAATCTATATAATGACATGTATAATACTTCAAAACTCGAGAAAAAAAAATTTCGCGAAAAATCGAAAAAATTCAAAGGGGTATACCTTAAAAAAATGTCGATTTTCGACAAAAATTGTTTTGTCGAATTTTAATTTTCCAAATCTGTCAACAAAAATCAAATCCGACCACACGTTCAAAAGTTATGTTCATTTTTCTGCAAAATTTTCAAAAATCTAAAACTTTGAGAGGCCATATCTCGAGAACGGATTGAGATACAGACCTGCGGTTTGAAAAATTCAACTTTTCACATCATTTTCTATCTAATAAACATACTTTTAACGAAATCTAAAATTAAAAAAAAATTGGTCAGATTTCATGATTCAATTTTAATTTTTTCAATAAAAACCCATTGAAAAATGTAACTTTTATCATAATATATTAAACTGTGTCACCAATGCAACCAGGCAAGAGTAAAAAAATACAATTTGTAAGCAGAAATTAAGGGTGGTACCAAAATTTGTAAAAACTCGTGAAAAAAAATCGTAGAAAGAAGTTAACTACCAAATAATTCCTCTCAAATAATGAATGTCTGAATTCAACACTATACCACGAACTGAATATAAACAGAATCGTTTATACTTTTCTTATTAAAATATACAACAAATTCAACTCATTCAAGTATAACATACACAGGTAGAAAGGTTTACTTGGCTCAAGTAAACCTTGTTTTGTATATAACGAAAACAATATTAAGATAAGAAATATACTCTTAAACCAACTATAGTATTCTTGGACGAACAAGACTAGAGTATTGTAACACAGTTGGTGCAGACTCTGACTGTACGTGGTATAATTATCATAATATCACCACTGTTTTAACACCCTTGTTAGTGTTTACATACAATACGTGCGTGAAACTCGTCAAAGTCATCACAAAACTCCAAGAGAACTGTCACAATAGAGAACGGACACAATAGTAGAGACAGCGTCTCCATTTTCAGCCAAATTGATTCATTTAAAAATGCAGGCATAAAAAAATAAAATTGAAAATGATGTAAGTGAAATATGCGACTACTAAAAATCAATCAGAAATCGATTAGGGCTATCAGAACTCTTACCTCGGGCTGCACAAAGCAAAATAACGAAGTTAACTTCGTTAATCCGTTAATAAAAAAGTTAACTTCGTTAATCCGTTAATAAAAAAGTTAACTTCGTTAATCCGTTAATAAAAAAGTTAACTTCGTTAATCCGTTAATAAAAAAGTTAACTTCGTTAATCCGTTAATAAAAAAGTTAACTTCGTTAATCTGTTAATAAAAAAGTTAACTTCGTTAATCCGTTAATAAAAAAGTTAACTTCGTTAATCCGTTAATAAAAAAGTTAACTTCGTTAATCTGTTAATAAAAAAGTTAACTTCGTTAATCCGTTAATAAAAAAGTTAACTTCGTTAATCCGTTAATAAAAAAGTTAACTTCGTTAATCTGTTAATAAAAAAGTTAACTTCGTTAATCCGTTAATAAAAAAGTTAACTTCGTTAATCCGTTAATAAAAAAGTTATCTTCGTTAATCCGTTAATAAAAAAGTTAACTTCGTTAATCCGTTAATAAAAAAGTTAACTTCGTTAATCTGTTAATAAAAAAGTTAACTTCGTTAATCCGTTAATAAAAAAGTTAACTTCGTTAATCCGTTAATAAAAAAGTTAACTTCGTTAATCCGTTAATAAAAAAGTTAACTTCGTTAATCCGTTAATAAAAAAGTTAACTTCGTTAATCCGTTAATAAAAAAGTTAACTTCGTTAATCCGTTAATAAAAAAGTTAACTTCGTTAATCCGTTAATAAAAAAGTTAACTTCGTTAATCCGTTAATAAAAAAGTTAACTTCGTTAATCCGTTAATAAAAAAGTTAACTTCGTTAATCTGTTAATAAAAAAGTTAACTTCGTTAATCCGTTAATAAAAAAATTAACTTCGTTAATCCGTTAATAAAAAAGTTAACTTCGTTAATCCGTTAATAAAAAAGTTAACTTCGTTAATCCGTTAATAAAAAAGTTAACTTCGTTAATCCGTTAATAAAAAAGTTAACTTCGTTAATCCGTTAATAAAAAAGTTAACTTCGTTAATCCGTTAATAAAAAAGTTAACTTCGTTAATCTGTTAATAAAAAAGTTAACTTCGTTAATCGTTAATCCGTTAATAAAAAGTTAACTTCGTTAATCGTTAATTCATTAATAAAAAAGTTAAATTCGTTAACCGTTAAAGCGTTAAAATTCCGAAAATGTAACGGAAGTTAAAGTTAACCGAAAATTCGAAAATTTAACGAAAGTTAAAGTTAATCTGTTAAAAATTTAACCATCCAAAATGTTTGTAGACCTGTTTTTTTAGCTATTTCGACAACTTTGTTATGTACTTTTCATCAAACAACCAATGTAACGGACTAATTGTCATATTTAGTGAATTGTTTTACAAATTTTCATGGATTTGAAAACAACTGATTGACAAATCGTGAATTATTTTTCTTTGTGCAACCCGAGGTAAATCTCTATAAACCATTAGTTTCGTAGAAAAAGGTGTACATATATATAAAAGCTACATGTATAGGTACATATACATATATGTATATGTTACCAGTTACAGTATATGTGCAAGTGTCAGAGCTTGTAAAATAGCGTTAGTGTGTTTGTGTGGTATGCAAAGCACTTTGTTCTAAATCCAAAGGGATTATACCCTCTAACTCTCTCTACATTAACAAACTTATATAAAACACAAAAACAACTGAGATACATTCCGTGTGCTTTTTTAGCAACCCTCTACAATTAAATTATGAAATAAAATGGTGGTAAAATTATACACACGAAAAACATTAAATATAGTAGAACCTCTTTAATACGTTTTTCACCATAATACGTGTTTTCGATCCCCTTAATCCCGAGGTTACACTGTAAACATGGAACAATTGGTGCCTCATGATTATAATAAGTGAAAAAATATACAATTTATAAAAAAAATAAAGAAATATTAATTAAAAGTCAACTAATGTAACAATTGAAAAGGGGGAGGGGGTCAAAATCGATGAAAATGTGTGTAAAAAATCCACTTCTGATTGACCTGTTAACTGTTAACCCTGGACTGGTAGACGTTCGTAATAATTAAGACTACATTTACACAACGCCCTCTACAGGGAAATCAAGACGGGGTGGGGAAGATATGCCTCGTTTAATAGTTCGTCTTCAACCTCTGCCAAGGACAGGTGTCAGTGTTTGCTATTTTTCTAGAGAGAGCCAAGTCACATCGTATCTTTCACGAAGGTCTACTCTTTTACGTAAATTTTAGTCGAAATATGTACGTAAAAGGATATGTTGTGAATGTGAAAAAGATCTCATTCGTCTCAATGCTTGATCCAATGATACTTTCTTTCGTTTGTCGATTCGCTGTAAACTTATATTACTGCTTATATTTTAATCTTTCGTATTTCGGTATTTTTGTAAATACATAAATCAAAAGATTTTAAAAGCAAAACTTTTTTTTTGCCATAAATTTATTAGAAAATCAAAAATTATATAGTAGTAGTCAATTTTACGAACGTCTACTCTTTTCGGTTTAAATTTGACGTCTACCCATCCAGGGTTAAATAAAGAAATACATACAAAATAATATGAAATTCGCTAAAAAGCTAAATAAAATCGAATTTTCAGATAGACAGAAAACGTGCTTTGAATTTACTATAACTTAACGTACTTTCCTGTTAATTGGAGAGCCTCTAATTAACTCAGGCTCGGAGTCAGTGTCGCTGAGAAGCCAGGAGCGTACACGTGAATAAAGCGAAGGGGACTCGGGAGACGCGTCCAAACATTTCAGATTGTAGTCGTTATCCATTACTTCTTCCATTTTTATTTTGCGTTTATAACGTTCTTTTTTAAGTTTCACATTCAATTAATATTAATAAAGTTTATCTTAACATTAGTGTATTTATATTTTAAATATATATGTATATTGAGGTAGCGCTATTAGAAAAATAATATAAAATAAATTCCATTTTTAGGGTTCCGTAGAAAACTAGAAACTCATAGTTTCTCCATGTCCGTCCGTCCGTCTTCAAAAATTTTGAAATAATAACATGAAATTTGGTATACGGTCGTAGATTAATGGCCCAAAAACATAAATATTAAGATTTTTGAAAAAAAAATTTTTTAGGCCCCCTTTCCATAAAATGAAGTGTTTTCAAAAAAAAAATTTCACCTACACCATTGAGTTAGAAAGGTCTCCTAAAATGCAACTTTAAATGTAACATAAATTTTTAATTTTAACCCTTCGATCACGATGTATTTTCTCTCCAAATTCATTAAAAAAGCGTCCCCCCCCCTCTATTTTCTAAACTATCAATTTAAAAAATCTGAAAAAATTCCAGAACGTAGATTTTAATTAGTTCTTTCACTGAAAATTATAACGAACATTGTCAAAAATATTTTGGACCCCCCTTTCATAGACTGAAAATTGAACTTTCATTTTTTCCCCACTTACCCTATTGAGTGGGGTGTCATTTAATAGGTCTCGTAAAATTCAATAAAAAACGTCAAATAACTTTTTGATTTTAACCCTTCAGTCGTGATATATTTGCTTTTTAATGTCGCTGTCAGAGCGTCCCCCCCTCTATTTTCTAAACTATCGATTCAAAAAATCTGAAAAAAATTCAGAATGTAGCTTTTAATTAGTACTTTCACTTAAAATTATAACGAACATTGTCAAAAATATTTTGGGCCCCCCTATCATAGATTGAAAAGTGAACTCACATTTTTTTCATTTACCCCATTGAGTGGGGTGTCATTTGATAGGTCTCCTAAAATGCAATAATGACTTTTTGATTTTAACCCTTCAGTCACGAAAATTTTGAAAAATACTTTTTATAAATCGTAGTGAGAATGACTACGGAACCCTATCATGTGCGTGCCCAACAAGCACTTGCCCGTTTTATTTATTTTGTGTTTATTACAATATTTCTTAAGTTTCACATTCAATTAGTTTTATTATGAAGATATTTGATAAAGTTTATACCTATTAAAATTAGTGTATTTATATTTTAAATATATGAATATTGAGGTAGCGATATTAGAAAAATTATATAAAAGAAACTTATAACAAAGTAAAAACTTTGACGGTTAAAATATATTCCAACATTATTAGTTTTATGAATTTTAAATTAGTACTTCTTTTATATGTTTCTATTTTTAAATATTTTTATAAAACTTTTGTTCATTATTTATTCCAATTAATTTAATATAATTTCTAAACACATGTAAAATCAGTTTAGTAATTTACTTTTCTGTTATTTGAATAAAGTATATTTTAGTTGATTTTATTTATTTTATTATTTATTAAAAAATGTATAAATACAATAATAATAAATATGGGTTTGTTTGGAAGGTTTTGTAAGTTCTTCACTGGTAGAAAAGATTTCTCAACCCAAGTAAACCTTGTTTTGTATATAACAATATTTTGTTAAGATAAGCAATAATCTCTTAAACCAACTATAGTATTCTTGAACGAAGGAATAACGTAGTTGGATTAAGAGTATGTTTCTTATATTAATATTGTTTTCGTTATATACAAAACAAGGTTTTCTTGGTCCAATACAGTTTTTTTTCTGTGTAGACTTAAAAAAAAATGAATTAGTAACATTAATTAATTGAAAAGGTAAAACTTGTTTTTTTTTTTTTTTAAAACTATTTATTACATTTTTTTCTGTGTCGTTATCAAAAAAATGAATAAAATATTTTTACGATTAATTTAAAAAATAGTCAAACGAAGATTTCATTAAAAATTCAGCTTTCATTTCATACCCCTTAATAAAAGAAATTTGATAAGAATCAAAAACTTTAAATTACATTTTTATAACTGAAATCAATAATTATTGATCCAGGATTTACTATTATTAACCCAAATCTCATGTTTCTATGTTAAACTATTCATTAACCCATTAACGTCCACCGTACCTCATTTTATAATTAGTGGTGCTGTCTATGGATATTAATTCACAATATTTCAGTTGTTAGAAGTGCAACAAACTAAATCTGTTAACGTTATTAGTTTCATAAGTGTTGTTTTAATTGTTCTTAATAATATTTATATGAAAAGAGGTACGTGGTATGCTAATATATTTTATCCATGATTTCGAATTTTGTTCAAATCATATGAAATAACTTAAATATACATATAACATGACTTTATCTAAATAAAAATGATATCAGAAAATCAGTCTCACACAAAATAGACTTCATATCTGCCCAATTTGAGTACACACTGTTATGTTTTTCTAAATATTTAAAAAAAGTTTGTGTTGTATATTTAGTTAAATATTAATTTCTTTTAGGCGTTAATGGGTTAAATAGAATACTGAGTATTCCTTTTTCCGATATTATTACAGAACACTTTATATATTTTTTCAACAATAATAGCCGATTAATAAAAATGGTTGTCGACGCTCCTGTATTTAAGATGTCCCCCATGAGGCGTGACAATATTCACACGAGCGTTTCACGCAACACAAAAGTTTAATAATTCAGCGAAAACACGTCGGCTGAATAAAAGAATAAATAAAACATAATAATATCAAAAACGTGTGTGGTAAAAAAAATCCCTGACTAAATATTTTTAATATTTTACGTCCAATAATTGTTTTTTATTTATTATAATAACATATTAATACAAATACAATTTAATAAAAAAAGGCATAACATCTCTAGTTAAATTAATAACACATTTTTTACATCGCAACCCCGCAAAAAGTGTCACAAAACTCAAAAAATGTAATTTTGAGGAAATAAGAATAAACGAAATTATAACAATTTAGGTAAATAAAAATTGTAAAGGTAGTTTAGGAAAAGGACTGATACAGAGTGTTTAATTTAAATATTTCAGTATTCCTGCGATGTTTGAAAAATAGTAACTATTAAAACGCGTATTTAAAAAATAAATAAAAAATGTGACATTTATTTAGAATATGCTAGTTTTGTTGACGTTAGGTACACGAACTACATTAATGACAATTTTTAGTAGAAATATATAGTAATTTGGAATCATTCTACATATTTATCACAAATATGACATATATTTTTATACTGGCATATTACAATCAACAAATTATATGTTTTATAAATAAACATCCATTGATAAATAAAATAAATATAACCTATCAAATAATAATAATATTAAAGTCGCCTATCGCTTATCAATAAAATGTAAACTCTATAAATAAATAAAATAGTAAATAAATATAGTTACTTTATTTTTACTGTTCTGTTTGATTTCTCTTCCCTTTTTCTTATAATATGAAAACATTATTGACGTTGAATAAATATTAAACAAAACTGTATTAAGTATAACCACACAACGCGTATATCATAACTTGATTGACTGAATAACAAAATTAAATAATTCAAAATAAGAGTTTCAAAGATAAAACTAGATAATGCAAGTTTCAATTTTGTTTAATAATTGATTTAAATATATATTGTGATTAACCTCTGTGCCCCCCTTTCATATTTATATACAAAAATCTATATTGTATTTATTAAAAATATTTTTTTATGGGGTTTTACTAATTTTTTAATACTATTACAGTCGGTTATAACAATATAGTTTAAGGGGTTAGATGTAGTCAGAATTTTCAAGAAATCGATTTTTGTTTTTTGCATTTTTGGAAGCTGTTTTATCGTTTTTTACGACTATCAGCTTTTACGACCTAATATGACTGCTCCCTTCGATATCGTTTTAACCGATTTCGACTGTATTTACATTCTAGAAAAAATTCTGGAAGTAATACAAATATAGAACGTGATGAGATGAAAGTTATTTAAATATATTTAATAGGCTTCGAAGGCCTTATAAACATTTTTATTTCTACTATCCGAATATCTTTATAAAGTTATAAGTGTATAGTACTGTTTTTTAGTATTTTGAAATTTAGTTAATTGCTTTATTTTTATGATTTTGTATTCATAAGTAAGTAAATAATTGTATTAATTAATAAAAATATTTTTTTTAATTGTGCAATTTTCCATTCAAACATTTTAATCTCATTTACATCTTAAAAAAAGTTATAAGTCGATATTGTCCTTCTACAATATACCAATTGAAGTTTGAAGTGCTACACTGGTAGAAAGGATTTCTCAAACCAAGTAAAGCTTGTTTTGTATATGACAATATTTTGTTAAGATAAGCAATAATCTCTTAAACCAGCTATAGTATTATTGAACGAAGGAATAACGTAGTTGGATTAAGAGTATGTTTCTTATATTAACAAAATATTATTTTCGTTATATACAAAACAAGGTTTTCTTGGTCCAATACAGTTTTTTTTCTGTGTAGCTTCAATATTCTATTCTAAATTTTATTATACGGTCCCTGATTCAATAAAAATTAATTTTCATACCGCCGCCGGCACTAATAGTTAAAAACTTGAATAACTCAGTAAAAAACAATCGTAGAAAAAAAATTCAAAAAGCATTTTAAAGCCGAAGGTCTAAGCTTCCAAAAAACATGTTTAAAATTTAACTACAATTTTTTTTTACACTCAGCGTACGCTGACAAAGTAATAATTTTCCGGCACGTCTTTTATCGGACAATAACTTTTTAAGATGCCAACGAAAAAGTAAAAAAATCAAGCTTTAAAAACCTTTTTTTAAATTCAATTGCGATCATTTTTACCAAATTTCTATGAATATTGCACAATGTTTTCAGTAGAAAAATTAAAAATTCACTTTTTAATGATACTCAATTACTACTCGAAACATGAAAATAAAAATACATAAAATAAATCAAATAAATGAAATAAAATAAATAAAAAATAATAAAAACGAGTTTCCCATTCATTTTTATTTACCATAAAAAATACAATAGAAATCAAACCGAAATATTTAAACTGTATAGGTAATTTACATGTGTTTGTTTAAAAAATACGCGAACAGAGAAAACCCCAACAACGTATACGAATATTTCTACTAAAATCGATAATATTATATATACATCTATATGAGATGAAAACCGCGTAAGTAAACGGGGTAAAACACAATCACTACTGATGTAACATACAACGCGTTTAGATAGAACCGTCGACAACAACTGGACTACTAGGTATGATATTCACCCTACTTGACATTGCAGCAGATCGGATGCGAACCTGCGCTCTACGAGATAGACTCTATACACACTTCACGAATGTACAGTCAGGACCAAAATAATGTACTCTAAATACATATATAGAGTATCACTGGTTCAAGGTCTTGTGGGGATAGGGGGAGGATGTCCATTTTCAATAAATATAAATAAAGTATTGGATCAAACCAACCTTTGCAGATTTGCACTACATTTTTTAACAAAATACGAAAATGTATATATTTAACTGTACCTAGTTTAAATGTATGAATACAAGCCACGATTTTTAGGGTTCCGTAGAAAACTAGGAACCCTTATAGTTTCTCCATGTCCGTCCGTCCGTCTTCAAAAATTTTGAGATAATAACATGAAATTTGGTATACGGTCGTAGATTGATGACCCAAAAACAAAAATGATAAGATTTTTGAAAATACAAATTTTTTAGACCCCCCTTTCATAAAATCAAAAGTGTTTCCAAAAAAAAATTTTCACCTACACCATTGAGTGTGGTGTCGTTAGAAAGGTCTCCTAAAATGCAATAAAAAATGTATTAGAACTTTTTGATTTTAACCCTTCAGTCGCGATATATTTGCTTTTTAATGTCGCTGTCAGAGCGTCCCCCCCACTCTATTTTCTAAACTATCGATTCAAAAAATCTGAAAAAAAATCAGAATGTAGCTTTTAATTAGTACTTTCACTGAAAATTATAACGAACATTGCCAAAAATATTTTGGATCCCCTTTTCATAGATTGAAAAGTGAACTCACATTTTTTTCATTTACCCCATTGAGTGGGGTGTCATTTGATAGGTCTCCTAAAATGCAATAGTAAAAGTCAAATGACTTTTTGATTTTAACCCTTCGGTCACGAAAATTTAGAAAAAAAACTCTTTTTTATAAATCGTAGTGAGAATGACTACGGAACCCTATCATGTGCGTGCCCAACACGCACTTGCCCGTTTTATTTTTAGGTAATAATGTTCTCCTTATTGACTAATTATAGCCTTTATAGCAATAACCTCTTGGACGAAAGTAAGGTACCTTTTCTGACCCTAATGTATATAAAACTAGCTTTTACTTGCGACTTTGTTCACGAGGAATTTGTCTTTTTTTATTATAATTAATCGATTTTTTGGGATGCAAACTACCCTATTTCCTTCTTCATGATACAAGCTATCTCCCTACCAAATTTCATTAAAATCGGTTCAGCGATTTAGACGTAAAAAATTAAAAAACAGACAGAGTTATTTTTGCATTTATATAATAATAGTATGGATTAAGATAGAATTTTAAAACTATTTCTTACAATAGAAATATATAAGGTTTTAAGTTATAGTAAAGAATTAATAACTAACTAGGTATACAGTGAAACCTCTTCTATACGTTTTTCTCGTAAGTACGTGTTTTCCCCTCAGTCCCTTCAAAAACGTACAAACGAAGTTCCACTGTATTAATATTTTAATTAACCCATTAACGCCCGCCGTACCTCATTTTATAATTAATGCTGCTGTCTATGGATATTAATTCACAATATTTCAGTTGGTAGAAGTGCAACAAACAAAATATGTTAACGTTATTAGTTTCATAAGTGTTAAACACTTATTTTAATTGTTCTCAATAATTTTTATATGAAAAGCGGTACGTGGTATGCTAATATATTTTATCCATGATTTCGAATTTTGTTCAAATCATATGAAATAACTTAAATATACATATAACATTACTTTATCTAAATTAAAATGATATCAAAAAAGCAGTCTCACACAATATAGACTTCATATCTGCCCAATTTACTCGCTTGAGTACACACTGTTATTTTTTTCTTCTAAATATTAAAAAAATCTTTTACATGCTTACTTAAGGGGTTAGGTGTACTCAGAATTTTCAAGAAATCGATTTTTGTTTTTTGCATTTTTGGAAGCTGTTACAACGGCTGAAGAACTATTTTATGGCCCAGGAATAGTTGACTCGATGTAAGTAATTAAATAATACGTATATTACTTTACGTAAATTGAGTGTAAAACTTTAAATGCGTTTTTCTCAAAACTATATTTTTTGAACTGGTGACCACTGTAGCTCGAAAACCGCTCGGTAGATTTTAATGAAATTTATACAGCTTTTTGAAAACATGAAAAACTAGTGCCTGATCGAAGGATTTTTTTTGTTGTAAATTTCGATTTGTTATAAACAATTAACTGTTGTTTTTTTCCCGAAAATCTTGAAAAAAAATATCCTGAGGCTGCCATTTTGTTAATTTAAGAAAGAAAAAAAAAGCTTCGATCAGGCACTAGATTATCTATTAATAAAACTAATTTTTTTTGTCCGATTGAATTTGGATGAATCTCCAAGGATAAGTGATGGTCACCGCAAGGAGCTTCGGTTGGAACTGGATCAACACAAACAGCCATTACTTTTAAAATTATTTTTTTTTCTAAAATTTCTGTCAAGTCAAGTCGAAACCTTATTTAATGAGGCTATGTTTTTACTTTTATAAAATAAAATAATTTACTGGCAAAAAAAAAATTATTTAAAATTGTCATTTTTTCATGTCTCTGACTACACCTAACCCCTTAAGTTTGCTTTTGGGTGTTAATGAGTTAAATTGTATAAAAATGTTTGCCAGCCACTGTTTATTGACCACTGTTTTAGTGCAGATATTTGCGATAGGTACATTATCCCATTTTTTGATACATGTTTAAAAATTGAATATTCTTGTAACGTATTATTTTTACAGACGGCCCAAGAGCATTACAGTTTTACAACTATAAAGGTTAAATAGTTTGGGAAAGTTTTAAAAGCGAGATGAAAATTTATACAAAACTCCAAAACAATGTTGAAAATGTTATTTTAAAAGTTTGGTATCAAAATATTTCACGTTAGTTTTTTATTTTATATAATGTATATTTTAGAAATTCTAAACAAATCCAACCCAAAATGTTTAAATTATGAATATTTTAATTTTATTATTTTCTTTTTAAAGTAAAATTAATATCAAAGTAACACCTAAATAAACTTTATAAAAAATTATTAACTATTAACATTTCGGTGAAAATAAGTACATTTTAATCGATTTTGGACCACATTCCCTATTCCTCTATCATCCCATAATGTAGTTCATAATAAATTTTAAACATTAATAGCATTTTGAAAGTAACTTATTTAATATTTGTAAAAATGAATTTAAAAATAGAATGTAAAATATTACATCTATATTCTGTTAACTTTATTCTATAAATAAACTACTAGAGGTTCTCTGGGGCCCTGGGGAAACAATGATCGAAGGGCCGTTTATCTCCCCACATCCCCAGTAGTAATTACAGCCTACAGCCCTGGTACTTTTCCCTTACAACCCCTACTAAATACACTTACGTAATATTTGAATAAAAGATCACATAATATGTATATAATTTGATGTACTTTGCTCCTATTTATATTATTATTATAATATTAATGATAGTATGGTGTACTTAACAGTATTACGCTACTAAATTCTAAATTAAGATAAATATTTATTACCTATACGAAAAATATAAAACATTAATTTAACAAAAAATCAAAATTACATTTTTCACTTTGAAAATACGGTTAGTTTTATAGATTACCTATAATTTGCTATTTACCTACAATACAAGGCATATTCAACTTTATAGGTAGTTCAACAATGTTCTATATGTATTAATTATTAACCCAACAATTAATAATATTATTGATATGTATATAACTATGCTATAATAAAGATAAATAATGTTAATTCACTACTATACTATGATATATATAAGTAATAGTATATCACCTATTTTATCTAAATAAATACAATAATATGGAAATATTGTATGTTGAAAATATGAATAGATAAAAATACAAGACTTACCTTAGGTGTTCGGATGAGATCCATAGCCATGTTGTAGCAATTCTGTGACAACTATCCCGAACCAATATAATTTATAAAACGAATATGAGAGAAATAATCAAACACAATTTTACGCCACATAACCTGAGCACTTTTGACAAATGGTTGACAAACAGTATATAGGGATATTTGTATCTTGGATATCGACAGTTGTCACTACTGATTTAAAATGACAAGTAAAAAATGAAAACCTTTGAGTATGTACTTACTAGAGATAGCCTTGCCGTTCTTCCGTGTGAACAAGCGTGCCAGAGAGAAAACGCAATAACGCTACATCCTTTCTGTAGAGAAAGAGAAAGGATGTAGCATTATTGCGTTTTCTCTCTCGCACGCGCACGCTTGTTCGCACAAGACTGCCTCTAGAGGTACATGCTCTAAGATGAAAACCATAGACTTATATAATGGACTGAGCAATAGCTTCACAAAATTAACCACTCTCTTTAAAGAGACAAAGCGAATATCTAGTTAATACCTGTCTCTTTTCTAAAGGTCTGTAATGAATATTCTAGAAAGAGACAGGCATTGGTTTGTTTTTTCACCAGTTTTACTCACAGTTGGATACTTAGAGCATATACTACTAGAGGCAGCCTTGCCGCTCAAGAGTGCAAGAGAGAAAGCGTTGCTACATCCTTTCTCTCTCGCTCCGCGTGCTGATTGGTACCGGTAATAGCGGGAAGCACTTGCCCCTCCCTGCCGACCAATAAGCACGCAGAACTTTCTCTCTCGCACAGCCGAGCGGCAAGGCTGTCTCCAGTAGTATATGCTCTAAGGTTGGATAGAGAAGGCTCATTCTATAAGTCTATGATGAAAACTGACATATTATTTTGACGTATGAGTCATAAATTTCACAACCGTCCGTAAAATTACGTTAGTTTCGTTTATAAAAGGCAAATCATTCATGCAAAATTACATTAGTGTAAAAATCACGAGCTACCATGGAGTTCCCACATTTAGGAAAGCAATGTTGTGAATCTTCTTGCAAAAAATTAGGTAAATTACATTACATATGTCATGTTTTAAAACAAATAACTGTTTTAACAATTATATTCTTGTTTTATAGATTTCTTACCCGTAAAATGTGACGCCTGTGAACAAATATTTTGGTACGTAATTGAAAACATGTTATAAAATTGAAGTAAATTAATTATTTTTTTCTTTTCAGTAATGAACATTACTTTTATTCAAACCATAACTGTCCGTCATCTTATAAAAAAGACGTCCAAGTGCCTGCTTGCCCTTTATGCAACGCTTTAGTGCCTGTGCCTCGAAACCAACTACCAGACATAGCAGTAGGGGCTCATATTGACAACGATTGCCAGTCAGATCCTGCTAAAAATCGTCGGAAAGCATACATCAACAGATGTACAAAAAAAGGTTGTAAAGTGAAAGAAATCGTGCCGATATTGTGTAGTGAGTGTTCGTTTAACTTCTGCCTGAAACACAGACATCCTACGGATCATGCTTGCGAGGGAAAAACTGCAGCTTCGAGGCGAAAAGTGGCGTAAGTAGAAATGAAATAGAGGGTAAAAATTTAGTACTGTAACGGAAGTTAAAAGCTATTGTAGGCATGGTTATCGACAAAACTGTAGGAATTGTTTCTTTTACTTAAATAACACAACTGTAAAGAGTGTTGCCTATATAAAAAATAACTAAACTCGAATTACTTGATTAATACTGGTGCTGCCATCTAGCACTAAATGATCTGATTGGTTGATTATTACATTATAATAATAAAATTTCATGATTTATAAATATTATGGACTTAATTAAATTTTAATTTGATTAAATAGTATTTGTTGGGTGCAAAGTAGGTAATGGGGGAAACGAAATCGATCACAGCGCACAACGTGGCAAAAAATAACACTTTGGGTGGACTAACTGCCATTTTTAATAGGTTCGTTTTTAACTGAAAATAGAAAGGTCAACATGGTTAATCCCACTATAGACTATGTGCAAGGGGGTGGAGTTAGAAATAATTTCGATGCGAGTGTTCGTGGTTGAGCAATATTGTAAAATTATCGATGCCAAAATTTGAGGTTATGCTGTCAATGTAAACGAATTAATTATTTCTCTATTATACGTCATAATTAATGAGAAAAAGATACCCAAAATAAATAATTTTCATGTACCTTTTATGTTATACTATTTATATTATATGCAAACAGCTAAATTAAATGATATTTGTTTAATAAAAAATTTCACGGTATTAAACATATTAAACAATGATAAAAAGAGAGTTGAATCCATTCAATCCTTCTCTATTACCCGCTGCTAGCGGCGCTAATAGACTTCGTGCACATAGCTAATAGTCATAAATAATCGTCTAAAATGTATATATTACGAT
The DNA here is from genome assembly GCA_949319165.1 of Sialis lutaria. Lineage (NCBI taxonomy): Eukaryota > Metazoa > Arthropoda > Insecta > Megaloptera > Sialidae > Sialis > Sialis lutaria. The sequence continues at coordinate 165,034 of OX439238.1, forward strand.
ATTTTATTGAAATTATTTGTTTGTTAGTACGTCAAAGTCCACCCAAGTTGCTACTAAAGTCCACCCGTTAGTTGGCGCTGTCATCGCGCACGCCGCGAATAGTGAAATAATGTTACCAATTATTAAATAAAATATTAGTGTTTTTTATAAATTTATATGCATTGCATTATTTTATTGATTTAATCAAGTTAAAATTGAGATTTTTCAATCATTCCAAAGAAGCATGCATAACTTCTAACGCGTGTACATAAGTACACACACACACTTTTTTTTATATACAGGGTGTCTCGGATAATTTGGGGTATCTCAGTATCTGTAAGAGATACAAGTTTGGTTAATACAGATTAATTGTTTGTAAAGAAGGGGTCAGTATTACAACATTAAAAAATATTTATAATTTTATATGGTTTAGGGGGTATACTCAAAAAAAACTCGGGATTTTTTTTTAAATGGTTATAACTTTTTTGTTGAAGTATATAAGTACTTTTTGTTTGTGGTTTTCTTTGGGTACTTTTTTGTGTAGAATTGATTGGTGTGTTTAGATTTTTTATATCATTTTTAGTTTCCCAGTTACAAGCTCTATTTTATTATGGGTCACTAACAAGGGAACGTTTTCATGTTGAAAATTCGTATCGAGTTTAAACTTTGTATATAGTTAGAGGAGGTCGAGATAAGTAACAAAAAAATTATCACAGCTGCGGTAAAACGGTTTAAGGGGGTGAAACACCACCCCTATGAAAATCATATTTTTTCAAATAACTCTGAAACTAATGAAAATTTAAAAAAATCTACAATACAAAATTTTCGTGATTTTTTATGCTCTTTTGAATGGCGATAGTCAAAATTCGAAAAAATTAAACCTGTGGGAGGTGGGGGTTAATGGTTTATTTTTTCGAATTTTGACTATCGCCATTCGAAAGAGCATAAAAAATCATGAAAATTTTGTATTGTAGATTTTTTAAAATTTTCATTAGTTTCAGAGTTATTTGAAAAAATATGATTTTCATAGGGGTTATTCACCCCCTAAAACCGTTTTACCGCAGCTGTGATAATTTTTTTCATACTTATCTTTATCTTCTCTAACTATATACAAAGTTTAAACTCGATACGAATTTTCGACTTGAAAAGGTTCCCCTTGTTAGTTGACTATTACATATTTGAATGTGTTTTTTACTCTTTTAATTATTTTACAGCGAAGCAGCTGTTTCGAGGCAAACGAATAAAACAAATAAAGCAATCAGGAATTCACCACCAGCAAGTTCAAGATCCGTTGCTCAAAATCCATTCACGTCAGTACAAGGCTCAATGGTAATTATTTTAAAACAATTAAAAAACGTGGTTGTGTATTAATAATATTACTTATTGTTAGAATATTACTTCTACATTCTTATAACAAATCATTTAACATCTCTCTGAACACTATTCATACTTCACACTTAAGTTGTATACATACTGAAGTTAGCTACAATTAAGGTAGTTGGTCCGTAAACATGTTTTCGTCAGATTTTGTTTAAATTGCACAAGAATATTCCCTAGATTAATATCTGAAAAATAGCCCATTTTTATTAAAATTGACCATCTCAAAGTCATGAAAAACGATCTCAAAGTTTATATTTTTAACACAGCTTATATATGGACTAACCGTACACTAACGTAACGTTTTATTAGATAAAATTTAAACGTAGCGTCAGATTTTCATAAAAAACTGACATGTTGTATATTTATATCAAAAAAAACAGTATACAAAAAATTGAAATTATTGACCATCCCGTTATTAAGATTTAACCAGATTTAACTACCAAACCATCACATAAATTACAGTATTGTTGACAATGTGGCAACAACGTATTCATTTGATTATAGTAAAAAATACACGAAATAATGAAATAATTTTTTACAAAATATGATAAGTGGATTGAAGGGAATTATAATGGATTTAATTAATTATTAATATATTCTGTGGTAGTTTAGATGATAAAATATAATCATTTGACAAGTAGTTAATAGTAGATAATGTACAGCGTTGCCATTTATCTAAATTATAAATATGTACTTGTGGCCTAATGTGATCACATTATGATGGACCAACTACCTTAATACTAAAATAACTTTCTCAACACTTATAATCTTTAATAGAGTGAAGATGAAGCATTGGCAAGAGCTCTAGCGTTATCGATGCAAGATCAAGAAGGTATCAGTCAAGAGGATGCAGATCTAGCTATAGCACGTTCGCTACAACAAGCTGAGAATAGACAAGTGGCCGGTACGGCCGGTGGTGGAAGTCGTAACACAAAAGACAGGTGTTCCCTCTCGTAGCATAATACAGAATGCTCACTTGTAATGGTTTCTGGAACGTTGTGATAGTTGTTGACAAACACGCACAGATAATATAATTACCAAAGTATCTTTGTAAAGTTGAGTACCTGTTTAATTTGTTTCGGTAAGTTAGGTTATGTAGGAATGTTTGTAATTGTTGTTTTAATTGACAACAATTAAATTATAGAATGTTTAATTGTTGTGTGGTGAATTTTGGTAATTATGTTTGTTTGTTTGTTTGTTTGTTCAATTTGAGTAAATATTTGAAACAAATCACAATAAATGAAATCTTGTTAAATAATGCACTATGTGTTTGATTATACCTACGTATAAATACCCAGGAAAAAACGATCAGATCTGAATGGGCCAAATTACGGATCTGATCAGATCTGATTGGATCTGATCAGATTTGAATTGGCTAAATTACGGATCTGATCAGATCTGAATGGGCCGAATAACGGATCTGTTCAGATCTGATGCTATTTTTGATGAAAAATTTTATTTCCGATTTTAGATCCAATTGGATCAAATCAAATCTGAAATTTGATCCAATCAGATCTGATCAGATCTGTAATTTAGCCCATTCAGATTTAATTGGATCAAATTTCAGATCTGCTCTGATCCAATTAGATCTGATCGCTTTTTCCTGGGTATTTATAATTAATTGCATAGTTTATTGATTCAAATTAATAAATATAAGGGAAATATGATACTTACCAGTTTTGATAAAATATAAATTAACTTTTTATACATATTATTTTATTTGTTGTTATCATTACTCTACATTACTATTAAAATATAAGAAAACTAAAAATACAATAAATGATCTTAGTTAATATAAAGTAATGGGACCCGACAACCTCTTTAAAAGTATATTTCCTCAGAAGCGGATCCATTTAATTGCTTTCCAAGGCCCCAAGCTTCCATTGAGAACAATATACGATATTGTGAAGAAAAAAAAATCTAAAATTTAAAAAAATTCGATCGTATGTTAAGCCCCTGTGTAGTATTAGCCCAAGGGGGGGCCCACAAATTCACGATCCGCCCCTGTATTTCCTCTACTATTCATTTAACAAACTCTGAATTTCACTAAAATCTGTTATTTCTTGTTAATTTTCAAACAGACCAATCAGAATCCAGCATATCAGGAGTAACCTCTAAATGCTGGATTCTGATTGGTCTGATTTGAAAAGAATCATCTGACAGTTACAATTTGATTGTTGCAAAGTTTGTTGAATATTATTTCTAACAGTAGGCTTGTTAGTTTTCAAACAGACCAATCAGCATTCAAATATTCTGATTGGTCTGATTTGAAATCTGACAGTTACAATATTTGATTGTTGCAAAGTAAAACTTGAAGAGAGGTTGTTTGTTGTATTGTGAATCGAATAATATGTCCGTAAATTGGTTCATGTAGGTGTTTTAGGTTAAGTTAGCTTGCATTCCTTTATTACAGTTTTGTTTATAAATTACTTTTAAACATTTGAAGATACGTCTGTTGCGATTGTTTAAACATATAATGCCCGTATAGATAACTTGTTATAAAATCAGGAAAGTATTTCATTGTAATTAGATCGAAGAATATTTGAACTGCAATAAACAATGTTCTTCTGTTTACTATGGTTCCAGTTTCGTTTTCAATGTTGCGTAAAATGTGAAATGTCATTTGTTCTACTAGTGATATTGTTACGTTGTTTTTGGTATCTTCTATTTTAGCCTATATATAAAAATTTAATTAATTGTTGCATTATTTGACACGTGCGTTGCTTTTTTTTAAATATTTGTATTGTAAATGAATTTATATTTAATGTTTGATAAAGTTATATAGATATTTTAAACTAAATAAAAGGTGTTTTACATTTGAATTAATTCTAAACGTATTATTTACCTGATGTCTAATCCATTGCCATATTTGTGAACGTGATATTTCAGCTGTTGCAGAATCTTCTACACTTTTATTATAGAAATAATGACCGTTGCCATTTAACCAATGATATATAAACATTATCGTAACGATTATGTTGTTTTTTAAGCCGTTGATTGTTACACCACCTTTAGGTATTTCTAGTAAGTCAGATTCGTTTATTATAATATCTGTTATTAGTTTTCTATTTATTTGATTTGGATTATCTTCACATTGTTCTTTCCACAACTAAAATAATTGTTAACAATTATTTCAATAGGCACGATGAATAATTTAAAAAAAAATTCTATTTCTCTGCAGAAAAAAAAAATTTAATCGCGAAAATTGATTCTTTTAAAATTAATTTTGAATTTGGCGCCAAAACGCGCTCGTAAGTGATATTTGAGAGTTGTGACGTCACACTCTTTGTCAACAATAGATCAAACATTCAGATTTAATCATTTTGTGTGTTAAAAATGAATTCCAAAATATATAAGTTCTTAAATAAGGTATGTACCTAAATAATCTTGTTAGAGGAATTGATATTTGTCTAAAATAATGATGCGTGACGTCATTATGTCTATTTATTACTTGAAAAACGGAGAAACTGTGGTTTTTTAGTCACTTAAACTAAAAATACACCTTAACCACAAAATTTATGTCACTCGACACGTGTTTCGACTTCACAAGAAGTCCTCATCAGGAACCTAACGATTCCAGACTGATACAGTCTTGGTCAGAACCTATATATATACTAAAAGGACTTATCACGCTTCAATGATTCAGACCAATCAACGGCAAGGTCTAGAAGGATTGAAGCTGGGATAGGTCCAGTACCTCCATTAAAAATACTATTCTTATCTCTCAAGATTTCTAAGCTTTCTGCTGCGTCTAATTGATTATTATTACATGTTTTAATTAATTTTAAATTATTAATGTCCGTTTTATGATTTAATGTAGTCATATGATGAGCTACGCTAGATTTATCCACCCGATTGTATTTAAGGTGAGCCATGTGCTCTTTAAATCTAATGTAATATAAATATAATATAATATAATCTAAATAATAATCAATTAGACGCAGCAGAAAGCTTAGAAATCTTGAGGGATAAGAATAGTATTTTTAATGGAGGTACTGGACCTATCCCAGCTTCAATCCTTCTAGACCTTGCCGTTGATTGGTCAGAATCATTGAAGCGTGATAAGTCCTTTTAGTATATATATAGGTTCTGACCAAGACTGTATCAGTCTGGAATCGTTAGGCTCCTGATGAGGACTTCTTGTGAAGTCGAAACACGTGTCGAGTGACATAAATTTTGTGGTTAAGGTGTATTTTTAGTTTAAGTGATTATGTCTATTATTTGCAACAATCATTATAACTGTCAGGTACATTTCAAATAGACCAATCAGAACCCAGTTACTTTGAATGCTGGACTCTGATTGGTCTATTTGAAAATTTACACGATTGTTTAACAAATAAGACTGTGGATTATAAAAAATATACTTTTAGAGAGAGTTTCTAATGTAATTACGTATTACCTTATTCATATACGGTACTAGTGATATATCATACACCATAAAACCATCAACGCCTTCAATTATTTCTCTCTTTTTAGCATCGACGATTTTCATAATATCTCCGGTCGAACTAAAAACGAATATTTGAGGTTAAACAATCTTACGTCTTTAGGAAATACAACTACGTACAGATTTTGAATAATTCCCGCTGCCATTCCACCTGTGGCATGGGCGCCCCTCGAATGACACGTACGAATAACTAACTGCATATATTTCTTTAAAAACGTCTTATCCATATTTACGTACTTACTTCTATCCGGGATAAGAAATTTCTTATCATTACCTAAATATATTAAAAAAAAATTAAAAAAAATGAGTAACAGGTGGAGTCGTGTTTATTTACCGAATTTACAAATTATTGAAGCTGCGTAATCCCAAATACCACAATTTAACCCTAAAGAGTGTTCGCGTAATTCGTATAATATTTCATCCATTTCAAAAGATGCGAATATATTCTCGATTAAAACACACGCCTTTATTGTCCCTTGCGGGATATTCAACCGGTTTTGTGCCCAAACGAATATACTATTCCATAATTTAGCTTCTTCAGAAGATTCGATTTTTGAAAGATAAAAAAACGGGCCACTTTTATTTTCAGATAATATTTTACCATTGTGGAAAACTAGTATCGCAAAATCGAATAATGGGCCGGGTATCGTTTGTCCCCTTATCTAAGTTAAAAAAATAACATAAAGTATTATTATTTGAGATTTTTCACTACGTATTTCGTTACCATGAAATTATCTTCAATCATATTCCACGCTCTTGGTCTTAGCATCAAAATCGGTGCAGATGTTATAAAAGGAACATTAGGTAACTGATTATGAACTGCTCTGTAAACGTTATACAAACCATCGATTTGATTCTTCCAATTTGGACAATGTCCGTCATCAAAATCAACCTCAAAATATAGTATTTAATATAAATGACTTCAAGGAATTAATTTAAGTGGGTATCCTGCTTTATGAGTCTCAAAAAATCCATTTTTTATTTCTTAAATCTGTTCCTAATATATTTAAGAATATGTCTGTAAAGTTTTATAGACAAATTCGAAATATTTTCAAAGATATGTGGGGTGTCCAGCAGGTATACCGTCGTAGACCGTGTAACTTTGAAACGCGTTTTTATTTTTAAGATTTTTCTAAATTGGCGGGTGTGATTGCAAGAAAACTAAACGACCGATCAAAATGAACCAAAGCTTGTTGTCTTCAGTTTTAAATTCTCTTCTATATGAACTAAAAAGATTCATGAAAAAAAATCTAAATAACTTTTTTAGCAAGTTGAAATGATTTTTTTTCTTGAAATTTTTTTTTCAAACCTGATTTTTTTTTAAATTTTACAATTTTTTGGGTTTTTCTTAGTTCATATAGAAGAAAAATATATAAAAATTAAAATGTGCTTTAGTTTTTTTTCTCTCAGACAAAAATTACGAGCTCCATCTTTCCCGCCGATTGGACACTGCGATTGCAAGGCGTTGTACAAATGTACATATAAATTGGTTGCGTTTGAATATTTTTGTGTTGATAAATTTTTTTTAACGTTCAAATATGCAATAAAATAATCTGAAAAGTTCACTTTACTTTTTTCTGTCATAAAAAAATTCCCAAAAAAAAAACGCTTTGTTTTGGCCTCATAAAGCAGGATCCCTTCTTAAAAAAACGTTTTGTTTTGGCCTCATAAAGCAGGATCCCTTCTTAAAAAGACGTTTTGTTTTGGCCTCATAAAACAGGATCCCTTCTTAAATAACGCACTTACTTGTATACCCTGAACATTTGCATTTAAAGCATTTGTAAAATGTTTTAAATTCGTTGGAGACACATCACCTAAATCTAAACGTCGATTAATGAGTCTTTCCGGAACAGAAGAGACTCTCCAGGTTTTATCTGAACGTACGACTGATTTTTTAAATGATAAAGAAAAATCTGGGTTTTGTAACATACATTTTCTGAGTAATCTAGCTTGATAAATCTATAATATATTATAGTTTTAGTTTTACTCATTCGTAAAAATAATAATAAATAAATTAAATCTTACCTTATCAATTTCTTTATGAAACACATCATGTGCTTCAATAACGAAGTTAAATAGTTCTGCAGTAAATAATACATTTATTGCAGATGCAGATGATTTTGGAAGTGGTTTGTATGTTATATTGTTATTTAAAGCACTTGTATTGAATATCATATTGAAATTTGCAGTGTTTTTGTATGTAATAAAGAATATTTTTAAATTTTAGAATACTATGTTGAAGTACATGACATAATCAGTTGTTTACTTTTAAAAATAATTTAAATATTTGTTTATGACTTGACCTTTAGATATTCTAAGATAAGAATTTGTATGGAGTATGTACTGCATCATGCAGTGTCTTACCTCTTTATTAATTTTTTATTGTAATGTTAATTTATTATAGAACATGACTTTTACAATGAACATTATTTAAAATATGATTTGCAATACATACGTAAAAATTGATACTAAAATCAGCTGCTAAAAGTCTATTACAGAATACATCATTATGTTTTTATGTTTTAAAAATGCAAACTTAATTTTATCTTGATTAAATATGTAACGTTATAAAACAAAAATCATGTTAAACATTTTAATTATTGTAAAAACCGTAAAAAAGTCTACATTCTACAATAAAATAAATGTCAAATGGCGCTGCAATCGACGGAAGTTTTAAGAAGTTCGCCATTGGCCAATACCATGGGCAGTACATGTAATTTTTTTTGCGATGATCAAAATTCGACATATTGAATTGTTTTTGTATTTTTATAACAAAAATTAAACTCAATTGGTATTAAATGAAGTAAATATGAAGTCTGTAATGTAATCTTTCAAAAATTGATAACTTTTAAATAGGTTTTACATTAAATTTACGCAATAATTTTTGTTGGCGCCAATGTGTAGTACATTTTTAGTTCACTATAATGGCCGTGTGGAGCGCTACGCGTCTTCTTCATAGTTTTAAACGAAACGTCCATTTTGAAATAAATTATGTACAACAATCGTAATTGAACCGCATTTGTTTTGTTAATTTGTGTTTTAAATAAACCTGATACGTGATAGTTAATTGTTTTGAGTGTTTGTTGTGTGTTTTAAATGTTTATTTTGAAGAGTCTACAAACGTGGAGTCGAATCTTTTTGAACATATACATAAGTTCTTTTACTTCGTATGCTGTGTTGAATATTTATATTAGTCTGGGACTTGACTAAAATAAAATTATTTTATAATCGGTTAGTGAATTTATCATTGTGTTTTAAAAATGTAAGTTTGATTTTATCTTAATTAAATTGCAAAAAAAGAATGGCGCTGCTTTCATATCGGAATTTTTCAGAAGTTCGCATTACCATAGGCAGTATATGCAAATTTTTTTGATTACCATATTTTGACTTTTGCGAACTGTAATTTATATTTTTATAACAGGAAATCAAAACGAATCGATATTAAACTAAATAAATATGGCATCTGTAATGTGCTATTTCAAAAATTGGAAAATTTTAAATAGTTTTTACATAAAAATTTACGCAATAATTTTTGTCGGCGCCAATGTGCAGTACATTTTTAGTTCTCTATAAATGCCGTGTGGAGCGCTAGGTGTCTTCGTCATTAAAGTTTTGAACAAAACGTCCATTTTGAACTAAATTGTGTACAACAATCGTAATTGAACCGCATTTGTTTTGTTAATTTGTGTTTTAAATAAACCTGATACGTGATTGTTAATTGTTTTGTGAGTGTTTGTTGCGTGTTTTAAATGTTTATTTTAAAGAATCTGCAAAGGTAGAGTCGAATCTTTTTTAACATACACATACCATATAAGTTCCATTACTTCGTATGCTGTACTTACATTAGTCTGGGTAACTTAAAATCATCTTATAATCGGTTGCAGAATTGTCTTCTTATGTTTAAAAAAATGAGGGCTTAATTTTTTTCTTAATTAAATTGCAAAAAAATCTTTACTGTATTCATCAGAATTTTTCAATTCAAAATAAATCGATATTAAATTAAAATAAATGTGCTCTTTCAAAAATTGGTTATGCATGAAATTTAAGCAATAATTTTTATTGGCGCCAAAGTGTAGTAAATGTTTAGTTCTCTATAATGGCCGTGTGGAGCGCTACGCGTCTTCGTCATCAAAGTTTTCAACAAAACGTCAATTTTGAAATAAATTACAACAATCGTTATTGAAACTATGTACGCATTTGTTTTGATTGTTAATTGTTTTGTGAGTGTTTGTTTTGTGGTTCAAACATTAATTTTGAAGAACCTGCAACAATGGAGTCGATTCCTTTACTTCACATGTTGTCATGTTGTTTGCAGTTTGGTATACCTACATCAGTTTGAGTAAGTACCTTATATACAAGCCATTTATTATTACCTCTTGAATTTGTGATTTATTATTTTGATACAGGTAGAATCAGCAACGTAGTGGTTTTAGCAATGCTACAGTTTCTATTACTGAAATTGTCTCAGCTTACGCAATGCTATTTTTATCAACGTAGGTACATATTATGCAAACTATTAGATCGAGATTCTTTGTGCGGGTTGTATTAATAAAAAAAAAACGATATAATTTCATATAAGCTTTTATTTCTGAAAAAATAACCATTTGACACAAGGATCATTATATTTTATATAAAGTCTTAAATATCTATCTCATTTTTAACATAACTATATACATTCTGAATCTATAAAAACATATTTTATTTCTATACTTTTAATATTTTCATTTGTAAATCACAAGACATATTTGAGATCACAGGAGCAAGTGTGAATTCTCAATAAGTAAATGCATTTTCATTTTGCATTGCAATCGTTTACAAATTATCAGGTCGACAATCGCCATTTGTAATAAATATTGTTTGCGTTATACAGAGTGGGGCATTTAAAGTGTTTTTAAAGAATTTTATCTCAAGAGCAGCCATCGCATATTTGAAAAAAATGTTTGGTTGTTAGGGGGTAATCGAATATTAATAATATTTTTTATTTTAGTATGGCCTTCAAGGTTATTTGAAGGTCAACATCATTTTTTTTAATAGGAACATATAGTTTTTATTTAATTATCTTGTTCTACGTGAAAAAACACGAATTTTTCATTGAAAATTTTTTTTTGAACAAGTTAAGTTTTACAAGATATCTAACTAAATAATTTTGAGAATTTTCAAATTCAATAATTTTTTACTCAGAAATCATCAATTTTAGAAAAAAGTACAAAATACAAAAAATGTTTATTTCGTTCTAATAAAACTTTTTTTTTTTTTGCTAAAAAATTTTTAAAATAATTTTTCAAGATTAACTTGACCAAAATAAACATTTTTTTTATTTATACTTTTTTTCTAAAGTTTATGGTTTCTGAGTAAAAAATTCTTTAAAGTCCAAAATCTCGAAATTATTTAGTTAGATATCTTGGAAATCTTAGGTTGTTCAAAAAAAATTTTTCGATGAAAGATTCGTGTTTTTTCACGTAGAATAATATTATTAAATAAAAAAACTATAGGTTCCTATTTGAAAAAAAAATGATGTTGATCTTCAAATAACCTTGAAGGCCATACTAAAATAAAAAATATTATTAATATTCGATTACCCTCTAACAACCAAATATTTTTTGGTTGAAACATTTTTTTCAAATATCAAATTATGTAACACTTTAAATGCCCCATCCTGTATAATTAATAATTGATGATTATTAGGGGGGGGTTCTTGAATTTATAAATAAAATTAAATAAATGTAACATGAAAATCAACCTGATATAAAGAATTTAATTAAAATGCTACCACAAATAAATTCTGGAATGTGGTTAAAATATATTATTCTTGTATAAGGAAAATTTTTTTTTGGACCCTAAAAATAGGGGACGAGGAACATTGTCTCTGATAGCTGTAGGTGGATTTTTTCTTATAAAAAATTCTTAAAAACTAAAAATCTTTTCAATATATATTTTTAAAATAGTCTTTTCGCATTTAAAAATATAGGAATTTATATATTTAAAAATATCAATAATAATTGCACATTTGATTAATAATGTTAAATGTAATTTTGTGCACTTATACTTAGAAAATAAATTGAACTTTTGCGCTAAGGGACATTGGTTCCTTACCCCTTGTTCTAAAACACTGTAAGTCACTAAATTCCATATTAAAGATTGTCCCATTCATATTTACATTAATTTGTACAGAGTAGCTACAATGTATCTACACACTTTATTGTCCTAATATCTTTCAGATATTGTGGATATTATGAACAAAATAACTGTTCAAAATTCAACTAAACAAGCTATTTCACACTATTAATAATAAATAAAGTGTTTTTTTATATGAAATAAGTCATATTTCACCTATCTGTCACGTGATCGCAAAACGCATCAAGCAAAACTGTCATTGTTATGACGTAATTACATAATATGTAAAAACGTCAGATTACTGGATCCCTATTGGTTGATTTTGTAAACAATCAATTTTGAATGCGCGTTTTGGCGGGAATTTTTTTAATTTGAATAGAAAATGATTATTTTCAGCGTTTTTCCGACTTTATTTATGTTTTACAGTAATATATCAACCCTATTTCGAAATATTAACGTTTTTATTGCACGCAAAAAAAAAAAACACAATTATTTAGTTAGGTTAGGTTGATTAATACATTATTGCGTAAACATAGTTAATTTTTAAATGTGTATTAAATATTCGATGATATTGTTTGAGCAATAACACGTATATATATTTATCCAACATATCCACAAATCTATAATATATAATAAAATTAAACTAATAATATTTAGAGCTGCCGTTTATGCAGTTCATTTATAGAAATATTCTATAAAGTTGGCACAGAATCGTTGAATACATTATAAAAATATACAACAACACTCACAATGTGATTTCAGTCAAGTTGTTTTAATGTTGGCACTATGTATTTTGTATACAGGGTGACCCATTTTAAGTGTACACCTCTAATAACTTTTTATGGTGAAATGTTATCAAAAAACTTTTCAGATAAAAGAGGGAGACAGATGTATGAGGATGAATTTTTTTTAGGTGGTGTTTTTAAGGTGATATGAAGGTCAACATCATTTTTTTAAATAGGAACCTATAGTTTTTATCAAGTTATTTTATTTTACGTGAAAAAACACGAATCTTTCATTGAAAACTTTTTTTGAAAAACTTAAACCTTTCCAAGATATCTAACAAAATAATTCGAGATTTTGAACATTTTTTTTTAACATTTTTTTGCTTAAATAAAATAAATTGAAAAAGGTTTAAAATTTTAAAAATAATTCTTCAAGTCTTGTTAGATCAAAATAAACATTTTTTGTATTTTGTACTTTTTCTCTAAAGTTGATGGTTTCTGAGTAAAAAAATATTGAAAGTTCAAAAGCTCGAATTATTTTATTAGATATCTTGGAAAGGTTTAATTTATTAAAAAAAAAAGTTTTCAATGAAAGATACGTGTTTTTTCACGTAAAATAAAAAACCATAGGTTCCTATGTTGACCTTCATATCACCCTGAAAACACCACCTAAAAAAAATTCATCCTCATACATCTATGTCCCCCTGCAAACCGTGTAACTTTTATCTGAAAAGTTTTTTGATAACAATTCACCATAGAGGTGTGCACTTAAAATGGGTCACCCTGTATAATCACTAACTAAACTAACTATTAATTATTTACTACTGATCACTATTCATCGTACTGTATTTATTTATTTCCGGTGCACATAAAATACTGATTCTATGTTTATCTGATTTACTACTTAAGTCTGTAGGATGGTGTACCATACTTAAATCTGTTGGCATTTCCTCATCCTCATCTGCTGAGTTATGACGTCGTTCTTCTGTTTTAATTGTTGATTGTTGTTCAATTTGTTTAACAATCAGTATGTTTTGATTTTGGCCAGATGGTGAATTATTTGATTGTTGTTGAAAAATTGATATATTTTTGGTATTTTTTAAATCGGCTGGACTTCTTTGATAAAAGAAATGATGGGTTTTTGTTTGGTAGTTTTTTATTGAGTCCTCGTCTTCCATTTGGTGTCTTTGATGTTGTTGTATTGTTTCGTGGTCTTCTGTTTTAATGTTCTGTTGTTGTTGATCCATTTTTGTTAATGTGTTTTGGTTTTGGGCTGAAGTTAAAGGTGTTATAGGGGCGTTTGTTTGGGTTGGAGACATTTGTTGCCGTAATAATGAAATGTTTTTTATGTTTTTCAATTCGGTCGGGTTTCTCAAAAATCTGTAAAGAAAAAAAAATTATTTAACTTTATGTAACTGGGTCAAAATCAAAAATTAATTTTTTTCAAAATTTACTAAATTACGTAAAAAAGTTAAAAGATGTTGAAGAACTAGGAACGAATTAGACTATCATAAAGTAGAGTAAATTTGCTCTATTTAAGAATAAAAAAAGTTAATCGTGCCGATTTTTCCGAAACTAAATTCTACGAGAAAACAAAAATTATTTGCACAAGTCTAAATGACAGATACAAGTAATTCAGTGACAATTGACGATCGAATGAAAAATGGGATATTCTCGAAATTAAACAGAGGTGAAGCTACAAAGGATAGAACTAGTTGTTATGTTTTCAGGCTTACATTCAATATTTTCAAATGAAAATTGCAGAATTATTATAAAATTAGAAAGCTTAAACAAATATCTATGTCGTGGTATATTTTTTTCTCCGTATTTTTCAAGAATTTTTGTTATATATTGAGTTTTATCATATCAAGAAAAATACACACATTTTCAGATTTTTTTTATTAATATATAAAAAAATTAAATTGAAAAATTATGAAGGTCATAACATAGAAAAATTAATCTAGTTTATGAGTGTATTTTTTCTTAAATGATTTATTAATACTGGTCAGAGCTGAACTTAAAATACAAAACCGTAATTTCTCTATAGTAATTCTTATGGCAATTCAAATAGCATGTTCAGCTTTAATAACTCTGTCTGTTTATTTGTAACCGTTTCACGTTTAAACTGCTTAACCGATCTTGATGAAATTTGTCAGAAAGATAGCTTATATCCTGAGGAACGACATAGGCTACTATGTTGAGATAAAAAAGTCGTATGTAACAGAGAATTATTAAAAAACAGAAATAATTTTAACATATGCAATGTCAAGGATGATGTACGGGAAAAAAATTATTTAATCTTAATATACACATTTATTTTTAATTGCTTGTAACTTGGTCAAAAATAATTTTTTTTTCAAAATTTACTAAATTACATAAAAAAGTTAAAAGATGTTGAAGAACTAGGAACGAATAAGACTATCATAAAGTAGAGTAAATTTGCTCTATTTAAGAATAAAAAAGTTTTGAAAAAAGTTAATTTTTGACCAAGTTACAATCATTTGAAAACAGGCTATTTATAGGTGTCTCCTTAATTAATGTGCAGAGTATATATATATATATAACTCTTGGTGCATATCAAACCTAAACCACTGGGCATATCGTAGCCATATTCACACCATATGTTTGTTAGGTACTCTGTTAGGTTTATAAATTTTTTGGTCCGGATAGGTGACGCTGGGGTCGAGATATTTACGAAAATGTGAAACCGTAAATTATAAAATTCGTTATACAATTTTTTTTTTATAAAAATAACAGTTTTATGCAAATTATCTTTACTGGGGTTGCTAGTTTTTAATATAATTAATAAAAAATATCACTTACTGGTAACAATGTCTTTCTCCTTGCACTTTTCTCAATATATTAACACGATAATAATATCGTAAGGCACGTGACATTTTGTCGTAGTTCATTGAAAGATGATTTTTCTGAATTCCCCATAACTTGGCTAATCCGGCCGGATCGACTATTTTAAACACACCCGTATCACGGTTCTTCCAAGCAATGTAACTTGTGTAACGTTGTGTTGGGTCATTTAATAATTGTTGTAAGAAATCCCAAAGTAAACGACCATCTGTAAATTAAAATAATACATTTAATATTCACACCTATGAAATTATCTTAATAAATATATAGGGTATTCCAGACTCCAGACCATATGTCCACTATAATGTTCAGTTTTCAATTTGAAATTATAATTTTTAATTTTCTTAACAAAGTTGTTTATTTATATATCTTCTTTAAGGCTACTAATTGTATTTAAAAATTTTGAATTATTGCTAGTTGAACTTTTGAATTTTTGATATATCGCGTATGACACTTTAAACTATCAAAATCTCAAATAATCACACATCATTACAAAGTTCATTAATTCTACTTTCTAAATTTAAAAAAATAATAAAATTCCATTAATATTTAACTAAATTAGAACACTTTTAGTAAAACCCTAAAATTTGAGAACAAGTCGCCATATTTTTTAAACAATTGAAAGTATGAAAATTTTTGTTTTACGAAAGTTTCTTATTTTTTTATGATCTTTACAAATATGTACTTTTTGATATACCATTCCATTTAATTTTGCTGAGAAACGGACATGTACTCCCCAAACTACCCCCTAAGGTGCAGTTTTAGGGGGTTGAAAATATTTTCCTGAAATTCTTTAGGGTCGATATATATAATAAAATTTTTACCCTAAAACTCTATCTTCAATAGTTTGGGCGTAAAACATAGTGGACGAGTTGTCTGGAACTCCCTGTATAGACTAGGGTGGTTATTAATTTACTTATTTTCGAATTTCTTTAAAGTCACCCCCTAAAGGTAAGAAAAAAATAAGGTATACAAAATTTTAAAGTGCTATAAAATACGTGTTTTTTTATATGCCTAAACTTAATTTAAATTTTTAAAATCTTGAGCTACAAAGTGTTAATAATATCAAAATCACTTTAAAATTTTTGTACACATTATTTTTTTCGTACGATTAAAAAAATATAGGCGGTGAAAAAATATATACAATATTAAGTAAAATAAATAAAGCAAATGAATATAGCGAGCTTTCGAATTACAAATTCATCTTCAGGCTATTAAGGTAGTAGACCGGTGTGATGGGTCAAAAAAATCGATTTTTTTTACATTTTTCGGAAGAACCACATTTTAAAAATATGCTCTTAAATTTTCAGACCAAAATTAAGAATATTTCCAAAGTTACAGGCATTTATCGTTCGACGAGTGCACATTGCTATAAGATGGGAAACAAACGTTTTAGCGTTTTTCTCGAAACCATGTTTTTGAAATTTCGGGGAAGCACTGACTCAAAACTATTCAACCGATTTGGCTCAAAATTTAACTAGTTATTCTACATACACATATCTAAATACCTAACCTTTAAAACATTTAATTTTTTAATAATAAATTAATTTTTTTAAACATATCAACAAAAAAATTACATTTTGAGAACTTTTTTTTCATAAGTCCGCTATTTTTTTTTATTATGTATATTATTGGTTAGTTCATTAAAATAAGGTCTACACAATAATAATATTTTTGATTTTTTCATTTCAAATGACTACGGAAGGCTGTGTGCTTCCCCGAAACAGCTCATCATTCTTTAGAGGACTCCACTTTGACATTACATATTAAAAATAAATAAATGGAAAATTAAATAAAAAAAACAAATTTTTGTATCATTTAAAGTACTAAAATAAATATGTAAAAGTTACAAAACGATCGTATATTATTTACTTGTTAAAATAAGGTCACGAAAAAAAGTCGAAATTTCGGCCGTCACACCGGTCTACTACCTTAAAAGGGAGAATGCGAGAAATATTATCTCACCAATATGTCATACTTACTGGTATTAGGTTCAGGTGTATCACTAGGAAAAAACTCCCTCGCAACCGGCCTAAACGGTGACGGACTAGGCACCAGCATCTCTTTCTTAGGACTGCGCAGAGGTTGCTGAGGTAGTATGGCACTTGGCGTCAATGGCGGACTACCACTAGAGTGGCCTCCTGACGGACTTGACTCTGCGTAACTGTCTTCATCAGAATCAGACTGTGTGCCGTTACCGCCGTAACCGTGCCATTCTTGTTTAGGTACAAGTGACGCAACGTTAACATTGTCTGCATGATGGGGGCTACCAGATTGACTATCGACGGACGGTGCGGGACTTAACGTGACAGAGTTACTCTGGCTCATGAAGTGTGCTAGACTGGCAGCGTGAGCTGCGTTCTGAAATAGAAAAAAATACACGTTAATATACGCGAAATATTCTATTAGTTTTTAAAATAGACAATAAAGAAGGTGGAATCATATTAATTTATTTAAGGGGTTAGGTGTAGTCAGAGACATGAAAAAATGACAATTTTTTTGCCAGTTTTTATAAAAGTAAAAACATAGCATCATTAAATATGGTTTCGACTTGACTTGACAGAAAAATTTTAAAAGTAATGGCTGTTTGTGTTGATCCAGTTTCAACCGATGCGGTGACCATCACTTATCCTTGGAGATTCATACAAATTCAATCGGATGAAAAAAATTAGTTTTATTAATAGATAATCTAGTGCCTGATCGAAGCTTTTTTTTTCTTTCTTAAATTAATAAAATGGCAGCCTCAGGAAAATTTTTTCAAGATTTTCGGGGAAAAAACTAACAGTTAATTATTTATAACAAATCATTCGATCAAGCACTAGTTTTTCATGTTTTCAAAAAGCTGTATAAATTTCATTAAAATCTACCGAGCGGTTTTCGAGCTACAGTGGTCACCAGTTCAAAAAACATAGCTTTGAGAAAAACGCATTTAAAGTTTTACACTCAATTTACGTAAAGTAATATACGTATTATTTAATTATTTACACCGAGCCAACTATTCCTGGGCCATAAAATAGTTCTTCAGCCGTTGTAGCAGCTTCCAAAAATGCAAAAAACAAAAATCGATTTCTTGAAAATTCTGACTACACCTAACCCCTTAAGGATAAGTGGCGATCGTGGGGCAAACTATTAAAATTCTTTGACAATGACATCAGGTTTTTTTCAAGATTTTTTTTAAGAGAATACTTTTAAATTTATTGATGTAAAAATTTGTACACATATTATGGTAACTTTTAATTGTATTATTTGTAAAAATAATAATTTCGAAAGCTGTTCTCCAGGAGGTCCTCTCAAAAAAGGCGTCTTGCGGTGACCACGATATTTCTGGACTGGATCATTTAAAATAAAAAACCCAAACGGATTTCGTTAAAGTAATGTATAATCTTGTACTTAATCGAAGGAATAAACAAAATAAAATTTTTTGACTAAATGGCGGCTTCTCAAAAAAAAAAAATCGATTTTTGTCAAAAATTTTGACCTTAAATTGTTTATAAAAAACAAAATATTTATCGGTAAGAAAAAACCTTCGATTAATTACTAAAAAATATACTTATGAAACTTGTGTTAAAATTTGAGACTGATCGGTTCAGCCGTTTCCGAGGAATCGTGGTCACCGACTTTAAAAACACAGATTTGAGAAAAACGCGCTACCGGCCTCCTACATTCAAACGCTCTGAGACGTCTTTACAAATATGCGTGTAACTTCGAAAATAATCGCCGGATTGACTTGAAATTTTCTCTGTGTGTACTTAAATATATGTACATTACGAAAATGAAATTAAAAAATCGATTTTTTGAAAATTCTAACTGCATTTAACCACTTAATACAACTTACCTGAAAATGGTCATGTTGTAATACACTCCAAGCTGCGGCCGCTACAGTCGCCGCTGAAACCGGCACTTGCGACTGTCCACTACCTCCATTCGCCGTCACCTGTTGCTGGTGATGGTGATTATGATTATGGTGATGCGACGGTGGAGGTGACAGCTGGTACGGTGAAGGTGTCAGAGGACTCGACGGTAACGAGGAGGCTGCATCGCGGAGTAATAGCCGCAGCACGTTGTGTAAGAGATCGCCCGCAGGTGGACATCGCGCGGCTAGGTCTGCCCGTGTTAACAGACACATAGCTTTACCGTTCATACGGAACGCGTCCATATCTAAGGGCTGGAGGTCGAACTCGCGTTCGCACCAACGTAAGAATGTGACGACGTCGTCTCTGGACCATGTGCGAGGATCTGTAGCTGTAAATAGTGAAAGTATTATGTTTAACAAAGAATGGAGATGAGTTTAAATAACTCAAGTTTCTGAATTTATTTAGGGGGGGGGGGGGAGTATACGTATTCATAAATGTGTATACGGAAAATTGAGTTGAAATTCTGAAAATTGACGGAGTTATAGTCAATTTAGTGAGATGAGGTAGCATTATTAGTCTAAATAACTCAAATAAGTAACTGTGACGGAAAAAGTTTGATACATATATCATTTAATAGTGAAATAATAGTATATTGTGTAGCAAGGGTTGAAACAAGACGATTTCTGACGAGGGCGAGAGTTGACTGTCATCGCCCTGGTCTGAAATCGTCTTTGTTTCATCCCGTGCCACACACGCTATTTTCATATCACATGCATTGAAACAACGAGTTTTGATTTCTGTAGCCAGTCGAAGTAAGACTATTTCAGACAAATAGCGCAGTAATATCTTATACTATTTTAATAATAGAATAATTCAGAAATAAGATTGGCTTTTGTTTATTACAAATGCGATTCTGACAGACTTGAAATAAATAATAAATAAATGAATTTGCCGGGCAGAAACAACGTTGTTTCTTTGTTTTTGCCCGGCACAGTCGTATTGGTCTGAAATTGTCTTATTTCTACTGGCAAAACAGGGTTCAAAACTAGTTGTTTCAATGCATGTGATATGAAAAATAATTTTTTTTCATCTTATTGTTAGTAATATATGAAAGAAACCCGCAGAATGGAGATTTCGGTCAAACTCTTTGAAACTCTGATAGTCCTTGATGAGTAGATTAAAAGTGTCAATGGGCACTAAATCCTAAAAACTCATACTTTTAAAATATAGCACTCTAAAGTTGGGGATCATGCTCGCCTTTAATTTACAATAAAATTTTTTGTAGAACCTTAATTTTCGCACAACTATTTGTATGTGTTCCAAAAGACTTAATAATCGATTGTCACCATAAAAAAGTAAACTTTTAAATTTTTTAGCCAATGGCAGTACTTAAATCTTATTATTACGTTTTTTTTTATTATAAACTAATTGGATTTGTTTAGAATTAAAAAAAAACATGACAATAAGATTTAAGTGTTGTCATTTCTCAATGAATTGAAAAGTTGACTTTTTTATGGTGGCAATCGATTATAGATGTCTTTGGGAACACATACAAATGGTTAAGAATGTTCTACAAAAAAAATATTGTACCTAACTTAAAGACAATATGATCCCCAACTTTAGAGGGCTATATCTTAAAAGTTTGAGTTTTTAGGACTTAGTGCCCGTTGACACTTTTGATCTACTCATCAAGGACTATTAGAATCCAAAGTTTCAAAGAGTTTGACCGAAACCCCTTTCCCATAAGGAACTTTGTTTATGTAATAATTGCAAATGCATTTGATTAGCGAGAGTTATTCGATTCATTTTATAAATATAGTAGAAATGTATATATTTCATATACAATATTCTGTTCTGTTATCAGGGAAATAAGTTTGTTATTAGTTTTTCTAATTTTTAAATAAAAAATCATATTTCCTAGTTCTATCTTTATTCATATACACATTGAGGAAATGTTTTTGATATAGATATATAAATGTATATGTATAGTTTAGATAAAATAAACACTAGTTATATAAATAAAGTATTATATGACGCAAATTTAAAACTATTTAAGATAAATATCATAATATGTTATGCTCGGAAATTAACAAATATGTAATTATTATCTATTAGTATTTTTTTAAAACTTATCAAATTAGCTCATGACATAAATATATTTTTTTTCTGTCTTCACACCTAATGATATAAAAATTAAAGACCATTTTTTAAATGTTATACTTTATTTAAATAGTTTAAATATAGCTTACATTAAAAATAATTTCGATGTTTATCTTAATTTAACTATTCTATAAGTTATAAGTAACTAATAATAATAATTATTATAAATAATTAAAATATAACTACTTAATGAATCTGAACTCTACTAAAAATAAATTAAGTTAATCGAATATTAAAAATAAAACGGGCAAGTGTTTGTTGGGCACGCACATGATAGGGTTCCGTAGTCATTCTCACTACGATTTATAAAAAAAGTTTTTTCAAAATTTTCGTGACCGAAGGGTTAAAATCAAAAAGTCATTTGACTTTTATTATTGCATTTTAGGAGACCTATCAAATGACACCCCACTCAATGGGGTACATGAAAAAAATGTGAGTTCACTTTTCAATCTATGAAAAAGGGGTCCAAAATATTTTTGACAATGTTCGTTATAATTTTCTGTGAAAGTACTAATTAAAAGCTACATTCTGGAATTTTTTCAGATTTTTTAAATTGATAGTTTAGAAAATAGAGGGGGGGGGAGACGATCTGACAGCGACATT
The DNA here is from genome assembly GCA_949319165.1 of Sialis lutaria. Classification (NCBI taxonomy): domain Eukaryota; kingdom Metazoa; phylum Arthropoda; class Insecta; order Megaloptera; family Sialidae; genus Sialis; species Sialis lutaria. The sequence goes on from OX439238.1 coordinate 187,161, forward strand.
AAAAAGCAAATATATCGCGACTGAAGGGTTAAAATCAAAAAGTTATTTGACGTTTTTTATTGCATTTTACGAGACCTATTAAATGACATCCCACTCAATAGGGCAAGAGGGAAAAAAATGTAAGTTCAATTTTCAGTCTATAGAAGGGGGGTCCAAAATATTTTTGACAATGTTCGTTATAATTTTCAGTGAAAGTACTAATTAAAAGCTACGTTCTGGAATTTTTTTAATTGATAGTTTAGAAAATAGAGATGGGGGGGGGGACGCTTTTTTAACGACTTTGGAGAGCAAATACATCGTGATTAAAGGGTTAAAATCAAAAAGTTCTAATACATTTTTTGTTGCATTTTAGGAGACCTTTCTAATGACACCCCACTCAATGGGGTAGGTGAATTTTTTTTTTTTAAAACACTTTTCATTTTATGGAAAGGGGGCCTAAAATTATTTTTTTTACAAAAATCTTATCATTTCTGTTTTTGGGTCATTAATCTACGACCGTATACCAAATTTCATCTTATTATCTCAAAATTTTTGAAGACGGACGGACATGGAGAAACTATAAGGGTTCCTAGTTTTCTACGGAACCCTAAAAAGGTACGGGGCACTAATACGCGATGCTCGAATCGCATTTGACATTTTTTTAAATAATATACGTAATATTTTAAGTACTCTAAATTGATATGAACAATTGATAAATATATTATTTTCTAAAATGAAAAATTACAAACACTTTTAAAGGTTTTATGGCTTGTATCCAAACAAGAGAGCAATCGCAATAAAAAACTTATCTACTTCCGGTATTGATTATCTCACTTTACTGTTTAATGTCCCAGTTTTACATTTTCAAGTGGTTACGAAATCGCAACATCATTATTGCAATCTGTATAATTTAGTATTGTCAGTGATGCCAACCTTATTATCTATATTAATTAAGCATTGCACTTAACTAATGCCTAATAATATATATTAATTAATAACAATTAAATAAAGGTATTATTTAAATTTTTCCATTATTGTTAAAATTAAAAAAAAATAAATCGTTTTAAATTTTTCATTGTAATCACAATATGATTTATTTAATTAAATATGTATCATTCATATCAGTATTTATTATTGATTTAATAATTTCCAATAATCTTACAATCAGTGGCGTACATTTATTATTTTTATTATATGTATATTTTATATTTTTAAAATGATAAATTATTACTGTTTTCAATATTACTCATTACTAGATAATTTTATTTACTTGGAAATAACAAATAAGTATAGTCGAGATGATTGTGTAACGGGCCATGTTTTATTTATCATATATTAACACTTTGACTATCGAATACACGTAAACAAATTAGCATACATTAACATAGTATGTTAAGGGGGATAGCTACTGTGCCGGGTCAAAAAATTATCAATGTTTGGGAATTTTTTTCACAGATATAGGACGTTTTATTAAGTATATATTCAACTTATTTAATATAAATTTTTATTGAAAAATATTAAATATTTACAAAGTTATGAGCCTCGATGTGACGACCAAAAAAAATTTTTTTCTCTATGGTTCACTCGAAATTTCGAGAAGGGTTATATGAAAAAAAAATTATCAATATCTATTCGCTGGGTGCAAAGTAGGTAGTGGGGGAAACGAAATCGATCACAGCGCACAACGTGGCAAAAAATAACACTTTGGGTGGACTAACTGTCATTTTTAATAGGCTCGTTTTTAACTGAAAATAGAAAGGTCAACATGGTTAATCCCACTATAGACTATGTGCAAGGGGGTGGAGTTAGAAATAATGTCGATGCGAGTGTTCGTGGTGAGCAATATTGTAAAATTATCGGCGCCAAAATTTGAGGTTATGCTGTCAATGTAAACGAATTAATTATTTCTCTATTATACGTCATAATTAAAGAGAAAAAGATACACAAAATAAATAATTTTCAAACAGCTAAATTAAATGATATTTGTTTAATAAAAAATTTCACGGTATTAAACATATTAAACAATGATAAAAAGAGAGTTGAATCCATTCAATCCTTCTCTATTACCCGCTGCTAGCGGCGCTAATAGACTTCGTGCACATAGCCAATAGTCATAAATAATCGTCTAAAATGTATATATTACGATATTTTATTGAAATTATTTGTTTGTTAGTACGCCAAAGTCCACCCAAGTTGTTACTAAAGTCCACCCGTTAGTTGGCGTTGTCATCGCGCACGCTGCGAATATGAATGCAGCTATCGTTGCACGTAGCCGTTTTTTTTTTAATTTTTTTTTTTTGCAAAATGTTTTTGTTTTCTTTTGGGCGTTATTGGGTTAAAATAGTGGTGATATTATGTTTATTAATATACCATGTACAGTCAAAGTTTGCACATATGTTAAAATACATTAAAGTATCACTCATCTAAAATCCATAGATACTATTACAAAATTAATACCTCATTTGAGAGTGCTTACAATAAGTCCCTTTACCGGATATAAGAATTATAGAAATACGACTAACCTAATTGAGCGGGTAGATGAGTCTTAAAGTCTAAGAGCGGCGATGCCGGCGTTGGAGGTAATCCGAGCTGATACCGCCACAATAGATCCGTGGGGCTGAACGGCAAAGGGGGCAGACGTTCCATGCCGGCAGGGGTGACGCCTTGCGACGCGCACACAGGTGGGAGAGGCACCGGCACCAGTTTCATTCCAGGTGACAGGTTGATTATGGTAGAGATCCTTCTAGCTAATACACCGACTGAAAAATAAAATATAGTATAACATTAATATTGTGAGATATACATAAAAACATGGAATTTATTACTGTTAATTTTTAACCCTGGACGGGTAGACGTTCGTAATAATTACGACTACATTTACACAACGCCCTCTACAGGGAAATCAAGACGGGGTGGGGAAGATATGCCTCGTTTAATAGTTCGTCTTCAACCTCTGCCAAGGACAGGTGTCAGTGTTTGCTATTTTTCTAGAGAGAGACAAGTCACATCCTATCTTTCACGAAGGTCTACTCTTTTACGTAAATTTTAGTCGAAATATGTACGTAAAAGGATATGCTGTGAATGTGAAAAAGATCTCATTCGTCTCAATGCTTGATCCAATGATACTTTCTTTCGTTTGTCGATTCGCTGTAAACTTATATTACTAAGCTTATATTTTAATCTTTCGTATTTCGGTATTTTTGTAAATACATAAATCAAAAGATTTTAAAAGCAATACTTTTTTTTGCCATAAATTTATTAGAAAACCAAAAGTTATATAGTAGTAGTCAATTTTACGAACGTCTACTCTTTTCGGCTTAAATTTGACGTCTACCCGTCCAGGGTTAACATAAACACATGTTAAAGGGAGGACGATATTTCATTCTGTGAAAAATTAATCGGTAATGTAGTAATATTTCATACCAACAGTATCAAAAAATACTATACCGTATGCTAAAATAATTATAAATTATTGTAACAAGTTATTAATAGTCAGATGAAAAAATTTCATTAACATTTTTATTTATTTACGATGCGTAGGAATGGGGGAAAAAAAAAAAAGTTCCTAGAAATTTTGAACACTCGACATGGTAAAATTTAAAAGAACGTGTACTACAATTCAATATACTGTATAGCAGTTTCTATTTTGGCGATAGGCTAGATATGAAAAGTAATATAGAAACATAGTAAAATTATAGAGAATGTACGTGAAATTTTCATATGCAAGAAATTAAATTAAAGAATAGCGTATATTACTTTTTCAGAGTAAATAAATTTTAATAGGTACTATGTTAAAATTTACCAGTATCTCATTGTAATTTTTCATTTACTTTATTTTAAATTCTATCGACTTTTCTGTTAATTTTTTTCAGAAGTTGATTCTGTCCTCAGGTTCACAGCATTTTCTGTTAATTTTTAAAAGAATATAATTTAATAATAAAGGTAAGGTTTGTTTCCGCGTTACATTGTTAATTAAATGATTAAGTATTCCATAACGTATTGTAAATTATACACAGGTATATTCCTTGTGTAACCATAATGACTGGCCACTGTAATTGTAACGGGGAAGAACATCACAAACATGATTTTATGATGAAACATTGTCGAAATCCAGTTACACACGTATGTACGTACTTTGAACCAGTGCAGTGGCGTACAAATTAATAATTATTTAAGGAGATGGTAAATCATTCTAAAATTTTATATACACATTCCTTAATTACCAATCTATAACATATCCGTTTTTGGTTAAAATCTGACGTTTAGTTTTAATACACGAATTAAATGAATATCGAATTCCAAGTTGATCCCTATGCTTGCAATGTATAAGAGGCCAACTTTGCACGTTTATAATTAATAAACGAAATGGTAAACTGACCTGAAATTTTTTTTACAAATGCGAACTAGCTTACTTAACACAATATTAAAATTTTAACAAATTCTGTAGTGATCGATTTTAGTGAACAACAACCTTAAGAAACCTTTATAAACCATAGTCATCAGAAAGCATAGGTATTTAATTTAGGAAAAAAATCGCTCCGGTTAATATAATAATTCATATTTACCATGTATCAAAATTCATCCGTATTTTTTTTTTTACAAAATGTTTTTATTTTTTGATGTACCTACCTACGCCACCACTGCGGATGTACATAGGTAATAATAATTGATGCAGTTATATAATGTTGTGCTTGCTTGCTATGGAGGAGTGTTATTTATTGGCAAGAGTGAATAATTATGATAAATATGCGGAAATGTAACATACACGTTTAATAGTTCAGCTATATAGTGCCCAGTCATAATGTTCACTTACAGTGGTGGCTACAGAGTATTGATACAGTTAGGTATGAGGGGGGGGGGGGGGATTTTTTATTTTTAATTAAAAACAATATAAAAAATAATATTTTCGTTTAAAAATTTTTAAGTCCAATTTTTCTCATTAAAAAGTTACAAAACACATTTTTTATGAAGATATTCTTTAAACAATACTAACATATTTAAATAAACAAACATTATGATAAGTAAACAAGAAAAAAAACAGCAGTTTTTGAATTGATACTATTTAATTATGAATAACACGCAATCGCAAAATTAAATCGTTGTTTTTTAGACCATACGTTACAATATAATGCATTACTTAAGTTATAATATGTATTTCCTGGTATAACTGTAATCTTGAACTTACAACAACCGACAATTCTTATGGAATGAGGAAGTCGAGATATATACCTATTTCGTGATTGCAGAAATGAGATTCTGTTGATTCCGTTTTATATAGATTAGAGATCATATTTCCGTGATTTGAGATCGTGGGTGTAAATTAATTTTATATTAGTTCTTAAGGTAGTTGGTCCATCATAATGTGATCACATTAGGCCATGAGTACATATTTATAATTTAGAGAAATGATCATGGCAACGCTGTACATTATCTATTATTAACTACTTGTCAAATGATTATATTTTATCATCTAAACTACCACAGAATATATTAATAATTAATGAAATCGATTATAATTCCCTTCAATCAACTTATCATATTTTGTAAAAAATTATTTCATTATTTCGTGTATTTTTTACTATAATCAAATGAATACGTTGTTGCCACATTGTCAACAATACTGTAATTTATGTGATGGTTTGGTAGTTAAATCTGGTTAAATCTTAATAACGGGATGGTCAATAATTACAATTTTTTGTATACTGTTTTCTTTCATATAAATATACATGTCAGTTTTTTATGAAAAACTGACGCTACGTTTAAATTTTATCTAATAAAACGTTACGTTAGTGTACGGTTAGTCCATATATAAGCTGTGTTAAAAATATAAACTTTGAGATCGTTTTTCATGACTTTGAGATGGTCAATTTTAATAAAAATGGGCTATTTTTAATAAAAATGGGCTATTTTTCAGATATTAATCTAGGGAATATTCCTGTGCAATTTAAACAAAATCTGACGAAAACAATGTTTACGGACCAACTACCTTAAGATAAATTGTATGTTTGAGAGAATTTGTTATAAATAAAAAAAAATTAAATAACCATAAATAAGTTATTTTTGTATGCATTTTTAACATCGTTTTGTATAAGTGCAAGTAGGAAATTGCATTTATAGGTATAAATAATATATAAACGATCTATTATAACTGAGAAAATAAATATATACGTCATGTTAAAAATAGAAACAAGTATATCACGGTTTTAAATAACGTCGCTAAAAGAGTTTCAAATTAAAATTCTTTCGTAATTAACTACAAACAGTATGACAATAAAATATTCAAGAAAACTGTCGTAAAATGTGGTGCAGTAAATAAATAATATCTATATCTATAAAAGAGTTTGTCCTTAACCACTCACTCACTCATATATCAACGTACAGCCCAAATCCCTGGACCTAGAAACGTGAAATTTCGTAGGTGCCTTCCTTTTATAATGTACGCACCCACTAAGAAAGGATTTTTCGAAATTCAACCCCTACGGGGTTAAAACAGGGTGTCAAAGTTTATATAAAATTTTTTTTTTGTTCGCATTTAATTGAAACTTATCGAACATACTTATTTCAACATTTTCCAAAATTTAACCCCTAAAGTGTCTAACAAATTAATATTCAATTAAAAATGAAAGTTCGATATTCAAGCCCTAATAGAATGGGACGGGGATGAGGATGGATTTAGATATGTTTAACTGCAAAACTGCATAGTCATTTATTAAAATAAAAATTTCGACATTCAACCCTTAATGGCGGGGGTAGACAGGGTCTGTGTTTTTGATATGTTTATCTGTATAGCTGCTCAAGTTACAAAGGTGGAGTCGGGCAAAATTTTGCGATAAAAGAATTATATATTCAGCCCCTAATGGCGAGAGTAGACAGGGGGTTAGTTTTTTCAATTTTTAAGGAAGATCAGAGATATTTACGTTTTTTAAAGGTAATGAATAAAAATCAATCTAAAAAAATGTAATATTCATTATCACGTATGGAGGGTTTTAATTAATTTCGAAGTTTACGCGAGCGAAGCCGCGGAATTCCGCTATAAGTATTTCATAGGCAGTGATTAATGCAGTTCTCATTTTAACTATTACTACTATCCTCCCCCCCCCCATTATACATAAATACAGTGACTTTCAGGTGCTAAGAATACATATTTCCAATAGTTGTAAGTTATTTTTTCACCAACAAACACGGATATTTGAGTGTGCTTTACTTAGAGATAACAACACGTTTTATTTTAAAGCTGACACGGCTGGCTGTTGAACGCGCTGTTATTTTCCCTTTACACACAGAGACAGACAGACACACAGACACTGTTGTTGTGTACATAGGCCATTGCGATTCCACATATCGCGGTGACCTTGTTGCTACACTCACATGTTTCACAAAGGTTTTTTCTCTATCGCGCTATAACGTAAATATATATGTATTTTATACTTATTTGTTTTAGTATTATTATTAATATTAATTGCAGTGGTGTAGTGGAAAATTTGCACGTTTATTTATTGTTGAGGTAACCCTATCATGCATGATGTCAACAAATTAAAAAAATTGTATTTAACTTACAAGGAAACCTTTTCAGGTTGAAAATTCGTATCGAGTTTAAACTTTGTATATAATTAGAGGAGGTCAAGGTAAGTAAGAAAAAGCTGCGGTAAAACGGTTTAAGGGGGTGAAACACCCCTATGAAAATGTGCAAAATAATCATATTTTTTCAAATAACTCTGAAACTAATGAAAATTTAAAAAAATCCATAATAAAAAATTGTCGTGATTTTTTATGCTCTTTCGAATGGCGGTAGTCAAAATTCGAAAAAATGAAGTGGGTGGGATGTAGGGGTTAACGGTTTATTTTTTTCGAATTTTGATTGTCGCCATTTGAAAGAGCATAAAAAATCATGAAAATTTTGGATTTTTTAAAATTTTTAGAGTTATTTGAAAAAATATGATTATTTTGCACATTTTCATACGGGGTGTTTCACCCCCTTATACCGTTTTACCGCAGTTGTGATAATTTTTTTGTTACTTACTTTAACCTCCTCTAACTATATACAAAGTTTAAACTCAATACGAAAAGGTTTCCTTGTAAGTAAGCCTTGTTTCACACATACGCGGTTCCATTCGGTTCGGTTCGTTTTCGGTTTCAGCCGAAAACGAATCAAACCCTTTCACACATACACGGTTCTCATACGGTTCATATTAGGTTTTATTTTTTTCCGTAAACTCAGTAGTTATCATGGAGAGAAAGCAAGTTGTTGCCATGTTATTTCTCTATAAAAAAATTAAAAAAATGAAGGAGGAATACTAGAATTCATTGCGAGCACCCTCTCATCACTTTACAGCAGGAATTTGGAGCATTCTACACTATTTTCCCGAAGCTAAAGAGCATGAAGACGATCCACATCAACATCTAGAAAACCGCTCATTTTATTAGAAAATCCGCGACAAAATTAAAAAAAAATAACACTCGCTATCAGGTTAAAACCGAAACTAAACCGAGTATGTGTGAACGCGTTCATTGCTTTGTGTTCCCTGGACACGAATTGAAACCTGATGAAATCTGTCCGTGTGGAGGGAGTATTCAGTTCTGTACGGTTTCTATTAGGTACCGAATACAAACTGAATCATCGTTTCACACTTGTCGGCAGCGACCGAAAACGAACCGAACCGAATGAAACCGTATATTTGTGAAATAGGCCTTATTCTAACTTATATATTATGATGTCCACGACATATTTTAACCCTTGTCTGCTCCACTTCTCCAGAATTATATACCTGTCATACTGCTCTATTAACTACTCGTAAGCTATTAGCTATTGAATATTTTAATTCAACAAAATCATCTTCGAACGGTACGGAGTGCACTCCAATTGGTTATTTAAAAAATTAAAACTTCGTAAGATTTAAAACAGTTGAAATAATGTGGGGCGCCTGGTACCCCACAGTGAAAGCTAAGGATTATTTATTATTTAGTTTTGTCACATAAAAAAATATGTGCCCATATAAAAGTATTAATTATAATTATTATTAATTATTATTTTAATTTTTTATCACTTATTGAAAAATTCATGCTTAAAATTCATTCTTTTAAATTAAAGATACTTTTGTCAATAAAATTTTTACTTTAAAAAAAGATGTAAATATTCAAATACTTGTCACTTGAGTAAAAATTATCACTAAAAATTTCTTCAAAAAGGAAATTAATACTAAAACATCTTTTATTTCCTTTACAAAGCTTACAATTAGTTAGATCAACAGCTTTAAAAATATTTAACGACTTTTCTACACTTTACTATATTTTCAGCTAAAATCGTCGTTTACGTTTCATGAGCCTCTGTAAATTAAAAAAAAACTAATGTACAAATAAAAAGATTTCAAATATATAAATGTCCACTTTTCAATTATTTCAAATAATTAAAGTTTGATCGATTTTTATCGAAACTACAATAATTTGATGAAAAAAATTTTTTTTTTCACATTATTAGTTGCGTTTCTGAATTTTTTGTCGTTATTACGAAAGTTGGATATTGCACATATTTAAGGAAATTTTTTGTACCTCCCCCCCCTCAAAAAAAACTTATGAAAATCTCGCCCCCCCCCAAGTTAAATGAAAAGTCGGCGCCTATGTTTACATTTACTTATCATGTTCATGTTCACGATCTACTGTTTTATAACAATCATGATTCATGATTAAAATACCTATTAAAAACATATAGGTACGTTTTATATGAATTTAAAAAGAAAACATACAAAATGATAAGATTATAAAAAAAACTACTTTGAAATCAACCTACATATTATTAAAAATAATAAAAAATATTCACATACATATAATAGAAAAACTTTATACATTTTTAATGCATTTATATCATAAAACTAAGCAAATAAATTATTTAATAAAACTGTATTACGTAAAGTTACTAACATTTATAATGAAGCCAAAATGATTTGTTTTATTTTATTTTTAGTTATATCATTATCTAAATACATACAATATTCAACTAGTTTTGTATAGTTTTGTGATAGTATATGACGCTAGACGATATCCTTCCGGTTTTTAATGATATATACCCGCTAAATATTACGTTTAAACCGTTTATAATAAGTTGTTTTTTGTGAACTGAAATTATAACTTTTATTGTTTATTGTGATAGAAAAAAACACAGTGTATGGAATTTCGTATTTGCATCTCGATCTAACGACTGCATGGACATTTTAGGTTATATTTTATAACATTTGAAATACAAGGTACGTGTTTTTTTATTGTATTCTGTATTTTATGTCCATTATTATAAAAAAAATAGTATTAAATTGAAGTTAAGCTACATAAAACTGTTATGAATTTATTCGAGATATTAGAGCATAGTAATAAATGTATATCGGTACATTTATCACCACTGCTTTAAGGTTGGTTATTTATATAAACAATAATATTGTGTGTTTTTTGTTGGCAACTATTTAAATTGTGTTTTGTACCGGATATAGTAATATAAAATAAATAAATGATAAAGACGTATAGTATAGAACCTTTTTTCTGATATATTGTCGTAATGTTGACGTCGTGACCTTGCTTTAAGTTATTTCTATTGAATCTATTTGTGGAAATAGTTGTTGCACAACTGATGCAAATGAAAATATTGCTTATAATGACAATATTTAATATATGTATTATATTTTTAAACAGATGGGATGCAGTTTAGTGTTTTATGTTTGTATTTTGACACGTCATTAGCTTAGGAATAAATCGAGTCATTATTTAAGTCTGACAATGTTATTAGATATGGATATGAATAATTATTGTTAAAATACAAAAGTAATATATTCATTATTAGATATAGTGTTTATGTAACTTTGAAACTATTTCATTATAAATTAAAACAACTGTTTACATGTTATATTTTTTATTGGTACATTTTTAAGAAGACCGTGATATTTAATCTATATCTATAAAAGAGTTTGTCCTTAACCACTCACTCACTCACTCACTCACTCATATATCAACGTACAGCCCTAACCCCTGGACCTAGAAACGTGAAATTTCGTAGGTGCCTTCCTTTTATGATGTAAGCACCCACTTAGAAAGGATTTTTCGAAATTCAACCCCTACGGGGTTAAAACAGGGTGTCAAAAGTTAATTTAAAAAAATATTTCTTTTGTTCCCATTTAATTGAAACTTATCGAACATAGTCTACATTATAAATGAAACTATTATTTCAGCATTTCCCGAAATTTAACCTCTAAGGTGTTAGGGGGGAGGGTGGAAAAATTTGTAAATTTTTTTTTTTGTTTTCACCGAATGAAACATGACACAAGTAGGTAATCTACAAAACAAATATTCATCAACCCCTATGGAAATGGAAAGGGGGGTAAAATTTTAATGAAAGTTCGATATTCAAGCCCTAATAGCATAGGACGGGGACGAGGGTGGATTTAGATATGTTTATCTGCATACCTGCTTACGTTATAATGATGGAGGCGGGCAAAATAAAAAAAATCGGGGGGAGGGGTTAGTTTTTTAAATTTTTAACTAAGATCCGAGATATATAAGTTTTTTTATAGGTAATGAATTAAAATCAATATAAAAAAATTGTATATGAAATATGTCATCCCCTATCACGTATGGAGGGTTCTAATTAGTTTCGAAGTTTACGCGAGCGAAGCCGCGGGATTCGCTAGTTAGTTAAATATTTTAATAATAAAGATACGTAACAACTCGGACTGTAATAACTTCAATAATTCGTATAGGAAATGTGAAATTAAGTAATAAACAATAACACAGGCTATATATTTGCATAATTACACAAGATAAGAGAGCCTGTTTCTCAAACAAGGAAACGGAAACCAATTGTCATGCATAAATCAATATTGACGCTTGGAGGTGACCTTGGTGCTGTAATAATTACTCCAGTGTTGCTAATGCCAATCTAACTCTACTTACAATAAGTAATACAAGACATATAATATAAGTAGTTATTATTAATAATATACTATTGTTAGTAATCTATATCTATAAAAGAGTTTGTCCTTAACCACTCACTCATATATGAACGTACAGCCCAAACCCCTGGACCTAGAAACGTGAAATTTCGTAGGTGCCTTCCTTTTATGATATAAGCACCCACTAAGAAAGGATTTTTCGAAAGTCAGCCCCTACGGGGTTAAAACAGGGTGCCAAAGTTTATATAAAAAATATTTTTTTTGTTCGCATTTAATTGAAACTTATCGAACATACTGTATAATATAAATAATGAAACAATTATTTCAGCGTTTCCCAAAATTTAACCCCTAAGGTGTCAGAGAGGTGGAAAAATTTGAAAAATATTTTTTTTTTGTATTCGCCGAATGAAACATGGCAAAATTAGTTACTATACAAGACAAATATCAGTTACGAAATTTCAATTCCTATGGGAATTGGGGGGGGGGGGGGGGGGTAAAATTTTGATATATTTATCTTCATAATTGTTGATGATATTAAAGTAAATTCGGACAAATTAATATTCAATTAAAAATGAAAGTTCGATATTCAAGCCCTAATAGCATGGAACGGGGACGAGGGTGGATTTAGATATGTTTGTCTGTATACCTGCTTTACTTATAAAGGTAAATTCGGGCAAAATAGTAATCTGCAATAAAAAAATTCAATATTCAACCCGTAATGGCGAGGGTAGACATAAGGTTAGTTTTTACAATTTTTAACTAAAATCCGAGATATTTACGTTTTTTTATAGATAATGAATAAAAATCAATATAAAAAATATGTAGGTAATTTTTACGCGAGCGAAGCCGCGGGATTCCGCTAGTTATTGTTTATTTTAAATGAAATAACACTGAAGGGGGGCTGACTGGCAGGTATTTTAGTATAATAGAATGTGTGGGGGCCAAGGGGTACCCTATTTAAAATAGTAGATATAAATATCTTCGAAATTATAGACTATTGAAAAAAAATAAAGATATATTTTTTAAGTTTTGTATCAGATATGACCATTATTATTATATTATGATTCCAAAAAAAAACTATTTTAATTATTTAACCCATTAACGCCCGTCGTACCTCATTTTATGGATATTAATTCACAATATTTCAGTTGGTAGAAGTGCAACAAACAAAATCTGTTAACGTTATTAGTTACATAAGTGTTGTTTTAATTGTTCTCAATAATTTTTATATGAAAAGAGGTACGTGGTATGCTAATATATTTTATCCATGATTTCGAATTTTGTTCAAATCATATGAAATAACTTAAATATAAGTACATATAACATGACTTTATCTAAATAAAAATGATATCAGAAAAGCAGTCTCACACAAAATAGACTTCATATCTGCCCAATTTGAGTACACACTGTTATTTAACTTTAATTAATAAATAATCCATAACGAATAATAATTTAAAACAGACTCTATCCTACGTCGTACGTACGTACGTAAGCATTCTATTCGTTTTGAATTAAATCAATAAAATCCAGTCATCATTATATTTTATTATATAGGTAATGACGCACTTATATCTTATAGAAATTTAGTAATATAACTGATGTGAGACAATATGTATATTATAAATGTTTTTGAAATAACAAACAACTAGTATTGATGTCAGTGGCGTAAACAAGAGGATGTTAGGGGGGGTCAAAACCTCCCCCATAACACCTGTGAATTTTTTTTTTAATAAATATTAATATTTATTTTGGAGACCTTTTTTTAAGCACGCACTTTTTTATTTCGATAACCTTTTTTTACCCCCCCCCCACGACATAATCCTGCGTACGCCACTGATTGATGCTAGTGTATGTATTAATTCGGTTGTCTATTTATGCGTTTATATTTAAATTTCATCACTTTTGATTTTACGTGACGTCATGTAGTACAAGTGAATATACCGTTACACATTTTTAAATCGATGTGGCAATAAAAACACTACAATACCTTTCGCTTTTTTGTATAAATTTGTACCGCATTTGTATGCAATTGTATGAATCTTTTATTCTAGTTTTGTTTTGTAGTATACGTAATATTGAATTTTGATTTTGAATTGATCAATTTTTTTTCGTTTCTATCATAAACAAAAATAAAAATTATGGTGGGTAAATAGTTATATAGGTTGAATATTATCTTAATATATATATAAATTACGTGTCACATGTTTGTCCGCGATGGACTCCTAAACTACTTAACCGATTTTAATCAAATTTGTACACCGTGTGCAGTTTGATCCAACTTGAAAGATAGGATAGCTTACATCTCAATTTATGATCGCAATATTATTTGTCTTTATCTGTTAGCTCCAAACGATTCTAACAGATGGTGACATCTGTTGACTGGATTGAGTAAGTATTCAATAGATGGAGCTATGTCAAACTTCCAAACGTTTCATATAACCTACAATTTAATAGCATAACCACCACATGTTGCTAAAGTATAGGTTAACCACAGCAACGCGTGGCCGGGTCAGCTAGTAAAATATATTTTTTACCCATCTAACAGTTGAATTAAGGTACAATTTTTTCATTAAATGTACTGAAGTTAAAATATTTGTTGATACATTTGTCCATTATTAAAAAAAAGAGTATTTTACAGACTTAAATAATTAAATTGATTTAACAAAGAGTTAATTGTTTTTATTAGTAACATTAGCCCATTATTCCCTCAAATAAAAACAGTAAACCTTGCTTTTAATGTGCCAGTACATTACCTATATTGTTTTTGTCTATTAGTCACGTGTAAAATAAAAAAAATAAATATATTTTGCTTATTTGACATAATAATAATAATAATATCAATGTCAGGAATATTTATATTTAACAGTCGCATGCAAGGAATAAGTAATACACGTATTTATAACGAAATTAAATATTTAAAATCGATTTATAAAAGAGGGCAAAAGACCATCGGAGTTTCCTGCTTGATATAAAAGTATTTATAACTATGTATAATTGTACAATAGGTGATTCGTTAAGGTAGTTGGCCCGTAAACACTGTTTCGTCAGATTTTGTTTAAATTGCACAGGAAAATTCCCTAGATTAATATCTGAAAAATAGCCAATTTTTATTAAAATTGACCATCTCAAAGTCATGAAAAACTATCTCAAAGTTTATATTTTTAACACAGCTTATATATGGACTAACCGTACACTAACGTAACGTTTTATTAGATAAAATTTAAACGTAGCGTCAGATTTTCATAAAAAACTGACATGTTGTATATTTATATGAAAGAAAACAGTATACAAAAAATTGTAATTATTGACCATCCCGTTATTAAGATTTAACCAGATTTAACTACCAAACCATCACATAAATTACAGTATTGTTGACAATGTGGCAACAACGTATTCATTTGATTATAGTAAAAAATACACGAAATAATGAAATAATTTTTTACAAAATATGATAAGTGGATTGAAGGGAATTATAATCGATTTAATTAATTAATGTGGTAGTTTAGATGATAAAATATAATCATTTGACAAGTAGTTAATAGTAGATAATGTACAGCGTTGCCATGATCATTTCTCTAAATTAAAAATATGTACTCATGGCCTAATGTGATCACATTATGATGGACCAACTACCTTAAAGAATTATTATTCAAAATTGTAGCAAGTTCATGTATGAAGTGACCTTTTTGTAAACGGGGTCTGTACAATATGATTTTTAGAATATTCTAGATTTAATAATCACAAGTTTAATATTCATACAAATATCGAATTTGCATTTTTCTTTTGGTGCTGAAATATTTAGAATATATTTTTTTTTTGTGTTTGTATTTAATTTATTTTAAATTCTTTGTAAGTGTGTTTATAAAATGAGAATAATTTAAAGATTCGGTGCAGGAGAAAGGTCATATTTTTAAAATAATATTCTGTTTTTTTGAATTTAGAATAGATAAATATGAATTTTTGTTTAAAAATATTTTTCTTTAAAGCGATCTGTGATTTAATTGAAAAGTTACATGGAAATTATTGTTTATTTAGGAAGTTATTCTTATTTTATGATCTTAAAGTTGATTTTTTTTATGAAAAAATGGGATTTGAATTATGAAATTTGACCAAAATTTTTTGGGTTTTAGATTTGGTTAAAAGTATGTTTATTAGGTAGAAAATGATGTGAAAAGTTGAATTGTTCAAACCGCAGGTCTGTATCTCAAACCGTTCTCGAGATATGGCCTCTCAAAGTTTCATTTTTTTCAAAATTTTGGAGAAAAATGGTCGTAACTTTTGAACGTGTGGTCGGATTTGATTTTTGTTGACAGTTTTGGAATCAGCGCGTCAAAATCTATATAATGACATGTATAATACTTCAAAACTCGACAAAAAATTTTTCGCGAAAAATCGAAAAAATTCAAAGGGGTATACCTTAAAAAAATGTCGATTTTCGTCAAAATTTTTTTTGTCGAATTTTAAGGTATTATACATGTCATTATATAGATTTTGACGCGCTGATTCCAAATCTGTCAACAAAAATCAAATTCGACCACACGTTCAAAAGTTACGACCAGTTTTCTCCAAAATTTTGAAAAATCGAAAACTTTGAGAGGCCATAACTCGAGAACGTGATGAGATACAGACCTGCGGTTTGAAAAATTCAACTTTTCACATCATTTTCTATAAAATAAACACACTTTTAACCAAATCTAAAACACAAAAATTTTTGGTCAAATTTCATAATTCAAATTAATTTTTTTCATAAAAATGTCACCTTAAATATATGAAAATAAGAAGAAAAATTATAAATACTTAAATAGACATAATATGGAACATTAGAATCACATAAAGCTGGATGAAAATATAATTTTAAGAAAGCCTTGCTTCATACGAAAACAATAATTTCTTATAACTAATCAATAAGTTAAATAATACATGTAGTAAATGATAGATTCTTATAATGTAAAGAATCATACACAAGTATGCAAAATTTTGAGTCAATCAGACAATGGGAAGTGATCAAAATATTAATTTGTATTTAACTAATAAAAAAATATAGCAAGTTGAGAAAAAAGTATAAAGTAAAATTCAAAAACGCTGACGCATCGGCAATCTTTACGCGAAAACCCTTGCGAAACGAGTGCACGTACACTGCTATATACCATAGGCGTTGGTATAAAGTTCAAGGAGGGGGGGGGGGGCACTTATAAATTGATATAAAAGTTATACATAGATTTATTATTTTTAAAATAACTATTTATTAGAATCGACCTAGCAGAGCGACCCTATTGTTACAATAGGCGTTGGTATGGAGTTCAAAGGGAGGGGGGGAGGCACTGATATAAAAGTGGGTGGGGGGGATACTTGTAAGGCCTATTTCACACATATACGGTTTCATTCGGTTTGGTTCGTTTTCGGTCGCTGCCGACAAGTGTGAAACGGTGATTCAGTTTGTATTCGGTACCTAATAGAAACCGTACAGAACCGAATACTCTCTCCACTCTCGCCTGATAGCGAGTGTTATTTTTTTAAAGTTTTGTCGCGGATTTTCTAATAAAATGAGCGGTTTTCTAGATGTTGATGTGGATCGTCTTCATGCTCTTTAGCTTCGGGAAAATAGTGTAGAATGCTCCAAATTCCTGCTGTAAAGTGATGAGAGGGTGCTCGCAATGAATTCTAGTATTCCTCCTTCGTTTTTTAATTTTTTTATAGAGAAACAACATGGCAACAACTTGCTTTCTCTCCATGATAACTACTGAGTTTACGGAAAAAAATAAAACCTAATATGAACCGTATGAGAACCGTGTATGTGTGAAAGGGTTTGATTCGTTTTCGGCTGAAACCGAAAACGAACCGAACCGAATGGAACCGCGTATGTGTGAAACAAGGCTAACTAAGTATTTATTAGAATCGACCTTGCAGAGCGGCGACCCTATTGACGCTCATGGTGGTTTTATTAACTTTACAAGATAAGCAAATCCGTGTTTTGTCTCCAAACAAATAGTTATCTCACATGTTTGCAGATACAGCACATTTATTATACTTATGTATTACCTACCAGTTGTAAAAATGTGTAGAAAAATACAGATATCGCGGTGTAACTATGACCGTGTGACTTATTAAA
The DNA here is from genome assembly GCA_949319165.1 of Sialis lutaria. Lineage (NCBI taxonomy): Eukaryota > Metazoa > Arthropoda > Insecta > Megaloptera > Sialidae > Sialis > Sialis lutaria. Next base: position 205,176 of record OX439238.1, read on the forward strand.
GTTACTACTGTGTATAAAGTCATTTATACACAGTAGTAGCTAACTGATATTCGCAGCGTGCGCGATGACAGCGCCAACTAACGGGTGGACTTTAGTAGCAACTTGGGTGGACTTTGACGTACTAACAAACAAATAATTTCAATAAAATATCGTAATATATACATTTTAGACGATTATTTATGACTATTGGCTATGTGCACGAAGTCTATTAGCGCCGCTAGCAGCGGGTAATAGAGAAGGATTGAATGGATTCAACTCTCTTTTTATCATTGTTTAATATGTTTAATACCGTGAAATTTTTTATTAAAATTTAGCTGTTTGCATATAATATAAATAATATAGCATAAAAGGTACGTGAAAATTATTTATTTTGGGTATCTTTTTCTCTTTAATTATGACGTATAATAGAGAAATAATTAATTCGTTTACATTGACAGCATAACCTCAAATTTTGGCGCCGATAATTTTACATTATTGCTCAACCACGAACACTCGCATCGACATTATTTCTAACTCCACCCCCTTGCACATAGTCTATAGTGGGATTAACCATGTTGACCTTTCTATTTTCTGTTAAAAACGAGTCTATTAAAAATGACAGTTAAGTCCACCCAAAGTGTTATTTTTTTGCCACGTTGTGCGCTGTAATCGATTTCGTTTCCCTCACTACCTACTTTGCACCCAGCGAATAGTACCTAGGTATCTATCAATAACGTATTAAATTACACGTCTTAAGTACCCTTACTTATTAAATTACCTACACGTACGTATGTAAGTAATTAATCATAATAATAATAATTAAAACACAATTGCAATTAAAAACGCATCTAACGACATATTTCTCAATTCCGTATACGTATAGAAATACCGCGAGCACATTTTAAAACTGCAACAAGATTATATTAGTCAGCCTAGCTACTCTAGCTTCATCATCATCTTAATTAGCAATGTAACTAAAATTAGAGCCAGAGATAAAGCGTGTGTGTGTGTGTGTCCGTATGTAATGTCCGTTTTATGTTTTTTATGCTGACTGAGATGGAATAAATTCTTTACAAGATGTTTTTTGTTACAGTAAGTACTACAGTCGTATAATTTACGTCATATGTGTATAGATACGTTAAAATGTTGATGCTTATAATGACCCCCCCCCTAAAACTCGTTTCATCCACCCTGTTCTTAATAACGAAAATTATTTTTTTTAACGTTAGGTAAATAAATTATATAACTATTTTTTAATGCATTTTTGTATCGTAAATGATAACTTTTGGGTTTAAAATAGTTTTTGTAATGTGTTCTTCCTCTCATTTGATAGTTCAGTTAATCGATTGAAACCCCCACCCCTTATCATCCTCCCTGTTTTAAATAATGAAAATAATATTTTTTTAAATTTAATAAAATTAAATATTTTTTTAATACATTTTTGTATCGTAAATGATAACTTTTGGGTTTAAAATAGTTTGTGTATTGTATTCCTCTCATTTGATTGTATATTTAATCGACAAGAGATGAAATACAGTTTTGTAACACTTTGCGTATAGTAATTACTTAATTACAAAACAATAGATAGTAAAACATGGTCTGTTATCATAAAATAGTTATAAAAGTTGTAGCTACATTAGAAATGGTGTAAGGTGACCATACACTGGTAGAAAGGATTTCTCAAACCAAGTAAACCTTGTTTTTTGTATATAACAATATTTTGTTAAGATAAGCAATAATCTCTTAAACCAACTATAGTATTCTTGAACGAAGGAATAACGTAGTTGGATTAAGAGTATGTTTCTTATATTAATATTGTTTTCGTTATATACAAAACAAGATTTTCTTGGTCCAATACAGTTTTTTTTTCTGTGTGTGATTTTGAATTTAAATAGACAGATTTCAGTTAATAAAAATACAAAAAATAATATGTTTTTTTTAAATCGGTTTTTATTTTTTATTTCTTTAAAAGTTTTTTTATTGTATATAACATAATAATTATTTTTCGAAAAAAATCACAAAATTCTTAGTAGCCTTTTATGGGGCATAGTTTTCCCTTTCCCCTCTTCAAAGTTATATCACATAAACTCGATTAATAAAAAATAATACTTCACCAATTGTGGTAGATACATTAATAATATTACTTATATTTAAATATAATCAATATTTTTTTATTATATGAAAACATATTTGCAATAAATGTAGATATAATAAAATATTATTATGTCGATATATAAATTATTCAAATCAATTTAATTATTATAATAAATATGATTAATAATGCATGAGTTATAAAATACCGAATAATAGTCGAGTTATTTAAAACATTTTGTATATATGTTTTAAATTATGCAAACGATATATAGAAACATTAAAAATGAAAAGCGTTTATTATTGTCATTAAATATTCATCAGAAGGTTTTATTTTCGAAACTGTAGATTATTATATAACAAAACAACTCAAATATATTCAATAAATAAATAAACAAATAAATAACTCATATTTTAATACAGCTATATTTAATATACAATCATTTTTACACAGAAAAAAATTATATTGGACCAAGAAAACCTTGTTTTGTATATAACATAAACAATATTAATATAAGAAACATACTCTTAATCCAACTACGTTATTCCTTCGTTCAAGAATACTATAGTTGGTTTAAGAAATTATTGCAAAGCTATTCGCAGCGTGCGCGATGACAGCGCCAACTAACGGGTGGACTTTAGTAGCAACTTGGGTGGACTTTGACGTACTAACAAACAAATAATTTCTTTAAAATATCGTAATATATACATTTTAGACGATTATTTATGACTATTGGTTATGTGCACGAAGTCTATTAGCGCCGCTAGCAGCGGGTAATAGAGAAGGATTGAATGGATTCAACTCTAGTTTTATCATTGTTTAATATGTTTAATACCGTGAAATTTTTTATTAAACAAATATCATTTAATTTAGCTGTTTGCATATAATATAAATAATATAGCATAAAAGGTACGTGAAAATTATTTATTTTGGGTATCTTTTTCTCTTTAATTATGACGTATAATTAATTCGTTTACATTGACAGCATAACCTCAAATTTTGGCGCCGATAATTTTACAATATTGCTCACCACGAACACTCGCATCGACATTATTTCTAACTCCACCCCCTTGCACATAGTCTATAGTGGGATTAACCTTGTTGACCTTTCTATTTTCAGTTAAAAACGAGCCTATTAAAAATGACAGTTAGTCCACCCAAAGTGTTATTTTTTGCCACGTTGTGCGCTGTGATCGATTTCGTTTCCCCCACTACCTACTTTGCACCCGGCGAATAGTCATATATTTAATTTAATAAACACACTTTGTTTTGGTACCGCTGTATATATTATAGAATTCAAAATTTTACAATTATTTATTTATTTAATAATTATATATATAATATCTAATAGATATTAACCACATTTACCCTACTTTAAATATCTGTACATAGGTATTTATTATTTTGAAAGTATCGTTAGGTATACATCCAATAATTGATCTATTAATAATTTATTTATTTATATGTGATGGGTAAAACAATTCACTATTAAGGTATCTAAAACTATACCTACCATTTTAATTTATATTTTATGTATATAAAAATTATTTTTAATAATCTTCTAAATGTAGTTTGAGGCAAATTAATATAATAATATAAATATTTACAGTAGAATAATCTATAAACGTTATCAGAGAGTAAGCTTGTACATTTTTAAGATATAAAAAATCAATAATCCCCATTTAGTAGGTCATCTTATGATATTTCTAGGTTCAAATAATTATTAAATATTTAAACGATATTAAAATATATAAAATTCCATATAACTACTTTTTATTGATATATGATACAAAACTATGTATTGCAAGAGGACATTTGTAAATATACCCTATTTATTTATTTAATATTTAACATTTAACATTAACTTTGCACTTTATTGTCTGTTCCGTTGATTTGTTTGTAGTTTTTTACTTCCACGATGAACAATTACCTCTTAGTTTGCAAAATTTGTGAATAAATGCAAACTGTTTTCTATTTTTTTAATCAGTTTTTTTTTTTTTTTTAAATCATTACTAATCGAGTTTATTAGGGAGGGGGCGGGGGATCGTGTGGGTAAAAACGATACCCCACAACATTCTACTAAAAATTCCATAAAAGAAAAACCCACCCAACACATTAAAAAACAAAAAAAAACTAAAAAAAAAAACACGACGAGCAATTTCAAACAAAACCGGATATGAGATGAATTAAGCTACATACATACATACCTAAAACGACAACAACAGTGGGTGTACGAGAGAGAGGGCGACACAAAGAAAGAGAGAACACACTACACAAACACAAGACAGAGACAACAACATTAAGTTGTTATAATCTCGTCGTTGCTGGCCAAACAGTCGTATTGTAATAGCCTTGCTATCAGGACAATCACCTGTAGCAGCATCTAGAGGGGGGGGGGGGCACACGTGACGTCACCCACCACATACCTGACACCATCACACAGCATCCTTGATGATTGCTCTGAGGAGCCAGTGTAAGACAGAGAGGGAAACATAGATAGAAGCAAGGGAAGAAAAAGAAAAATAAAAAACAAAACACGACAGCCATTGTCAATTGTCGCCCGCCATCGATAGCTTGATCGGATAAACGGATGTTGCACACTTGTTTTATAAAGGCCTCTGTACACGATAGAATCTGTATACACGGGTAGAAAGGGTTACTTGTGCCAAGTAAACCTTGTTTTGTATATAACGAAAACAATATTAAGATAAGAAATATATTCTTAAACCAACTATAGTATTCTTGGACGAAGACATAGTGTAGTTGGATTAAGAGTATTTTTTATTATGTGTGTAAAGGCCCCTTTACACGATTCAATCTGCAAGGTTGTATGATAGAGGCCCCTTTACAACTTATGTTTAAAAAATACTTTAAAATGTATGAACATTAGGATAGAAGCCAAAATCGCAAATTCACTTACTGTGTTCAGTGTAAAGGCATCTATACATGATCTAATCTACAGGATTGTGTATATAGAGGGCCCTTTACAACACATGTTGTAATTAGGAAAGTATTTTGAGCTTGGTTATCATAAAAAAAGTACTTTAAAATGTATGAAAATTAGGATAGAAGCCAAAATCACAAAATCACTTACTGTGTTCAGTGTAAAGGCATCTATACATGATCCAATCTACAGGATTGTGTATATAGAGGCCCCTTTACAACACATGTTGTAATTAGTAGGGTATTTTGAGCTTGGTTATCATAAAAAAGTACTTTAAAATGTATGAAAATTAGGATAGAAGCCAAAATCACAAAATCTTTTACTGTGTACAGTGTAAAGGCATCTATACATGATCCAATCTACAGGATTGTGTATATAGAGGCCCCTTTACAACACATGTTGTAATTAGGAATGTATTTTGAGCTTGGTTATCATAAAAAAAGTACTTTAAAATGTATGAAAATTAGGATAGAAGCCAAAATCACAAAATCACTTACTGTGTACAGTGTAAAGGCATCTATACATGATCCAATCTACAGGATTGTGTATATAGAGGCCCCTTTACAACACATGTTGTAATTAGGAAGGTATTTTGAGCTTGGTTATCATAAAAAAAGTACTTTAAAATGTATGAAAATTAGGATAGAAGCCAAAATTTCTTGGACCAAGAAAACCTTGTTTTGTATATAACGAAAACAATATTAATATAAGAAACATACTCTTAATCCAACTACGTTATTCCTTCGTTCAAGAATACTATAGTTAATTTAAGAGATTATTGCTTATCTTAAGAAAATATTGTTATATACAAAACAAGGTTTACTTGGTTTGAGAAATCCTTTCTACCAGTGTATATGAAAGAATATTTGGTACTTTACTTTACAGTATAGGAAGTTTCGTAATAGGAAATTGTAGTGTCAATTTTTTACATAACTGTAATAAGGTATAACACGCACAGAAAGACACAATAGAATTCTTTATAAATTATATTTAGCCCAACTTTCATTTTCTATAGCAGTATTATATAACAAAACACCTTCCGATACGTTAATATTCAATTTGAATGCATAAAATACGATCATTAGAGTAATGTATAGATAAAAGTTTAAAATTTTATTTATGGATAACTCATATATTTTATTTAAAATATTGAACGTATGGTTTTTGAGTAATTGGATATTAAAAATAGAGTTTTTAACACTAGATTGACGAAAGTGGTACATTTATTGAAATTCTAGACGTTTTAAAAACTGAACTTCAACCCTTTTAAATACTATAAAAATTATAAAACAAATATATTCACGTGTAATTTATTTAAAATAATGAAATACTAGCTCTGCCATTACAGCAGTACAAATTAGTACATGTTACTATTATATACCGTTCTGTCTATTTCAATTTTCAAATTAAATTAAACTTTTTATAATAAACAAAGTAAAATATTCAATTAAATGTAGGTACATGTGTTCTGAATATAAATTAAAAACAAATATTTTTTACAGTGTATTACCTTAAATATAACTAATAAATCTACACTACCCATGCTTTTATTTTAACCAATTAGAAAAAATTGAAATAATCTGTTCACCACATTATCATATTATTTAGCGATTCAAAAATTCCAGAGGCAAACGTTACCCAAAAAACTAGTTTGTATTTCTTCTAATCAGTACATCTCTATCAATCAAAGTTAATATCTCTTTACCACTGTGACTGCCACACCTATACGATTTACCATTATAAACACTTAATTTAAATTCTTGTTTGTTTTTACTAATATACACTGGTAGAAAGGATTTCTCAAACCAAGTAAACCTTGTTTTGTATATAACAATATTTTGTTAAGATAAGCAATAATCTCTTAAACTAACTATAGTATTTTTGAACGAAGGAATAATGTAGTTGGATTAAGAGTATGTTTCTTATATTAATATTGTTTACGTTATATACAAAACAAGGTTTTCTTGGTCCAATACAGTTTTTTTTCTGGGTGTGTGCAAAATATCTTTGTAATATTAATAACAATGATACTTATTGGATATTTAGATTTAGTTATCTGGACCAGGAAGCTGACTGAATTAAATATTGCATACAATTTTATTTATGGATAAGTCAATATTTTTTAATTCGAAAATATTTCTGCTCATTTCAAAATGAATATAGAGGTATAATCATAGGTGGGCATTAATTCGTTAATCGTTAATTAACGAAGTGAACAAAATGGTTAACGGATTAACTTTTAAGTTAACTCAAAAAAAATGTTAACGCTTTTGTTAACTTCCGTTAACTTTAGTTTAATGAAAAGTATATAACAAAGTTGTCGAAATAGCTAAAAAAGGGTCTACAAAAATTTTGGTTGGTTACTTTTTAACGGATTAACTTTAATTTTCGAATTTTCGGTTTACTTTATAACGGTTAACGAAGTTAACTTTTTTATTAACGGATTAACGATTAACGAAGTTAACTTTTCGATTAACTGTGCCCACCTATGGGTATAATATTATAAATTATGGAAGTGATTTGTTTCAATTTTAAATCTTATTAGCAATATTTGAATCAATGTATAGACTAAACTATTGGTTTTCTTTGAATAATGATAGAAAAATCATGTTTTAATCTAGTTTTAATATGATTTTTACTAAAATATCTGATTTAAAAAGTGTTTATTTCAAAATAACTCTATACAGAGTGTTATGTATCTAAAACTGTAGTATACATACACAATATACATTTAACTATACGAGAAACTTCGGGTAGAGAGCATATAGCAGGTAAAACGTGACCAAGATGGCTTGAGTAGAATATAACCTCGCTATAGTAGAGTCGTGATAAACAAAACACTAACCGGAACTGGCCGAGGCAACAACAATACCCGCCTTTGTGTAACAGAGACACAAATACAAGGTAATGTGTACTCTTCTATAATAGAATGTTCATCTTGAAAAAATAATACACTTTTATACTTAAATAGTTTGAAAATATATAAATATCTGCAAAATGAGACGTGGTTTGTACCCATAAACCAAGACACATTTTCATCATGAAAAATAATACACTTTTATAAATAATAGTATTGTAACAAAATCACTTAAAATAGTGAAAAAAATATGTTTACTCGAAGTCAAAATAGTAAAAAAACAATTTCTCGTTAGCTTGAAAGACACTGTGCGTCAATACTTTCAACTTGAGTAAACCTGCGGCATATAATTCAAAAATAACATGGAAAATTGTAAATGCTGTATTTTAGATATGCTAGGATTATTACAAAAGTTCTAATTAAGTATACTTTGATTTTTTATCAACCATTTTTGGATTTTTATATATATAATACGCAAAAAATGAGTATCTAAAGACGTGTAAATATTTGTAAAATGCGACGCGGTTTGTACCCATAAACCAAGACACATAGTATCGATTTTATTTTTTTTAATTTGTTATATGAAATTGATTAATCTAAAAGGCAAAGTACAAGTATGAATATTTAAACAATAAATTGTTAATAAGCACTTTATTATCTAAATAAAGTAAGATATGGTTAAATATATATTTATTAATACATGATAATACCATTCAGAAACTAAAATATTATTGATATATTATAGATTTCAATAAATGATACGTATATAATATTAAAGACTGAATTAAAAAAGTAAAAACCTTAACCGTAAACTTTAAATGTCCTTGCATCGTTTTAAATTGCCATGGAAAATAAAAATACTAAATTAATGATTCAGTGAATTTGTCCACTGGCAGGTAATTTGTTTACTAAATATTTATACACATATTTACGTAAAATTATCATAGCATGAGTCAGTATGGATAGATTTACCAACGTGATAAAAACAATAGGAAATATTGTCTTTCTAAGAAATGTTTTTATTATGGGTAAAACTAAAATTACAATATTACGTTTTTATTATAAATAAACGTATTTTATACACTTTAAAATAAGATATCAAACATATATGACAGTTCTTTTAAAGTTTCATTAAGTATTTAACAAGTTTCTCGCATACGCGTTGTTTTAAGAATATATTTCTTATTTTAAGGAAATATTGTTTTCGTTATATACAAAACAAGGTTTACTTAGCACAAGTAAACCTTTCTACCTGTGTATATTTTATCAAATCTTTGATAGTGTAATAATAGCTGCCTTATAAACAACATATAGAAATTTCCCACGTTTATGAGTTATAATATTTATACTAAAAAAGCTACCCGATAATTATCTACTTGAAAAAATTGTTTCCGTATACATTTTATAAAAGTAATCCGAATGTAATGCTTGGGTCGCTACCTTGCTTATCGTCGTGTGTCCAAACCACCGGAAAGACGTTTGAGTCCAGTAAATCACGATTTTGTATCAACAACTTGCTTTAAATAATTATTATTAAAGGTAACATGAAAATTATAAAATATTAAAAAATATATATAAATAAATGATTTTGACACATTTTGATTTAAATTATATTAGTTTTAATTAATTAGAAAGATAACTGTTTCAATACAGTGGCGTATATAGCTTTTTGCGATGCGGGGGGGGGGGTAAATAATTTGTTGTCATTGAAAATTTTGAAGACCTTTTTTTAGACGTTTATTCGTAAAAAAATGGACTCATGGGGGGATTGATCCCTTTCATCCCCCCCCCCCCCTATCTACGCCACTGTTTCAATAGCAATGCTATTGTCATCAGAGTTTTAAAAACGTAACAATAAATTATATCGTTTAACCTCTACAGGGCTGGAAAACCGATAATTGGCGTACCAGAAAATCTTAAATTTTTGGTTTTAGATTAAAATAGATCGAAAACGTATATTTGCACTTCCAAATATATAAAAATCGTTGACGCGATGCGAAGGGGTAGTTTTTACCCTATTATAAGGGTTGTTTTTGGAATTACTGTATTTTTGACGTCAAATTTGGATTCAGCGTCGAGAAAAACATCGTATATTTGTATAATGAAAAAAGGTTATGTACTATATATTTAAAATAATATTTTTTCGAATATAAAATTTTTAACACAGGCTGTTCCCTTCCGGGCCGGAAAGCCAATATATTAATTGACACTTTACCTATAATCAATCAATGATATAAGATACCTTTTATACCAGTTTTCTGAGGGCGAAAATGCCCCCTGAAATTCCAGCCCTCTAAAGGTTAAAACAATATTTTTTTTCTTTAGCTTAAGAAATATACACGTACTTAAGCGTGCATATGTAAGTATTAAGTAACACAATTGTTTAATACTCTAGTATGTGTTACAAACAAATAAAAAAGTGCGTAAGTTCTTTTCCAATGCACTAAAAAAAATTGATGTAAAATTCGCACATTCCAATCATTCTTTTGATAATTGTTTCAATTAAAAATATTGCGATGTCATCAAAGAACTATAATAGTGAATAATAATTATTTAAAAATGCATGTGAGAATAATAAAATACATAATTAAAAAAAAAATCGTAAAATATTTTTTTTCAATATTTTCAAAACGTGATAACATAATTTTTTATTGAAAACTATAAATACTCCAACAGTGCACTATAAAAAACAAACAGCGATAAAATACGATTACAAATTGTATAGTTTTAAATATAATACGAGTTTTTAAATTTTATAGATTTTTAGAATTTTTCATTTGAACACATTTAACCCATTAAAACATGCAAAAAATTTTTTTTAATGAAATTTAAATACATATTCAATATATTTAACTAAATATACAATTTTTCAATATTTAAAAAAAAATAACAGTGTGTAGTGAAGCGAGTAAATTGGGCAGATATGAAGTCTATTTTGTGTGAGACTGATTTTCTGATATCATTTTTATTTAGATAAATTCATGTTATATGTATATTTAAGTTATTTTATAAGATTTGAACAAAATTCGAAACCACATGCTCTAGTTCAGCGATTCTTAACCCGTGGTACGCGTTTCATGACTTGGGGGTACGCGAAAAAAAATGAGTAATGGCCGATGTTAAAAATATAACTATTTTCCTCTCGTCACGATTCAGTTTCCCGCTGTTACGTAACTTTTCACATTAAATTACAGAATAATAAATATACAGAAGCGACACTCAACAATTGGATTTCAAATCGTTTCAATATAGAATACTTTCGAGTAGCTAAATTATCTATCAAAGAAAAAGAGAACTTAATTGATCTTTTAAATGACTCTACTTTGAAAATCGAATTTAAAGGAAAATGTCTTATTAACTTTTGGTCACATATCAGCACCGAATATGAACAGCTTTCTGCTAAAGCGCTTAACGTTTTGTTACCATTTATAAGTACAGTGCTGGTGGAAAGAGCATTTTCTTCGTATCTCTTTATTAAAAACATATACCGTAATAAGCTGAATGCAGCTACAGATTTACGATTGTACCTTCCATCAATCGAACCTGATTTCAAAAAACTATGTGCCTCAAAGCAAGCACAAGGATCTCACTCTGAATATAATAAGTTAAGTTAAAATTAATGTAAAATTGCGAATATTTAACTTTATATTTATTATGTTTTTTTATTAAAAAATTATGTATCTATAAAAACCTTTTAGTTTTCATTAATAAACATTTTGGGTACACTTTATTGTTATTTCTTTTAGTTTAAAATAATAACAAGTACGAGTATTTAAATTATAAACATTTATCTAATATAAGGGGTACAATTTAGGATAATGAACTGAGCTAAAAAAGGTTGAGAAGCGCTGTTCTAATTGGATAAAATATATTAGCATACCACGTACCTCTTCTCATATAAAAACTATTGAGTACAATTAAAACAACACTTATGAAACTAATAACGTTAACATATTTTGTTTGTTGCACTTCTACTAACTGAAATATTGTGAATTAATATCCATAGACAGCACCACTAATTATAAAATGAGGTAAAAGACCATAGGGCGTAACTTAAAGATATGTAAATACACACCTTTTCTGTAAAACTGAAATCCTTTGAACTAATAATACTATGGAATGTTAAAACCATTTGGTTTCTACCTTTTAATGGTTTAAATACTTTAAATAGTCCATCTTATGTAAATAAGTAATGTTTAAATCTGACACAGTTCCGTTATATGTTTAAGCAATCTAACCTCCTAACGTAAACCGACCTTCAAAGGTTTAGGGATTATCCTAGAAAGGATATAAGAACGTCAGTAATCCTTTTCCTAATTTAACTCGATATAGAGATAGTTTTTGATACTAATTGTAACAAGAAATAGGTATTAGTTAGTCTGCTTGACGTCAGTATTTTATTTCAGTACAAGAATTATACAGTTGAACCTCGTTATTATGTTTTTTTTTGGTCTCAACATTCTTCCATACGACCCCTGTGACGGGTCAAAAATGTTTGGGAATTTTTTTCACAGGTATAACTAATTATTTTTGAATCAGATAAAGGACGTTTTATTAAGTATATATTCAACTTATTTAATATCAATTTTTATTGAAAAATATTAAATATTTATAAAGTTATGAGCCTCGATGTGATGACCAAAAAAAAAGGTTCACTCGTGTAACGATAGCTACTACAATTACGAAAATTATTTAGAAAAATATGAAATCGGTTCATTAGTCTTTGAGGAATCGTGTCAACCAGGTCGAAAAATGTCATTTCGAGATAAACGTGTTTAATGTTTTTATTTTGTCATAACCGGCCGTGCTACATCGTCTCACTAAATTGACTGTAACTCTGTCAATTTTCGGAATTTAAACTCAATTTGTTGTATACACATTTATGAATATGTATACTTTAAAAAATGTGAGAAAAAAAATATTTTTTTTGCGTCACCCTTAAAATTATTCACTCTGGTATATTTTTTCTCGACTATACACTGAAATTATTCTGCTAATTATTTTGTAAAGCGGTCAACTTTATACTCGTACATTGTCGTATTTTAAATTAATTATTGTTACAATAATTACAATTTTTAATAATATGCATTGTTTTAAAATTTTATTTATAGATTGATAATTACTGATATCTTTTATTGTACAGTCCTTAAAAAACGTACTAACGACGCCCCACTGTAATTGATTTTTATATAAAAAAAGATCTTTGGCTTTCTAGCGATGATTTACATCGAAAAAATATTTTTATGTTTAATTTAATATAAATATGACTATTATAATAAATTATCATAAAATATAACCTTGCAACCTTGTTTAAGATATTAACTATACACATACATCTAAATACAATGATACCCGTTGTCTGGCCGTCTAATGTCTAGTCGTTTAGCCAAATCGAGCAGAAAATAATAATCTAGTATCTCTTTTAATAAAAAAAAAACACAAACACGACCTCCTCAGAGAATTATTTAAACTAGTGCAGCTTTATTAGTGATGACGTCACAACACAAGACGGATACGGATGTGTGATTTATGACTCGGACGAAACCGGAAGTGTCGTAAACAAACGTCTCTGTGTTCGTTCCCACGAATTATTATCTGTATTAGCGAATTTTTCGAAGAAAAATATAGCTATTGCTATCACCATCATGACGCAACTTCGGAAAAAAAACTATATATCTTTATCAAACTTGATCTCGAGATCACGAAAATGAGGTTCGTTAAAAACTTTATGTATATATATATATATATATATATACATATGTATATCTGCCGTTTCGAGTGGACTCTCTAGCCTTCCAGGATTACTTCCGATCTTTTTGAAACTTGGTTAAAAAATCGATCTCACGAATACCTCGGTTAAGTTCGTTAGTCAGCGAAATTCCTTTATGGATTTCAAAATGGCGGCCGTTCAAAACCGAAAAAAAATCATATCTCGAGTATTAAATATCGGATTGATAATACCAAATATGTTTTGGAATCCTCTCAATAAAACAAAATTATTGTGTCTCTTGTGATTTTTCGGTATAAGGTACCGTTTGGTTGATATTTTAAAAACAAACAAAATATTGTAGAGACTGTAAACTAAGAATGCCGAGTTCGAGTCCCGATGTGGAACTTTTTTTTACAAGTTTTTTATTTTATTTTTTTGTTTATTATGTAGAGTAAAAAGTTAATATTCAATAAAAAATTTAAAAAATTTCAAAGCCAACTTTTTTTTACACATTTAATTATTTTTTATTTTATTTTTTTATCAAATAAAATTCGCTTACCGCGGTGGTTGCGCGGACAGAATATTTAACTTATACGTGATGTCGATATTTGTAATATAGATGATACGAGTTATAATTTAATATAATGTATGGTGGCCCCAGAACTATTAAGTATACGACCTTAATATACAGTAATTAAAATATAATAATAATGAGTCTAAATCAAAGGTTAATACATATAATAACAGATACTCAAATAATTATAATAATATCCTATATTTAGTCTACGATTAAAAATCATATTTATACCTAAACGGAAGCGGAAGTGATAGTTATAGTTCAACCTTCGACATTTGATACTAATTTTGTGTTATATGTAGGTGCCGACCGAAAAAATACAATGGGCAATATTACTTTTTATTATTAATCTATTATTGCTTTTTTTTAGTAAAAAAGTTATAGAATTCATTAATTAATAGAGTAAAGTCGGTATATATGAAACACCATTAATGTTTTCGGTAAGAAAACTATGATAATATTATTTAAAATCTGCACTTATAATTTCATTAGATAGAGAATTTAATTTTTTAACGAGATCGAGCAGCTTAAATGAAACCAAAAAAAAAATAAAACAATCGAAAATCAGCCACTTAAAAAAAGGGTGTCCATATTACCCGCCTGGTCCATATATACCGACTTTACTCTAATCAACGTATATGAAAACTAAAATAATAGATTACAAAAAAATACATTGTCAAAATTACGTAATTTTTTTAAAAAACTAAAACTAGTTTATCAGTATCACTGTTCAACAGGTAGGAAATGTCTTATGTGTTCAAAATCTCAACTATACGCGCATGGGAAGAATTTAGAGGGGGGGGGGGGGGGGCATACAACACAATTCATAACAACCGATATGTATTTTAATTTTTTTTTAATAATACTATAATAAAAACATATCAATTAAATTGACTTATTTATAAATAGTAAAAATAATTATTACCAAATAAATATACAATATTGTATATTTATTAAATAATAAAATTAAATGTATTCTGTATAGATATTGAGTTAAAATATTATAATGTTTACATATGAACAAGTCGAATATGTTAATTGTTAAGTAAATAAAGATTAATTTTAGTTTAATGACCTTTTATTATATAATTAAACCGCAGATCGATTTTTTTATTATAAAAAAAAATAAAATAAACTTACTTGTAGTTTATAATTTAACCAATTTGTATCCTTTTTCTTGTACGTAGAACCATTTATTGTATCCACAAATATGAACATATATATCAAACCTCACAAGTTTATTTAAATAATAATAATATTAATAAACACTCGGATAAGTTGTAACCACACAATTTAAAAGTATACACAGCTGATAGATTTCACAGAAATCAATACAAATTAAACCAACAATTAGATGTATAATAAACACACAGTATTTAGCTGCACTGTAGCCGCGACATGAACGTACGGCGGCCACCTAACAACTGCTAGTTGTGTCGTTTAGAACGGAATCTGACCGCGTCAGTTCTAGTGCTAGTGCGATGTTTGCTACAGACACACAGGTAGTGAGTGGGAGAAAGATGAAGAGTGATGCGCAAGCGCACCGTTCTCACAAGCACTCTTGTAGTGGCAGGTTCCCGGAATAATACCCACGATTTGTTTTGGTGAGGGAAAAGATTTATTAGTAGAGTTCTAGTAGGTTTGTAGATTGGTGTTTTAAATGTATTCGAGCGGATATCCGAAATATTTTTATCACCAAATTACATTAAGGTAGTTGGTCCATCATAATGTGATCACATTAGGCCATGAGTACATATTTTTAATTTAGAGAAATGATCATGGCAACGCTGTACATTATCTACTATTAACTACTTGTCAAATGATTATATTTTATCATCTAAACTACCACAGAATATATTAATAATTAATGAAATTGATTATAATTCCCTTCAATCCACTTATCATATTTTGTAAAAAATTATTTCATTATTTCGTGTATTTTTTACTATAATCAAATGAATACGTTGTTGCCACATTGTCAACAATACTGTAATTTATGTGATGGTTTGGTAGTTAAATCTGGTTAAATCTTAATAACGGATGGTCAATAATTCCAATCTTTTGTATACTGTTTTCTTTCATATAAATATACAACGTGTGTCAGTTTTTTATGAAAATCTGATGCTACGTTTAAATTTTATCTAATAAAACGTTACGTTAGTGTACGGTTAGTCCATATAAGCTGTGTTAAAAATATAAACTTTGAGATCGTTTTTCATGACTTTGAGATGGTCAATTAGAATATTCCCTAGATATTAATCTAGGGAATATTCTTGTGCAATTTAAACAAAATCTGACGAAAACATGTTTACGGACCAACTACCTTAACTCATTAATGGAGGTACTGGACCTATCCCAGCTTCAATCCTTCTAGACCTTGCCGTTGATTAGTCTGAATCATTGAAGCGTGATAAGTCCTTTTAGTATATATATAGGTTCTGACCAAGACTGTATCAGTCTGGAATCGTTAGGCTCCTGATGAGGACTTCTTGTGAAGTCGAAACACGTGTCGAGTGACATAAATTTTGTGGTTAAGGTGTATTTTTAGTTTAAGTACTTTTTAATAGTTACTATCAACATCACAAGAATACTGAAATATTTAAATTAAACACTCTGTATCAGTCCTTCTTTTCCTATACTACCTTTACAATTTTGATTTACCTAAATTATTATAACTTCATTTATTCCTATTTCCTCAAAATGAAATTTTTTTACGAGAATGCGATATTTTTAAAACGGTCTAGTAAAAATACAACTACATGTCTATAAATATTATAAACAACATCTAGAGAAAGAGGCAACCGTGATGTTATGTTGGTAGTGGTGTGTGTGTGTGTGTGACAAGGACAGGTATATTGAGACACTTCCTTTTCGAGTGGCTTTGTCACGGCAGAGAAGGTCGACTCAGCGTGGTTGCTTGCTTCTTTCCTCTCCTCGGTGGCATCATCATGGGGCATGGCATGGGCTTTAGATTTAGACTAGAGGGTGTAAGATGTGTTACAGAGGTATTACCTGACTGTCCAGGATACATTAGGGATAACGACTGGATTGGATTATAATCTAAACCAGTGATTCATAAACGTTTTACTGCGAAGTGCTGCAATATTTGTTTATAACTACTTCAGAATTATTGTGCATGCGATTAGAAAAAAACTATTAAAATAACTTGTCGTTTTTATCTTTATTTTATCAGTGGCGTAGTTGGGGGTGGATTAAGGGGATCAATTTCCCCCCTCATGAGTAGAAAAATTATAAATGGTTATGATATACGAACATTTTTTCAATAATGAATATATCTAACAAGAGTCGAAAATTCGTATCGAGTTTAAACTCTGTATATAGTTAGAGGAGGTCAAGATAAGTAACAAAAAAATTATCATAGCTGCGGTAAAACGGTTAAAGGGGGTCAAACACCTCCCCTATGAAAATGTGCAAAATAATCTTTTTTTTTCAAATAAATGAATGAAAATTTAAAAAAAATCTACAATACAAAATTTTCATGATTTTTTTTATGCTCTTTTGAATGGTGATAGTCAAAATTCGAAAAAATAAACCGTTAACCCCCACATTCCATAGGTTTAATTTTTTCGAATTTTAACTATCGCCATTTGAAAGAGCATAAAAAATCATGAAAATTTTGTCTTGTAGATTTTTTTTTAATTTTCATTAGTTTCAGAGTTATTTGAAAAAATATGATTATTTATATTCATAGAGGTGTTTCATAAATTCTATAAAACGTAATATTGTCCAAACTTCAATCATGCAAACGCGGATTTTGAACTTATCAACAAATAAATATGTAGGTATTTATTATTAATACACACAGTCATAATGTGTTATTGAAATATATATATATATATATATATATATATATATATATATATATATATATATATATATATATATATATATATATATATATATATAGATAATGCTCATTTCACAATACCGTTTCATACACATATGTACAATAAATATGTAATTAGTCATACCTAATATAACAAAAACATACTGTATTAATTATTGTATATACCTATATGCATGTAATAAATAATATTGCTTGTATCACACTATAATATAAACGTGCAATATATATATATGTATATATGTATGTCCGGACGAAATATTTTTTTTATAGACTCTGGATTCACCGGACCGATTTTGATAATTTTTTTTTCGTCATGTAGCTTGACTCTTTTTCCAGTCAATAGGCTAGATTTCATTTCTTAGTTATGAAAGGTCTCTGAGTTGTGATTTTTTTCCGAAAAAGTACATCGAAATTTTACTGAAAAAACGATGAATTAGCTGGTTCGAGCATCGGCTTTTGTTTTTCAGACAGTGTGATTGTCGTTTGAAAAATACTATTTTTACGATAATTTGCTAAATTACAAGATATCACTGTTGTATTTTGTTTATATCTGTCAAATATGACATTTATAAAGAAGAAAACACATGGATTTTTATTGATATTTGAATAAAAAACACACTGATAAATTACTTGATTAATTTTAAAATGTTAGATTTGTGAATTTATTATAATTTCTACGTAAAATAGATTTTGATTGAAATTGTTAAACGAAGAAATTATAAACAGCTGTTTTTTATCTTATATACGTCAGGAGCGTGGAAAGAAATGTTATTTTGTACATATTGATTAAATTGCTTATAAATTAAATTTTAACCAAAATTGATTGGTAATTTGATGTAATTAGTATAATTATCTATAGATAATATTAAAAAGTTTTTGTTAACTATAATGTCAGGAGCGGCGAATTATAAAATATTTAAAATCTTTTTTTCTAATTAGTTTAAATTTGACAAATGACAGATGACAGGGAATGTTCTAGAAGGTTTTCTATCCTTTTCTATTAGGAGTGAGAAAATTTTTGATGACGTTAAATTTGATAGTTCCAAAATTACGTGGTTTTTTACATGTGACATATTTTTTATGTTTGTACAAAAAAATTATTTTGAGTGAAATTGTTGAATTTTTTTTAATTGTTGAAATTATTCATTTAAATCAGGGACGGTGTTTCAAATATTTTTAAATTTGTGTTTTTTTAATGAAATTGTATAAAAATATAATTTTTAATAGTTTTGTTGATGCAATTTATTCAAAATTTCACATTTAAAAATAATTAAATTAAATTAATAAAATTAAGTCAGGGGCTGGTGTCGTTTTAAATATATGAAATTTTTGGGAACTGTCACATTTCGTAACGTTTGTAAAAACTTAAAAAAACATTTTTTATTGTTCAAAAATAGAAATTTCAGAAAAATATGAAAATTATAATATAGATCAGTAGCGCCTTAAAAAAAATTGTTTATGAATTATTATTTTTTTGAAAGTTTTGAGATTGATATATTAATAATTTTTTTTTAAATTATAATTTAGTCAGGGGCGTCGCATGAAAATAGTTAAATTTGCTATTTTTTAAAAGTACTATTTTTTTAAAGTTATTTAATAAATAACAGTACATTTTAGGTTGGGTAATTTATACATGTTTCATTTAAATCAGGGACGGCGTTTCAAATATTTTTAAATTTGTGGTTTTTTTAATGAAATTGTATAAAAATATAATTTTTAATAGTTTTGTTGTAGGTGATTGATGCAATTTATCCAAAAGTTCACATTTAAAAATAAATAAGTCAGTAGCGTCTCAAAATTTTTTTTTAATTGTTAAAAAATTAGAAATTTCAAAAAAATATGAAAATTATAATATAGATCAGTAGTGCCTCAAAAAAAATTATTTATGAATTATTATTTTTTTTGAAAGTTGAGATTGATATATTAATCTTTTTTTTTTAAATATAATTAAGTCAGGGGCGCGCATGAAAATAATTAAAATTGCTATTTTTTTAAAGTGACGTAGACAAATTAATTTTGATTAAAATTGAACAAAAATTAAAAACTTCAGGAATATATAAAAATAAAAAGTTTACCATTTAATAACATAATAATAAGTACATTTTAGGTTGGGTAATTTATACATGTAATATTATTGAAAATTGTAATATTGATAAGTAATTATCACCGCTAATTTAAGAAATAAAATGAGTATCAGCAAAAAGAATGGAAAATTATTATAATATACACATACGAGGGTCGCAGCCGAAGGCTGGAACCCGAGTAAATTTGTGATTAGGTAATTTGTACATGTAAAATTACTGAAAATTGTAATATTGATTATCTCCGCCAAATGAAAAAATTAACTATAAAAAAATAGTGGAACGAGTATGATATATACACATACGAGGGTCGCAGACCCGAGTAAATTTGTGTAAAAAATATGGCGTGAAGGGGGTTGGGGCGCGAAGCGCCCAGGGGCACAGCCCCTAGTTATACATATATAAATGTGCAAGTGTACCTATAACAGTTTTAGTAAAAAAAAAATATTACTTAAACTTTAACAAATTATAAAAATTTATAATAAGTCGTTTATTTATAAAACAATTTACTATTGTTTTTGAATTTTTAAGTAATTGATTTAAATTTGACTTATTTATAAAAGAAATGTATACATATTTCATATTAACCCTGCAGTAGTGGCGCCATCAAGTCTCGCAGATCGAATTTTATTATTACTTTCTTATAAACGTACTAGCTGACCCGGCCATGCGTTGCTGTGGTTAACCTATACTCTAGCAACATTTGTAGGTTATATGAAACGTTTGGAAGTTTGACATAGCGCCATCTATTGAATACTTACTCAATCCAGTCAACAGATGTCACCGTCTGTTAGAATCGTTTGGAGCTAACAGATAAAGACAAATAATTTGCAATAAAATAATATTGCTATCATAAATTGAGATGTAAGCTATCCTATATTTCAAGTTGGATCAAACCACACGGTGTACAAATTTGATTAAAATCGGTTAAGTAGTTTAGGAGTCCATCGCGGACAAACATGTGACACGTAATTTATATATATTAAGATATGAAATATACATAGAGTATAAGTAAGTATTGTAAAGACGATTTTTTATTATTTTTTTACATTAAAATTACATATATGTAAAGATCTGACAGACTTAGCGCCATTACTTTAGGGTTAAATTATATTTTAACTACTCAAAAATGTCATCGTTTTCAATCAAATATTTTTATACATATTTTAAATATAGAAATTACGAAAGAAAATATATAAATATAGAAACAATTGCATGTACCTATAAGTTTATTAACACTGTTAATTATTTTATTTACCTTAATATAAATAACCAATAAATATGTAGTATTGCAAATTAAAAATGTTTGATACAATTAAAAATACATAAAAACAATCAATTTAAATCATAAACTATTACAGTATTTAATAAAATACAATCGACGATAGTTTTACTATACATTGTTACAAAAAAAAATCTTTATTACTTATTTATGGGTATTATTTTTTTTTTTTAATCCAATTGTAGCAATTTTTAATTTCAACATTTATTTTTATTTGAAATCTTCTTATTGTTAATAACATTGACTGCTGAATTCAATTACAATTTAACGTAGTATAAACAATGCTAATTGATTTTGTAAATAACACCTATTCGCAGTGTGCGCGATGACAGCGCCAACTAACGGGTGGATTTTAGTAGCAACTTGGGTGGACTTTGACGTACTAACAAACAAATAATTTCAATAAAATATCGTAATATATACATTTTAGCCGATTATTTATGACTTTTGGCTATGTGCACCAAGTCTATTAGCGCCGCTAGCAGCGGGTAATAGAGAAGGATTGAATGGATTCAACTCTCTTTTTATCATTGTTTAATATGTTTAATACCGTGAAATTTTTTATTAAACAAATATCATTTAATTTAGCTGTTTGCATATAATATAAATAGTATAGCATAAAAGGTACGTGAAAATTATTTATTTTGGGTATCTTTTTCTCTTTAATTATGACGTATAATTAGTGAATACAATACCGGTATCCCGAAATACCGAAAACCGGGATACCGGTCAATTTTCTCCGGTATTTCGATACCGGTATTTGTTCGAATTATACCGGTATTTCGGTATATTTACGGTATTTAATAATTTACTAGGGAGTTAAATTTTACACTAAAAAATTGTTGCTAACTTCATTTTGATTTGTATAATATATTACTGTTCTTTCAAAAGTGTTCTATTGTTATATGATATACATATAAATATTAAATTAATAATATATTTAAGAACATATGTGTGATTTTGGTAAGTAAGTATTTAATTTTAATGTTAATACAAATATATAAACATACAAATTAAGAATTTTAAAACGAGTAATATATTATTAATATTATACATGCACCTAGATCATATTTCGGAAAAATATGTTATACATCATTGTAGTAATGGTCTCGTTCAGAATTAAATGTAAAACTTTATAGATTTTAGAGCTAATTATTTTATATGCCTTCTAAAATTTGTTTGCAACAAACAATTGCGCGCGTATTTTAAAAATTATAGTTCATTTTAATTAATTTTAAATTATTTAAATCTTTGATAACTATTTATCCAGGTACATAAGTATGTTTGGGGTTAAAGCACTGATTTGGTATAACTGTATGTTTTTATTTATATATTAAACGAAAAAAATTTATAAATTTGATTTTTGAACGTCCGTTGACGCATGCGTACAACCTGTTTCGGTTGTTAGGAAATATTCAATTTTAGCCATCATGTTTGACTTATAATCAGTCCAGTCATGTCAATGGATTAAAGCTAAAATATACATAATTCATAATAAATATATGAAATATTTATTGTAGTATGTACAATGTAAACATTTTTGTTTTTAATTTTTGCCTTAAATAATTCACGATACGTGTAATAACGGATTTAAGGGGCTTTAGCTCTCCACTCAAAAAATTATGTCGAAACATTATCAGGTATATTTTATATTAATATTACAATATATTATAAAATAAAAATTATGGTTCCCCCCAGATCTACTTACGATTCCTGGATTGATGCATGAATAGGTGTAATAACAAAACAAAATTGAATGTTCTATGTATACTTGTAGGTATGTATAATAAAACTTTATCGAAAAAAATAATATTCTTCAGTATTTTAAAAATATACCAATGACAACTTACAACAATGTCGGAATTATTTTTTTAATGAAGGTATAAGAAAAATATTAAAATTCAATATTAATTAAATTAACTTTTTTTTTGATCAAAGTCGTTGTGAACTGTTCAAATTCAATATTGTATAGGTACATAAAGATTTTATAATATCATACATACAAGAAGTGGAACAGTTGGTGAAAAAATAAATAAATTTTTTTGAAGATGAAGGTATAAGAGATGTTACGAGTTACGACTAGTCCACGAATATCTATCCACAATTCAACCAACTAGTGTAGAATCGGAGAGCGCATTCTCGTTCTCGGCAGCAAATAAAATATGCACAAAAATTAGATCTCAGCTAAACGATAAAAATATCGATAGTTTATTTTTTTTAAGAGTATATATTTTAAAAACACATAATATCTTTTAGTTGTAACTATAAAATAAACTACAAAATTTTTTTATTTATAAAATTTATAATATTTACATTTATTTTTAACAGAATTAAACTTTATTATTATACTTATTTAATTGTTTTTATTTTTTTATTAATAAAAAATGCAAATGTACATAATTTTATATATTTATTTTTTACATTTATTATAATTGTATTATATTATCTTTAACTTTTTTTAAATACCGGTATTAATACCGGTATCCCGGTTTTGACATAAAAAAATACCGTAATACCGGTATTACGATTTTGGTCCGGTATTGTATTCACTACGTATAATAGAGAAATAATTAATTCGTTTACATTGACAGCATAACCTCAAATTTTGGCGCCGATAATTTTACAATATTGCTCACCACGAACACTCGCATCGGCATTATTTCTAACTCCACCCCCTTGCACATAGTCTATAGTGGGATTAACCATGTTGACCTTTCTATTTTCAGTTAAAAACGAGTCTATTAAAAATGACAGTTAGTCCACCCAAAGTGTTATTTTTTGCCACGTTGTGCGCTGTGATCGATTTCGTTTCCCCCACTACCTACTTTGCACCCAGCGAATATAGGTACATTTAATTCAAAAAATATAAAACATGTATAAAATATTGCCCAATTTTGAAAATTGATTATTAATTGTTTTAAGGGTTGTACGTCTAGCATATCTACTGAAAAAAAGATTTTGTTTCGAAAATTATTGTTTTTAATTTATATTCAGAACACATGTACCTACATTTAATGGAATATTTTACTTTGTTAATTATTAAAAGTAATTTAATTTGAAAATTGAAATAGACAGAACGGTATATAATAGTAACATGTACTAATTTGTACTGCTGTAATGGCAGAGCTAGTTTTTCATTATTTTCAATAAATTACACGTGAATATATTTGTTTTATAATTTTTATAGCATTTAAAAGGGTTGAAGTTTAGTTTTTAAAACGTCTATATATAACCAATTGTGAAGAATTTCAATAAATAGAGCACATATGTTAAAAACTCTATTTTTAATATCCAATTACTCAAAAACCATACGTCCAATATTAAAAAAAAAAAAAAAATTACAAATACTTTAACCCTTCAATTCCACTAAGTTCAACTCTGTTTTAAAATAGCATAATATCTTAATAAGACACCTGTATACCTCTTTACCTATATACAAGGTGTATGTACACACACACACACACACACACACAGACAGACAGACAGACAGACACACAGACACAAGTGAATGTACTATATATATAGGGAGAGTAAACATGAAGGGTTTCTGGTTCAATCGACAGTATGGCATATATCGGGGATCAGACGCGCAGTTTAAAGGGGGAGGGGGAGGGGGAGTTAGGGCACATAGTGGGTAAGGGATATGCATGCGCAGATTGTGATTTTATGCAAATCAGATATCTCCTGATGCTGCTGCTATTGTCCGAACACGTGCACGTTTGTGTTAGTTTGCAACCCTTTCTGTATATGAATGAAATATCGATTTCTTTCTCTTCTTTGGTTATGTTTTATTTTATTATTTATTTGGAAGCAAATCGACGGCGTTTTTATTGGGATTTGTTTTTTAAAGTGAAACTTTTATAACATCGTCTCAAACTTTTTGGTCTGTGTGTTGATGCATGTCGCGTGGACTGCGCATGCGTGGAACAAGCAGCCATTCATTGTATGACAGTTTATGTACTGTGTGCTATTATACATATTTAGTAAGTTTGTATTGTAATTTGTCAGTGTTTAATGTAAATGTTGTTATTTATTTGCTTTTGGTAAACAACGACACAGCTAGTGAGTCCAAAAAACTGATCAACGAGAAAGAATAGTGCAAAAATGAATGACGATGAATTAATTTAAACAGAACGCCGACAGAGCACGTGCTTATAGAAAAAGGAAAAAAGATCTTGGTTTTTATATAGAATTTATTAGTATTATTAGAACTTTTTGCTGGTGCATGTTGTTGTTTATGGATTTATTTCAATTTTGAGTGCTTGAATTTATTATTCCGAAAATTTTTAGTTAAATGTCTATAATGTGAAAAAAAAGTTTCACTTTTACCGTGGTTTCATAAAACCACACAATCCTTTTTTTATTACACTGGTAGAAAGGATTTCTCAAACCAAGTAAACCTTGTTTTGTATATAACAATATTTTGTTAAGATAAGCAATAATCTCTTAAACCAACTATAGTATTCTTGAACGAAGGAATAACGTAGTTGGATTAAGAGTATGTTTCTTATATATTGTTTTCGTTATATACAAAACAAGGTTTTCTTGGTCCAACACAGTTTTTTTTCTGTGTATTTATTTGAAAATACACTCGTCGCTTCGAACAACGTAGGCATCGGTAATTCAAAATCTCCTAATAACGTCGGCTAGAGGGACACCCACCATCTTTAAAGTTAATTGGTGAATTTAAATTTCGCGCAGAAATATAGCCGTCACAGTAGTATTGTGATAGGGATAGGGGAAGGTTGGCTAGTCGTTTCTCGGAGCGTACGGTAATAGGATGGTCGTCGTTTAGAGATTTGAGTGTAGATCGGCAGCGTTTTTATTTTATTTTATTTTTATATATGTACATCGTTTTATTTGAATATTTAAATGAATTACATATTTTTCTGATTCTCTAATTAGTTCCGAAAACAATTTTGAATAATGTGAAAGCAAACGAATTATATTTTTAAAGAAGCATCTATTAACCCATTAACGCCCGCCGTACCTCATATTATAATTATTGTGCTGTCTATGGCTATTAATTCACAATATTTCAGTTGTTAGAAGTGCAACAAATAAAATCTGTTAACGTTATTAGTTTCATAAGTGTTGTTTTAATTTTTAATTGTTCTCAATAGTTTTTATATGAAAAGAGGTACGTGGTATGCTAATATATTTTATCCAACTAGAGCATGTGATTTCGAATTTTGTTCAAATCATATAAAATAACTTAAATATACATATCATTACTTTTAATAAATAAAAATGATATCAGAAAAGCAGTCTCACACAAAATAGACTTCATATCTGCCCAATTTACTCGCTTGAGTACACACTGTTAATTTTTTTTTCTAAATAATAAAAAATTGTATATTAAAAATTTATTGAATACGTACTTAATTTCATTAAAAAAAATCGTTTGAATATTTTTGTTTTCTTTCGGACGTTAATGGGTTAATTACGTACAATTTTGAGATGCAGTGGGAGGCGGGGTACCTATATTTGAAACCTATACCTACGAAAATTTCGAAAATCATCCGTAATAATTGCTCAAAATAATTCATATTGATCAAAAATTTTACTACATTTTTTTTCCAAAAACAAAAGAGACTCCCCCCCCTTTCGACTACCATATAATTTTATTTATAAATGTATGATATTTGATCGAATTTAAGGTATGTTTTCGTCAGATTTTGTTTAAATTGCACAAGAATATTCCCTAGATTAATATCTGAAAAATAGCACATTTTTATTAAAATTTACCATCTCAAAGTCATGAAAAACAATCTCAAAGTTTGTATTTTTAACACAGCTTATATATGGACTAACCGTACACTAACGTAACGTTTTATTAGATAAAATTTAAACGTAGCGTCAGATTTTCATAAAAAACTGACATGTTGTATATTTATATGAAAGAAAACAGTATACAAAAAATTGGAATTATTGACCATCCCGTTATTAAGATTTAACCAGATTTAACTACCAAACCATCACATAAATTACAGTATTGTTGACAATGTGGCAACAACGTATTCATTTGATTTTAGTAAAAAATACACGAAATAATGAAATAATTTTTTACAAAATATGATAAGTGGATTGAAGGGAATTATAATCGATTTAATTAATTATTAATATATTCTGTGGTAGTTTAGATGATAAAATATAATCATTTGACAAGTAGTTAATAGTAGATAATGTACAGAGTTGCCATGATCATTTCTCTAAATTATAAATATGTACTCATGGCCTAATGTGATCACATTATGATGGACCAACTACCTTAACCATTTTGAAACCACAAACCTTAAAAATTTACCATATATAAAGAAAACAGATTGATAAAGATGTTTTAAAAAGAATGAAATGATATTCAAGCTTCTTTAGTTATAATAGAACGGTTTTATTACTTTATGCAAACCACGACAAGACAAAGACAAAACGTGTGAGTGAAAATACAAAACAGAAAGAGATGTACTGAACCTTTTGTGTTGACAGATTGAATATATAAGCTCTCCCTCCCTTATTAGAAAGACGGATAATAAGGGTTAGTGTTACATGAAATACGAGCGGTTTTTTTTATTTCTGTATACCCCCTGCCCCCCCCCCCTCTTGTAGACCCAACAGGTGATGCTCTTCAGGCGGGCGTATGTGTACCTTATTGTTATGTATGAACAGTTAGTGCAATTTTTGTTATTTGTATTAAAAAGTGCATATTGCGTTTATGGCTTTTGGGTATGGGTCAAAATTTTATTGAAAGTTTTTTTTTGTTATGTATATAAAGAATTTAAGTACTGTACAATTTTTATATTTCAAGAGAATATTCTTTTAAAAATTAACCTGAGGACAGAATCAACTTTTGAAAAAAATTAACAGAAAAGTCGATAGAATTTAAAATAAAGTAGATGAAAAATTACAATGACATACTGGTAAATTTTAACGTAGTAACTATTCAAATTTATTTACTCTGAAAAAGTAATTTAATTTAACTTCTTGCATATGAAAATTTCACGTACATTCTCTATAATTTGACTATGTTTCTATATTACTTTTCATATCTGGCCTATCGCCAAAATAGAAACTGCTATACAGTATATTGAATTGTAGTAGACGTTCTTTTAAATTTTACCATGTCGGGTGTTCAAAATTTCTAGGATCAATTTCGTCCTGACGTTAACATGTTAAAAATTAACAGTACATTTTTTCAGTGTACTCAGGCCCTGAGAGAGCTTCAACGGGGCCCGGCCCAACACAAATTTTAGAGGCCTCGTTACCCCCCCCCCTAGCATAAGGACATTCCAAACAAATTTCGTACTGGTAAAAGTTTTAGTATTAAAAATCAGGGGGGTTTTTAAGAAAATTACAAACATAGTAGATACGTATATTTATGTTTTTAAATAACCCCTGTTAAAAATAGTATAAGTATCAATACAATATGTAAAAATGTAAAATATAAATAATTTTCAGGGCACCGGGGCTTCTGAGACACAGGGGCCCCGTGCCATATAGCCCTCCTAGCCCCTCCCCCTTCTATCTGGGCCTGTGTATACTTATATCTTTATATTGAATATTCGCTGGGTGCAAAGTAGGTAGTGGGGGAAACGAAATCGATTACAGCGCACAACGTGGCAAAAAATAACACTTTGGGTGACTAACTGTCATTTTTAATAGACTCGTTTTTAACTGAAAATAGAAAGGTCAACATGGTTA
The DNA here is from genome assembly GCA_949319165.1 of Sialis lutaria. Taxonomy (NCBI): domain Eukaryota; kingdom Metazoa; phylum Arthropoda; class Insecta; order Megaloptera; family Sialidae; genus Sialis; species Sialis lutaria. Next base: position 234,264 of record OX439238.1, read on the forward strand.
ATCCCACTATAAACTATATGCAAGGGGGTGGAGTTAGAAATAATGTCGATGCGAGTGTTCGTGGTGAGCAATATTGTAAAATTATCGGTGCCAAAATTTGAGGTTATGCTGTCAATGTAAACGAATTAATTATTTCTCTATTATACGTCATAATTAAAGAGAAAAAGATACCCAAAATAAATAATTTTCACGTACCTTTTATGCTATACTATTTATATTATATGCAAACAGCTAAATTTTAATAAAAAATTTCACGGTATTAAACATATTAAACAATGATAAAAAGAGAGTTGAATCCATTCAATCCTTCTCTATTACCCGCTGCTAGCGGCGCTAATAGACTTCGTGCACATAGCCAACAGTCATAAATAATCGTCTAAAATGTATATATTACGATATTTTATTGAAATTATTTGTTTGTTAGTACGCCAAAATCCACCCAAGTTGCCACTAAAGTCCACCCGTTAGTTGGCGCTGTCATCGCGCACACTGCGAATACAATATAATGATTTCTAAATCAAACATATTTATAACAGTACAATATAATAATCTCACGATATTAAATATGGGCACTAATCATTGCAATACTTATACAAATACATACATATTGAGAACACCTGCAGCTAGTACATAAGTATGTATTACGTTGTTGAGTATTACCTACTTCCGGACCCCGAAGGAGATGTCTCTAATAATTGTAGATAAACTACATACATATATGTAATAATGAATTAAATACGACTTGAGTCATATGTTAAAAACGATGATTCATTTTTAAAACTTTTAAACGTCCGCTTTGTGTAAGTGGAATAAATATGTCTTTGTTTTGTTTTATCTGATTGTAATAATCAGTGTTTAAGGGCAGGAAAGAGGGAGGGGGACAACACTGTGATAGATTTTTTAAATTGAATTTTTTTTTAATTGTAAAAATATTAAAAATTGATAAAGATACAGTTTACGTAAATAAAACAAATCTTATTACTTCCATGGTTGAAGAAATGGAAGTATTGTAATACCGTTAAAAAATCGTGTCCGAGATAAGAGCAGATTCTGATTGTACTAACTTCAAAACGTAAAGAAAAGTTGATTTCCGCATGGCGGCAATTTTCTTCCGTTCACGATAACTCCTGTAAATATGCACCGATTTGAATTATTTTTGGAGAAAATGTTTGTCTCAGTGAGTACTCCAGACCTATTGATTTTGGTGCTAATCGGATTAGGCGTTTCGGAAATATTCGAAATTTTGTACCTGTGAGTATTATCTCACCAATTTAGATAAGACTTGGTACACTTGTAGTTCAATCCAATCTAAGGGGCACTTATTTCATAAACGTGCCGAAATAACAACTGAAGGGGTTAAAATCACCCTCAAAATTTTAATTTTAAATACTAATAAATTCATGTTGCCATGGAAACAAACGCAGTTAAATTCAAATGTCAGATAATTATTATTTTACAAAAATGTGTATTATACAACTGACATTAGAATATTAGAAAACTATAATATTTATAATACAAAGGTGATTTTTATATTAAAAATTATTGTAAAATATATTATAGAACATGGAAGTCATGTATGGTTCTACATACCTTTTTTTAATATATTATTTTTGAAAAGTTTGATACATCTTGATTAAGATATAATAAACGCGACACAAAATTCTATATAGAATCCGCGCGTATATAACAAAAGACTACGCGAGAAGAAAACGTCAACCTGGTGGGCGAGTCGCCAAGTGCCTCGCAGCGCACAACACATCAACTAATGAGTCATGCGGTGGTACATAGTTGTGTTTATAAATAGCGCAGACGTGGTCTGACCGGCAGCAGCACGAGGAAGGAAGTGTCGACAAATACCTATTCAATGCGCCAAAACTATTGCACCGGACTCATCGCGAAACCGCGCTACCCACTTGCTTATCTTTTATCTCTTTATTTAACCCATTACTTACCGACTTTTTATTTATTCGAATTTTTTGATCAATTTTTTGATAAATTCAATACAAGATCAAACGCAGACTAGATTATTATCATGAGAACCTAATGTCATATTTATAGGACAGCACTTTTTTTAACGACCTGGATTTATTTTTGAAATTATTGATATTTTATTGCTTTATTTACACCCTCATAAGTAATATTGTATATAGTTTTGTTAATTTAAAAACGCTGTATTAAGTGAAAGTAATCTGCCGTGTGCCACAGGACTTTCTTATACGTAATAATGACAGTGAACAGTGTACGTGATTTTTATTTTATTGAAGGATATTTCTGACAAACAAATACAAGATAGAGTAAAATGAATTTGACATAAACTATAGAAATATTATTTAATACTATTGAATACTATTGAACTAATTTTGTTTAACATAATTACTAACAATAAGATGGGAACGAATGTTTACTCTAGTATTTTTTTTTATTTTTTGGAATAAGACATAAATGTTTTAGATAAAAAATGTCGAGTATGTTATTATCTATAATTTATTTCCCATACATTTTTTTCCAACACTTATGATTTAGCCAGAAATATTTTTTTAAAATAATTATTTAGAATAATCTGTACTGGTTGTCGGGTGATTTGACCGTACGGATCATGACCCATACGGTCAAGTCACGCGGCAACCACTGCAAACTAAATGAAATAGAGTGTACAGTGTTTATTATCAGTATTACGTATAAGAAAGATTCATAGTACTTATGGCAAACACGTACACTGTTCATTTTCTGTAATACGTATAAGAAAGTCCCATGACACTCATGGCAGATATTTCTTCTCTGTTATGATCCAATTTGAAATGTACTTAAAAACGAATACTTGGTAAAAAAAAAATTAAATTTGTTTTTTCGAAAAAATGAATAGAACATAAATTATAGATAATAATATTACCTACAGTTTTCAACTTGGTCATTTTTCTCTAATTCGCACTGTTTCAATGTAATTTGAAAAATTAAAAAATCGCTGTAGGTAAACCATCCGTTTCCGGTTGAAAGATCGCTTTCAAAAATAGGAGGTTTTCATCCCAGGCAAAAATTAATCTTAAGTATATAATTCCACCTTTCTACGATTTGTCGTATTTGAGTTACAGCGTCTACAGACAGACAGACAGACAGACAGACAGACAGACAAACAGACAGACACACAGACATCATGGCGAAAATAGTCAGAATGGATTCAGGGAAGGTCAAAATTGATAATTCCATCAAAATCCGGATTTCGAAAAATATTATTTTCGAATAATTTAAATTGAATAATAAAATGAGTATTTATTTATTTTGTAATTGACTTTGAAGATAACCATCGCTGATGCAGTAGCAGCGGTTAACACTCGATTCCTGGCATGTCCGGTTTGCCTAGTTCTGACGTAATCGCACCGTGTATTCTGCAGAATCTATTGCCGTCATTACACACCGCCACCAAACCTCTCTAAGAACTAAAGATAGAATACCCGTCGCGTATTACTATCGGAATTGTTAAAATAATCACAACCTGCTATTTTTATTCAAAAATGTGCGAGCGTGGTCAGATTTTTTAAACGCCATGATCTGAATTATAAAAGTTAGGATTCAAATTATCACAGAAGTATGAGTACTATACTGCCGTGCTAAGCACAAAAGCGGTATCTCAAAAAAAAATCATAAAGTTGATTTTTATGGCATCGAATAGCTTAAAAAAATACTCTGCCTTGTAAATGGACGGTGCTTCCTCGTGTTAATTCATCAAAAGTAGTTAATTATTGAACAATTTAAATAAAAACCGATAAAGTATTCAGATCAACTGCCTGTCATTGGTTAACCATTTAATTTTCATACGATTTTAATAAAAAAATTTAATTTTACATTTTTCTTAATACGCGCCTGGTTATTATGTCGTATATTTTGAATTTTTTTACAATTTCAATCAAAATCATTATTTTTCTGCTATACGAATGTCAAAATGACATTTAAAACGTCAAAGTGACATTTAATATGTCAAAGTAAATAGCAGTTTTAAAAAAACAAATGACGATTTCCTTAAGTCAAATTGAGATAGATCTTTGTAAGGGAATATTTTACAACAAAAGTAGGTGACCTATATTATAGAGAATTGAATGCTCTACAAAAAAGGTTCTATAAAATTTTCACGTAACATTTGTCTTTCTTGAGATATCTTCAAAAAATAAATCTTTTGTGATGTCACCCCTCCCCCTTACACACAATTTTAATTATTTTGAAATGGGACCATCCTCAAGCCAGACCCAACCAACCAACCAAGTTTCATCAATATCGGTTCAGTGGTTCATGAGTTAAGCGTGTGACAAGGATTGGGGGACAGACACACAGACAGACAGACAGACACGGAATAAAAAGTGTTTGTCTTGACCTGAAACGGATAGATACGGTAAAATTTTTAAAATCGGAGAACAAATTTTTTTTCTCGTTTTAAAACGATAACAAAGCTTCTCGTATCTTCGATATTGCGAGGAAGCAAAATACGAATCCACTGAACTAAGCCAAATTGCGATATCTTATTTAAAACATATGAAAAAAACCCTTGAAAAAGTTTTTCCTATCTCAGGTTTACCTTAAATTACTAAGAGAATTAGAGGTATATCAATAATACGTAGGCGAATAACTGTATATTTTGATACCGTCAAAACTTTCAATATAATGAATAAATTCCATTTAATAAATCAAAAAAAACAATCTGTAAAGTAAAAATAAAACTATTTTAACAAAACGTTGATTTTCTCGAAACTCGCCTTTACTGAGATACCGCTTTTGTGCTTAGCACGGCAGTATAAGAATATATAATTATTCAGAAACAAATTAAATTTTTAGTTAGTATTGTATTAAAAATTCTGATTTTAATATTTGTTTAAATCTATTTTGAGTAACTTGAAAATTAATGGCATTTCCGCACCTTCACTTTAATATCCGGTACGACATTATTTCAAATGTTAATAAATTAATTATAAATTAAATCAGATATAATAGAGGAAAGAATGTTTTATACTATGTTAAATTATATATTATTTAAAGTAAAAATACTATAAATATATATACTTATAGAAATATAAATATTGAGAGCAAACATTTTTTGTATGTATTCCGAAAGATAACATCGATATATATAGTTAATAGGAATTTATAACTATAAAACCAATTTATACGAATTATAATAATTCTATTAAATTTTCAATTAAGATATATTAATGTTTTGTATTAATCATAAATATAATTTTGATTGAAATATATTTTAATTTAAACGTATCGTCCAATAAATTGATTGAAATCAACTAATCAAAATACAATGTCTTATTAAATCATTAACATATATATTTAATTTATTAATACAATAAATGAGTAAAAATCTTGAGAACAAGATTCCATTCGATTAGTAAATACTGGCGAAAAAGTGTGACAGAGACAAAGCGAATATGTAGCCAATACCTGTCTCTTTCTAGAATTCTAATTGGTCACGTCACAGGTTTGTAGTCATTACAGACATATAAAAAAGTGACTCCAGAGGTGATCCCATATAAATTTTATCAGAATCTGACCGTATTATTGCATATTGTATTTTTTTTTATAAACTTAAACCTAAAAATTACTAAACTTTTGAAATATGTATGTAAATATGAAACATGACACTTATAATACATGTATAAGCCATGAGTGTACTGATGATAATGGGTAATATAATACAATATTACATAAACTGATTCAATATTTGTTATTTCAAAAGAACAATGAACTATTTTTTTTTGTTTATGAAATATATCTTACGCACGTATGTTTTATTTGTTTTTTTTATATTTTTTTGTTTAAACGCACTTCACATATGTGTATACAATATAGAATAGTTATACATATATACCTCATATAAATTACAAAACAGTTATTAATTCATTGAAATTGTATTTAATATCTAAATATTTGTTTCATAATTTTTATATATAGTACTAGCAGACCCGGCCACGCGTTGCTGTGGTTAACCTATACTTTAATTGTAGGTTATATGAAACGTTTGGAAGTTTGACATAGCGCCATCTATTGAATACTTATTCAATCCAGTCAACAGATGTTAGAATCGTTTAGAGCTAACAGATAAAGACAAATAATTTGCAATAAAATAATATTGCGATCATAAATTGAGATGTAAGCTATCCTATCTTTCAAGTTGGATCAAACTGCACACGGTGTACAAATTTGATTAAAATCGGTTAAGTAGTTTAGGAGTCCATCGCGGACAAACATGTGACACGTTATTTATATATATTAAGATTTAAAAAAAATGAAGTTTGGAATAATTAGTTTTTAATATATAGTTTTCTATATAGCCAATTGTGTAGAATTTCATTAAATAGACCACTTTCGGCAATCGTGTGTTAAAAATTCTAATTTTAATATCAAAGTACTCAAATATTTTAAGTAAAATATAATAACATATAAAAATTTTTGACTTTTTTCTATACATTACTCTAATGATCAAATAACCTTAACTCTTAAGTTAAATAAAAAAACGTTCAATAATATATTAGTGATATAAAATAACTAAGGATTTCCCCCCCCCCCCCACCCGTGTTAAAATATTAAAATAAAAAATATCTATTAATTTTATTTGATGTATCAAATTTCTGGTATATGTAAAACAATTTTAAATCGATTATAATATGGAAAAGATCATATTCGTTTATTTATTATATATGTATATCTTATAGACTATCACTGCGCAAAATTAACCTTCAACGCATGCTTTGATCACGTCACAACTCGAGCTATTTCCTAGTTTTTTTGTTACCTTTTTTACTTCATATTCAAGTCATTAAATCTTAACATATTATGTGAATATTGATTTATGCAAATTATTACTTTGAAAATATACTTATTTCCTTTGCAGGATTAAATTTTTATGAACAAATATAACTTTTGTCATATTATAAACAACTTATTACTGAATTTTAAAATCAATTAATAAATATTATATACAGTACAGTTATCTTAATATATAAAACTCTTGGTGCGTATGTACCTATGATCATCAGGCCTAAACCACTGGACTTATTGAAGCCATATTCACACCATATGTTTGTTTGGTGTTTGGGAAGGTTTATTTATTTTTACTTCCATGTTCGAAGAAATGGAAGTATTGTAATACCGTCAAAAAATCGTGTCCGAGATAAGAGCAGATTCTGATTGTACTAACTTCAAAACGTAAAGAAAAGTTAATTTCCGCATGGCGGCTGTGCGTGTGTGTTTGTCTGTGTGTCTGGATGTAGAATTTTCTTTCGTGTACGATAACTACTGTAAATATGCACCGATTTGAATTATTTTTGGGGAAAATGTTTGCCTCAATGAGTACTCCAGACCTATTGATTTTGGTACTAATCGGATTAGGGGTTTCAGAAATATTCCCAATTTTGTATCAATTATCGTCTAAAAAGTGAGTATTATCTCACCAATTTTGATAAGACTTGGTACACTTGTAGTTCAATCCAATCTAAGGGGCACTTATTTCATAAACGTGCCCAAAAAGCCACTGAAGGGGTGAAAACCACCATCAAAATTTTAATTTTAAATACTATTAAATTCATGTTGCCATGGAAACAAACGCAGTTAAATTCAAATGTCACATTATTATTATTTTACAAAAATGTGTATTATACAACTGACATTAGAATATTAGAAAACTAATATTTATAATACAAAGGTGAGTTTTACATTAAAAATTATTGTAAAATATATTACAGAACATGGAAGTCATGTATGGTCTCCATACCGATATTTTGAACCCGGTAGGTGAAAAACCGTTCAATGGCTACTATGTTTTTATATAAATAACAATGACATCATGAAAACTAAACACGACTTTAATATAAAATATTTTTTAGTATTTTGACGTTTAAAAGTTTTTATCAAATATTTATAGCTACGTACTGAAAAATTAAATATCTATTGGTGATAACCGAATTGAAATCGGTATATGTTTTGTTGTATTTCTTAAATTCAATTGTTTTCAATTTAAACAGGTATACTACGTAATTTTAAGTTTTTATTTTATTTTATCTATTCGGTACGTGGGACACGTGTTTTTAACATAACCTATGATACAATTTATTTATATTCTTAAAATATAGTGAAATTATACAAAAATGCATCACGACGACGTTTAAACATCAGTCGAAATACTCAAAATACTCAAAATATACAAAATAACCCTAACAAACTTAACACCATAACAATGAGAAAGAAAGAGCATGCAATAGTGAATTTATACCAAAATTTTAAAAACAATGTTATTTATTAATTATTATTTTTGGAACTGTTTACTACATACATACATACAGGGTGTCCCATTTTAATCTATCACCCCCCTAATTTTTTTTTATCTATCAATTAAATCAAAAAATGCTTCAAATAAAAGTTGTTTGGTTTTGAGGGGGACCCAAAATGGCGTTATTAGTTTTTTATTTTTTGGACGTCTTCATGGTCAAATAGGCCCAACTTTTTTTTTCAAATGGAAACCTTTATTTTTTATTACAATATCTTATTGTTTGGAAAAAAAACAAGTAGCTTTTGTTTAAAAAAATTTTTTGTATGACTTCATTTTTTTTTAATATTAAACAAAATAATTTTAGTTTTTTAATAATTTTTTACTCGAAACCCATTAACTTTAGAGGAATAATGTAAAAAACAAAAAATGTTTATTTTAATCTGATATAACTAGAAAAATTATATCAGGATTTTTTGTTAACTTTTGCTCTTCAAAATATTAAAGCAAATAAAAAAAATCTGAAATAATTTTCCTAGTTATATCATATTAAAATTAACATTTTTTGTTTTTTACACTTTTCCGTTAATGGGTTTCGAGTAAAAAATTAGTAAAAATCTAAAATCTAAAATTATTTTGTTGAATATAAAAAAAAATGAAGTCATACAAAAATTTTTTTTAAACAAAAGCTACTTGTTTTTTTCCAAACAATAAGATATTGTAATAAAAAATAAAGGTTTCCATTTGAAAAAAAAAAGTTAGGTCTATTTGACCATGAAGACGTCCAAAAAATAAAAAACTAATAACGCCATTTTGGGTCCCCCTCAAAACTAAACAACTTTTATTTGAAGCATTTTTTGATTTAATTGATAGATAAAAAAAATTAGGGGGGTGATAGATTAAAATGGGACACCCTGTATATTGTTTTGAATATGAAATTGAATAGACAAGAAAAACTATGACGGATATAATCTGGAGAATTGTCGTGAGACCTTGATCTTCATCAAAGCAAAAGACGACGACGTAGATAGAGTGAAATATTCTAGCTAGAATGAGCAGTTTCAATTACTATTAGGGATGTACCATATATACATATGTACATATACATATATATGTTGTTGTACATATGTACATATGACGACAAGTGTATTATAATGTTGTTTATTAATGTTTGCTTCATCAGTGTTGGAAATTTTCCATATAATGATATTTTTCTTAGAACTACAGCACGTATGGTGGCTTTTGGCAAACTCGATATTATATCGTTGGTATATACTTATTCATTTGTTTTCTATTCGTATAGGTTTAAAAATAATACCTTTTTAGGGTTCCGTAGAAAACTAGGAACCCTTATATTTTGGACCCCCCTTCTATAGACTGAAAAGTGAACTCTCATTTTTTTCCCCACTTTCCCCACATTGAGTGAGGTGTCATTTAATAGGTCTCCTAAAATGCAATAAAATATGTCAGATAACTTTTTGATTTCAACCCTTCAGTCACGAAATATTTGCTTTTTAATGTCGCTGTCAGAGCGTCTCCCCCCCCCCTCTATTTTCTAAACTATCGATTCAAAAAATCTGAAAAAATTCAGAATGTAGCTTTTAATTAGTACTTTCACTGAAAATTATAACGAACATTTTCAAAAATATTTTGGGCCCCCCTATCATAGACTGAAAAGTGAAGTCACATTTTTTTCATTTATCCCATTGAGTGGGGTGTCATTTGATAGGTCTCTTAAAATGCAATATGACTTTTTGATTTTAACTCTTCGGTCACGAAAATTTTGAAAAACTCTTTTTTTATAAATCGTAGTGAGAATGACTACGGAACCCTATCATGTGCGTGCCCAACAAGCACTTGCCCGTTTTATTTAAAATATTTCTACGTCTGTCTGTCTGTCTGTTTATACCAATTTGATAGGAAAATTAAAATATATATAAAAAAAAGTTTTATTTAAAAATTGTTTAGAATTTCTTGAGTAAAGTATTTTTTTTTTAATAAATCAAGATTTTTCTTCCATGCGGTATGATCGCCCTTGAGATGTGTAGTATTTATTTTGAAATGTATATCGATGAAAAATAATCAATTAAATATAGATCACTTAATTAAGTTTAATTAATCATACTGCAAGTACTTTAACGCGGTAAAAAATCTATACTGATATAGTTAATGTTGAAACATTATGATCCGATTTTTATTTAGAAATATTTAATAAAATATAATTGATAATTATAATTAAACATTAAAACGTTTAATTAAACGTTAAATTAATTATACTATTATTAATGCGTCGTTAAAAGTGCATATATAGAATACTATAATAATAGAATTATTTAATTTAATTTACTATAAAGTCAGGGAATTTCTTTCTCAACTCTTTGCAAATACAGAGAAAAATTAAATTTTTTACTCTTTCTAGTTACACAGATAGAAAGGTTTACTTGAGCCAAGTAAACCTTGTTTTGCATATAACGAAAACAATATTTTCTTAAGATAAGAAATATATTCTTAAACCAACTATAGTATTCTTGGACGAAGAAATAATATAGATTCGTTATATACAATAGTATATTGTGTAGCAAGGGTTGAAACAAGACGATTTCTGACAAGGGCGAGAGTTGACTGTCATCGCCCTGGTCTGAAATCGTCTTTGTTTCATCCCGTGCCACACACTGTATTTTTCATATCACATGTAATGAAACAACGAGTTTTGATTTCTGTAGCCAGTCGAGGTAAGACTATTTCAGACAAATAGCGCAGTAATATCTTATACTATTTTAATAATAGAATAATTCAGAAATAAGATTGGCTTTAGTTTATTACAAATGCGATTCTGACAAACTTGAAATAAATAATAAATAAATGAATGTGCGCGGCAGAAACAACGTTGTTTCTTTGTTTTTGCCCGGCACAATCGCATTGGTATGAAATTGTCTTGTTTCGACTGGAAAAACAGGGTTCAAAACTAGTTGTTTCAATGCATGTGATATGAAAAACAAGAATCTCTTGATCCATTACAGTTTTTTTTTGTGTGCGATATGTATATATATACATAGTTCAATATTAAATTTAAGACAATTGACCGAAAGTTAAAAATATCAAATATTATAATATTCCAATCACGAATTAACATTTCCTATGTATTTACATTTAGGTAACATAGTCGCATCCCTAGCCGCCAGACATAGCTATATATATAATAGTTAGTTATTTAGAAGATTGTACGGATCATTAGAGTGTAGTAGTTGTAGAACCCGGAAGTGAGACAGCGGCGACGCGGATAACGCGCGGCATCTAGTGGACATGTGTTGACCTTGACTTCGCGGACTGCGGCGCGTGATCGGCCATAGCGCTGCTATACACATAGACACAGTGGGTAGCGCGTCATAGACTAAAAACAACTAATATATATATTAGCAGCGTGCGCGATGACAGCGCCAACTAACGGGTGGACTTTAGTAGCAACTTGGGTGGACTTTGACGTACTAACAAACAAATAATTTCAATAAAATATCATAATATATACATTTTAGACGATTATTTATTATTATTAGCTATGTGCACGAAGTCTATTAGCGAGTAATAGAGAAGGATTGAATGGATTCAACTCTCTTTTTATCATTGTTTAATATGTTTAATACCGTGAAATTTTTTATTAAAATTTAGCTGTTTGCATATAATATAAATAGTATAGCATAAAAGGTACGTGAAAATTATTTATTTTGGGTATCTTTTTCTCTTTAATTATGACGTATAATTAATTCGTTTACATTGACAGCATAACCTCAAATTTTGGTGCCGATAATTTTACAATATTGCTCAACCACGAACACTCGCATCGATATTAATTTCTAACTCCACCCCCTTGCACATAGTCTATAGTGGGATTAACCATGTTGACCTTTCTATTTTCAGTTAAAAACGAGTCTATTAAAAATGACAGTTAGTCCACCCAAAGTGTTATTTTTTGCCACGTTGTGCGCTGTGATCGATTTCGTTTCCCCCACTACCTACTTTGCACCCAGCGAATATACATATCTATTTATTATTTTACTTTGAGTCGAAATTTTGAATTTCAGGTAAAAATGTGTACTACATATATTTTTTTGCTAGGCATTATACCATAGGTATTGACTTTATTTTACCTATGGGGTGAAAGACGTTCATCTCAAGGTAGATCAAGGTACGGGCTCTACATTTTTCGGATTGCATCGACAAATAACTAATACACAAATCTATTTATTTTATTTATAATTTTTAGGGTCTTTGAAACGAGTTAATAGATTTTTTCTAGGCGTTATACTATAAGTATTGACTATATTTTACGTATGGGGGTGAGATAGGTTGAATCTAGGGTGAAGCAAGGCTCCGACGTGAGTGTACGTGATTTTCAAATCTTAATTCGTGAGCGAGCGTGATTGGATATTAGAATTTATCTATTATATCTATTATCTATTATATTAATGCAATTTATTTTATAAATATAAAATCTAATTATTATTTATACAGTAATTTATGATTTTTCTTAAAATTTTCTTATTTTTAAGTTGATTTTTCTAAGTTTGATGCATAAAATTTGACCAAATTTTTTTTTGTTTTAGATTTGGTTAAAAGTATGTTTATTAGATAGTAAATGATGTGAAAAGTTGAAATTTTCAAACCGCAGGTCTGTATCTCATCACGTTCTTGAGTTATGGCCTCTCAAAGTTTGAGATTTTTCAAAATTTTGGAGAAAAATGGTCGTAACTTTTGAACGTGTAGTCGGATTTGATTTTTGTTGACAGATTTGGAATCAGCGCGTCAAAATTTATATAATGACATGTACTATACCTTAAAATTCGACAAAAAATTTTTTGACGAAAATCGACATTTTTTTAAGGTATACCCCTTTGAATTTTTTCAATTTTTCGCGAAAAATTTTTTTGTCGAATTTTAAAGTATTATACATGTCATTATATAGATTTTGACGCGCTGATTCCAAATCTGCCAACAAAAATCAAATCCGACCACACGTTCAAAAGTTATGACCATTTTTCTGCAAAATTTTGATAAATCGAAAACTTTGAGAGGCCATATCTCGAGAACGTGATGAGATACAGACCTGCGGTTTGAAAATTTCAACTTTTCACACCATTTTCTATCTAATAAACATACTTTTAACAAAATCTAAAACATAAAAAATTTGGTGAATTTTCATGGTTCCAATTAAAATTTTTCATATAAAAATCAATGTAAATACAAGAAAAAATCGATACCTAATAAATATAAAATAATTAATTCAGACTCAACATTATATAGATTGGCCTATTACTTTCCGGGCCTGTCTTACAGCTCTCTTATTAGGCCCTAATTACAGTTATACAAACGAAAAAAATCGCGTTTACTATACTTACTTATACTAAAAGTAAAAATAAACTGAAATACCATATTACAGAAGTTCTGAAACTTATGTCATCTTGGGACCCCCTTTTTGAAGGAAACATCCCCCCAGAAAAACAAATTAAAAACTAATTAATCACTGATAAACAGAACTGTAAAAGTGGTTTAATTTATACGAAACATATTTAACCCTAGTTTAAATACCACTGTTTCATTACATCAAGTGGCTACACTACGACATAGTATTTAAAAAAAAACAAATTATCAATTTTTTATATCTTTTTTCAATTACACGATCAATATGTACAAAATAAATAAGATAATCATAGAAATAGTTTAATAAAAAAAAGTTTATGTATAAAAAATCTTATCGTATTTTTAATTGTTAATGATGTGCAAGGTATATGTTATTAAAATTAATTATATCTCTGCAAATGATAATTAAATAAAGCAATAAAATGCACAAGCAAGTAAGGTACTATATTTTATTGTAGGTGTTTTAGTATAACATTGGTGATATATACAGGGTGGTCCGGTTTGGGATACAGATATTTTAGGAGCTGATTCCTTGACTCATTGTGAGTAAGAAATTGTGCGGGGAGTGGGGGTCTATCTTTAACACCCTCTGAGTTACAGGGTGTTTAAAAAATTAGTTCTTACAACAAAGATTATCTCATAACTTCTAAAGTAACGTATCTAGAGCAATCAAAATGAGTCAGTTTCATAGGTAATTAACTAACATATTTTTCAGTATTACGGTTATTGCTATCTGTATTTCTATTTCCGAGTTATAGCTCATCAAAGTCGAAAAATATCTTTTTTTGTTGAAATTTTTTATGAAAATGACATTTTTCTCTAAAAGTACCCCTAACATGTTGTATTTTTTATCATTATTTTGGTACATCATAATGTTACCTACAAATTCACTATACAAAATTTGGACGTGGGTCTTATAGTTTTCCAGTTATTAATTAATCCCTAAAGTTACTATTTTGCTACCTGCACTAATAAATGAAACAGTCAATAAATTTATTTGTTTATAACTACATAATTTTATTATTAATTATTATTTACCATAAAAATAATTATTTACCGGAAAACTGTAAGACCCACGTCCAAACTTTGTATAGTGAATTTGTAGGTAACATTATCATGTACAAATGGAATATTAATATTTATTTAAATTTTAGATAAAAGCAAAAAAAAAGTAAAAATATATTTCTATTTTTTTATAGATATTTTTTTTTAAAAGTGAGTAGGTACATAAGTAGTAAATATGCCTTATAACACTTATTTGATGCAATACACATTGGCAAATAAACAAAAACAATTGTAAAAGTAACGTCATGGTCTACTTAGATTTAATTATTAAGTTATATAATACAATATAGGTGGTACCCCCTCCCTCTACCTGCTACCTGCCTGATGATTACCTTAGATGTTGAATTGTCTTTAATTTACTCTATTTATTTATTTATATAACTATTTGAAAGTAAAAAAAACGTTTTAAAAATTGACGTTTTCGAAAATATAAACAAAAACTTCACTATTTTGATTTATATCGTCTATAAACAGACAGACAGACAGACAAATAACTTAACTATCAGAAATAATACATATTTTAAATGTTTTCTAACATTTTTTAAATATTTTGAGTTTATCTGCAAAAAGTAGAATATTTTCGAAAATAAAAACAAAAACTATAATTCACTCTTTTGATTTACAACGTCTATAAACAGACAGACAGACAGACAAATAACATAACTATCAGAAATAATACATATTTTAAAATATTTTCTAACATTTTTGAAATAATTTGAGCTCTAAAAAAAACGGCTTCTATATTTAACAAAATTATCTGCATATTGACGACAAAAAGTAGGAAATTACCACTAATTAAATTTAAATGTCATAATTTTTATCAAAGGAAATAAAAACGACGTAACTATTTAATCATTAAAAAAAAAGAATACTGGAAAAATATTTTTTTATTAATTATTATCATCTATGCAATAATAAACTGTCAACAAAAAACAAACATTAATTAACACATATATGTATAATGATCTTGCGATTATCTCACTATGTACAAATGTATGTATGTCTGTAATGTTACGATATAAAAATTAAAAAAAAGGTAATAAATTTATACATACATACATATGTAATATTGTATTGTCGCTTCCTCATTATATCTACGAGGAAATAGTATTATTTGTACATTTACTATTGCAAATTACAGTTTTATTATTGTATTTTTAATAAGTTTTATTCGTACAGTTATTAATGAATCTTATACATTAATTATTTCCTTATCTTTAACTTAATATTTAAGGTAATACGTCTAGCACTCTATCGTCCAGTATTATCAAGTTTAACTAAATGCTCCTTTAACTATCTGTCATATTATCAACAGATCCAAGAATAATAATTTTAATTAAATAGATTTAAAATTTTCTACAATATTTATTAACAACGTATATTATGTCTATTTTTCATTGAGAGCTTAAATATTGATTTAAATTACATTTGAAATACACCAAATTTACTTTAAAGGAGCATTTAGCGCTAAAGGAGCTTTAAATTGGTTGATAATACCGGGCATATGTCTCTATAAAAAAAGATTTGGTTTCGAAAAATATTATATTGAGAACACATGTACCTACATTTAATGGAATATTTTACTTTGTTAATTATTAAAAGTTTAATTTAATTTGAAAATTGAAAAAGACAGAACGGTATATAATAGTATAACATGTACTAATTTGTACTGCTGTAATGGAAGAGCTAGTTTTTCATTATTTTGAATAAATTATACGTGAATATTATTTGTTTTATGATTTTTATAGTATTTAAAAGGATTGAAGTTTAGTTTTTAAAACGTCTCTATATAGCCAATTGTGTAGAATTTCAATAAATAAGTTCTCTTATTTATCGTGTGTTAAAAACTCTATTTTTAATATCCAATTACTCAAAAACCATACGTCCAATATTTTAAATAAAATATATGAGTTATCCTTAAATAACATATTAAAATTTGAGACTTTTATCTATACATTGCTCTAATGATAGAATAACCTTAACTCAACATTTTTATCATAATATTATTAATCAATAATATTTACATTTGTATATTTATAAAAAATATACACTACTGGAAAAAATTAAAGGAACACAAAAATTTCCTAAATTTTTTAGTGATTTTTGAAAGGTTGTAACTCAGTCAAAAATAATCGTATGAAGATTTAAAAAAGATGATTTTTAAGCTTTAAGTTTCTAGTTTTGAGATCTTTTAGCAAATTTTTTTTGCGGGTTACGGTTATTACGCAATCATAAGAAATAACACGAGACAAAAATTTACAAAAAAAAAATTATTTTTGTTTGGGTCCATTTTTTGGGGAAATTTTTTCTCGGTTAAATCAATGCATTGATCAGTTAGTTAGTTTATTTAGCTTTAATTTGTTTTTTTAAAATTCACTCTACGTCGATTTATCGCTAAGATATCCGACTTTAAATGAAAAAGGATCCTTTTGTCTTTGATCATCGATATTTCAGCAAATAATGATTGCACAGTAAATCTAAGGACGGTTTTGAAAACATGAATAAATTATCTACAAGGACATACCATGATTTTTAAAGAAAACATTTTTTTTGTATCATTCACATTAATTTGTAAAACACTGAAAAAAATGACTTTTTACGGTTTTTTAGAAAATCTACGGCGTATTTACTAATTTTGATGAAACGACTAATGTTGAGCGTAATTTTTACAGCTCAATATATCCACAATAACCCATTAAATTTATAAGTTGATCCATCGAACTGTTTTTATGTTCCAAATGATCAAAGTTTTGAAAAGAATTAAAGGAACACGTTTATTGCTCCTAAAAATTCTGTAATCATTATCAAAATGAAATTAAGATTTTTTTTCGATTGTTCCCACAATTTTACACTACAGATTGTTTTTTTTTTTTAGGAAAATAAAAAAAGAAAAAAAGAAAAAAATTTTAAACAATATTTTTAAAGTTGCTGGATATTTAAAGAAACAATATCTAGTCGTTTCTGAAACGATTAAACCTTTGCATTCCATAATTATGCAAATCTGCACTATAATTGCACATATTTGATACCCCGAACTGAATAGGTGTAACTCTCTTCAACAAGAATCTTCGGCTCAAATAAATGCCACCTGACTATGAAAAAAAATTGAAGTTTTGAAAAAAAACATAATAATTTAAAAAAAAAATTGAAGAGGGGGTTACACCTATCGCAATATAGGATATAGGGTGGGTGTTAGCGCATCAGTCGTATTTCGAGCTTATGCGCGGCACCAATAACTTTTTGATAAAAAAAATTTATAAGAAAAAAATTAGTTTTAAAAAAAAAAGTTTTCTACAACGTAAGTAAACTTCGCAGAAAATATCGATAAATCAATATGTGTAAATCGTGGCCGTAATTCAGTTCGGGGTATCAACTTTGCATTTAATACAATAAGTGCAGATTTGCATAATTATGGAATGCAAAGGTTTAATCGTTTCAGAAACGACTAGATATTGTTTCTTTAAATATCTAGCAACTTTAAAAATATTGTTTAAAATTTTTTTCTTTTTTTATTTTCCTAAAAAAAAACAATCTGTAGTGTAAAATTGTGGGAACAATCGAAAAAAAATCTTAATTTCATTTTGATAATGATAACAGAATTTTTAGGAGCAATAAACGTGTTCCTTTAATTCTTTTCAAAACTTTGATCATTTGGAACATAAAAACGGTTCGATGGATCAACTTATAAATTTAATGTGGTTATTGTGGATATATTGAGCTGTAAAAATTACGCTCAACATTAGTCGTTTCATCAAAATTAGTAAATACGCCGTAGATTTTCTAAAAAACCGTAAAAAGTCATTTTTTTCAGTGTTTTTCAAATTAATGTGGATGATACAAAAAAAATGTTTTCTTTAAAAATCATGATATGTCCTTGTAGATAATTTATTCATGTTTTCAAAACCGTTCTTAGATTTACTGTGCGATCATTATTTGCTGAAATATCGATGATCAAAGACAAAAGGATCCTTTTTCATTTAAAGTCGGATATCTTAGCGATAAATCGACGTAGAGTGAATTTTAAAAAAGCAAATTAAAGCTAAATAAACTAACTAACTGATCAATGCATTGATTTAACCGAGAAAAAATTTCCCCAAAAAATGGACCCAAACAAAAATAATTTTTTTTTTGTAAATTTTTGTCTCGTGTTATTTCTTATGATTGCGTAATAACCGTAACCCGCAAAAAAAATTTGCCAAAAGATCTCAAAACTAGAAACTTAAAGCTTAAAAATCATCTTTTTTAAATCTTCATACGATTATTTTTGACTGAGTTACAACCTTTCAAAAATCACTAAAAAATTTAGGAAATTTTTGTGTTCCTTTAATTTTTTCCAGTAGTGTACTTTGTTTTGATTTGGTTGATTTTATTTGTATATCTCATTACTATAATATTATGTATAGGTATATTCTTTCTTGCATAGCAACATGTAGCTTCTGGGTATAAGTCACGTCGATTGTTTAAAGATAAACTGTTATACATATACATTATACATATAACTGAAAAAACTATGTTGAATCAAAGAGAAACCATATCAATATTGGAAGGTATTGTATTATAATTCAAATAGTTAATTGTATGTTATGTAAAGCTGTCTGACATTTACGCCTCCCACATGCATCCTTCAATATTACGGAACTGTTTTATTATGTTCCGTGTGTATACAGTACAATACATAAGTACTTTGCTCTGAATACTTAATTATTTAATCTGATTTGTTTTTCTATTATTTTTTATTATTTATATACACCTAATTCTGTTTTTATATGTAAAAAAAGACATGTAGTAGGTACATAAAAAAAGGTGATTGGTTTCATATTAGTTCCATTATTGAAACTAAACAAAATACTAAAATATATACTTAAGCTGCTATGAAAATAAATTAGAAAAGGGAATTCCATAACTACATATTTTATAAATAACAGATAGAAAAAAAATCCTAGAAGATTACGATTGATAAAAATAATTTTCTTTAAAATTTAAATCAAATAGCTTTTTTAATCGAATGAATACGTGTAAAAACGAAATCATTTTTTTTATAGACTGTGTTAAGGGGTTAGGTGTAGTCAGAGACATGAAAAAATGACAATTTTAAATAATTTTTTTTGCCACTAAATTATTTTATTTTATAAAAGAAAAAACATAGCCTCATTAAATAAGGTTTCGAGTTGACTTGACAGAAAATTTTAGAAAAAAATATTAATAATTTTAAAGTTAATGGCTGTTTGTGTTGATCCAGTTCCAACCGAAGCTCCTTGCGGTGACCATCACTTATTCTTGGAGATTCATCCAAATTCAATCGGACAAAAAAAATTAGTTTTATTAATAGATAATCTAGTGCCTGATCGAAGCTTTTTTTTCTCTTAAATTAACAAAATGACAGCCTCAGGAATTTTTTTTCAAGATTTTCGGGAAAAAAACCAACAGTTAATTGTTTATAAAAAATCGATATTTAAAAAAAAATAAAAATCCTTCGATCAGGCACTAGTTTTTCATTTTTTCAAAAAGCTGTATAAATTTTATTCAAATCTACCGAGCGGTTTTCGAGCTACAGTGGTCACCAGTTCAAAAAACATAGTTTTGAGAAAAACGCATTTAAAGTTTTACATTAAATTTACGTAAAGTAATATACGTATTATTTAATTAGTTACACCGAGTCAACTATTCCTGGGCCATAAAATAGTTCTTCAGCCGTTGTAACAGCTTCCAAAAATGCAAAAAACAAAAATCGATTTCTTGAAAATTCTGAGTACACCTAACCCTTAAATCAAAACCGTGTAAATACAGAAATGGGTGTATATATAAACTTAAAGATCGTCTGTATATGATTACATCCGTACCTACGTTTCCATGCAAGCTATATAGCAGTATGTAATAAGACAAATAGAATGATTGCGCTCTAAGGTTCCTATCATGTGTACAAGTGACCAAATATTTATTCAACAAGATCAGATTAAAATTGAACCGGTTTCAGTACAGGAAGCTATACATAGTGATGATAGACGTCTCTGTCTCTCTGTCTCTCTCTCTCTCTCACTCTCTCTACCTCATTCACTAATTGTTGCACTTGCGTAATTATTAAATTAAAAAACATTTAAATATTCTAAACAAATAATTAATTCTACACTCGTTAATTGCTTGAGAGTTTTGTGTGTAAATTGGTATTTATGTATTTAAAGTGATTTGTTTAATAGATGTATGTTTTATACATCCCCCCCCCCCTCCCAAAAGTGTAGTTTTGAGGAAATAGGAATAAATGAAATTATAACAATTTAGGTAAATCATAATTGTAAAGGTAGTTTAGGAAAAGGACTGATACCGAGTGTTTAATTTAAATATAAAACGCGTATTTAAAAAATAAATAAATAATGTGACATTTATTTAGAATATGTTAGTTTTGTTGACGGTAGGTACACGAACTACATTAATGACTATTTTTAGTAGAAATATATAGTAATTTGGAATCATTCTTCATATTTATCTCAAATATGATATTTTTTGAGTTGTGACATTTTTTGTCGGGGTGCAATATGCGCGAGGAGTAACAGATTTAGGTAATTTTGAAGTTTGAGGATATGAAAATTATTATAGAATTACTTAATAATCAAATGGTTAAATTTGACAGCAGAAAAAATATACAAATATTTTTTTATGTGATTTATTTCATTTTTCGGAATGTAAGATCTGGGGGTTCATTTCTTGTATTATAATGAAGACAACTGGGTACTTATTCTGTGTTATAATCTATGGATTTGTTCAGGGCCAGATTTAGGGGATTTAGAGGGGCCCTCACAATAGAGACTTCGGAAAAAAATTCAAATTTAGACTAGTAAACACTAGTAAACAACTTTTCCTTTCATTTTTTTATTATATTCGATGATATTTATATGTTCGTTAAATAATAAAAGAATCTATACTTGGTTTCACAATAAATTATTTATTGTGAAACTCGACTGAAAACAATTGTTCATTTTATTTGGAAAATAATTTGGGGCCAAGGGGTCTCCTCTCCTTTGTTGCCCAGAGACCTCCAGACCTTTAAATCCGGCCCTGGATTTGTTTCAGTATTTAGATGAGTGATACTTGACTAGAGTATTGTAACACAGTTGGTGCAGACTCTGACCGTATATAAAATAATTAACGTAATATCACCATTGTTTTGATAACATCTGTATTTACTTATTACTTACCGCGCCTGCGAGAAACTTATTAATCTATATCTATAAAAGAGTTTGTCCTTAACCACTCACTCACTCACTCACTCACTAATATATCAACGTACAGCCCAAACCCCTGGACCTAGAAACGTGAAATTTCGTAAATGCCTTCCTTTTATGATGTAAGCACCCACCAAGAAAGGATTTTTCGAAATTCAACCCCCACGGGGTTAAAACAGGGTGTCAGAGTTTATATAAAAAATATTTTTTTTTGTTCGCATTTAATTGAAACTTATCGAACATACTCTACAATATAAATAGTGAAACTATTATTTCAGCATTTCTCAAAATTTAACCCCTAAGGTGCTAGGGGGGTGGAAAAAATTGTAAAATAATTTTTTTTGTATTCACCGAATGAAACATGGCATAAGTAGGTACTCTACAAGAGAAATATCAGTTACGAAAATTCAACCCCTATGGGAATAATAATAATAACTGTTCATGATATTAAAATAAATTCGGACAAATTAATATTCAATTAAAAATGAAAGTTCGACGGGAACTAGGATGGATTTAATCTGCAATAAAATAATTTGATATTCAACCCCTAATGGCGAGAGTAGACGGGGGGTTAGTTTGAAAAAAAAATTAACTAAGATCCGGGATATTTACGTTTTTTTACAAGTAATGAATAAAAATCAATATAAAAAAAATGTAATATGTCATCCCCTATTACTTATAGAGGGTTCTAATTAGTTTCGATGTTTACGCGAGCGAAGCCGCGGGATTCCGCTAGTCATTTTATAAAACTACAAGATACCTTTCATTTAGGTTTAATATCCTAATACCCATTTGAAATTGTTTTTTTTTTGTTAGCTATTTTATAATAAGGTACGTACCCAACAGAATGGTATTTTTTTATTTTTAATAAAATTATTGTTAGTTATTATTTAATTATTATTATTAAAAGGATGTTAAAAACTATTCTATTGAATGATGAATACGAACTAGTATGTTAATACATCTTAATATATATAAATTACGTGTCACATGTTTGTCCGCGATTGACTCCTAAACTACTTAACCGATTTTAATCAAATTTGTACACCGTGTGCAGTTTGATCCAACTTGAAACATAGGATAGCTTACATCTCAATTTATGATCGCAATATTACTTTATTGCAAATTATTTGTCTTTATCTGTTAGCTCCAAACGATTCTAACAGATGGTGATATCTGTTGACTGGATTGAGTAAGTATTCAATAGATGGCGCTATGTCAAACTTCCAAACGTTTCATATAACCTACAATTAAAGTATAGGTTAACCACAGCAACGCGTGGCCGGGTCAGCTAGTTTTATATAAAAATTATATTTTTCATATAGAATAATTCTAATATATTTTTATGGGTATAAAAAAACAAATATATCAGGAATTACTTATAACCTGTTATATCTGTATTTAATACAATGCGGATGGGGCCCCGCTATATATATTTCAATATAATAAAGTGTTGTGGAATTTGAATAATAAAGTAGTAAAATAAAATTCCAAGTGAATTTTTCTGAGTAACCATATGACATTTGTGTACGTTATAATTTTATTTATTATTATTTCTTCTAATGATAAACATACAGTGCTAATGTCTGCATGTCTTGTACATACATATATATGTATATATGTATATATATATACATATATATGTATATGTATATATGTTGATATATAGCCAAGTTCATGGTCGTAAGAAAAATCAAACAAGTTTTTTTTTGTGATTTGATACGATTTATTTAATTTTTTGTATATACTGTTTTCTATGTGATGTAATTTGTATTCGCAGCGTGCGCGATGACAGCGCCAACTAACGGGTGGATTTTAGTAGCAACTTGGGTGGACTTTGACGTACTAACAAACAAATAATTTCAAAAAAATATCGTAATATATACATTTTAGACGATTATTTATTACTATTGGCTATGTGCACGAAGTCTATTAGCGAGTAATAGAGAAGGATTGAATGGATTCAACTCTCTTTTTATCATTGTTTAATATATTTAATACCGTGAAATTTTTTATTAAAATTTAGCTGTTTGCATATAATATAAATAGTATAGCATATAAGGTACGTGAAAATTATTTATTTTGGGTATCTTTTTCTCTTTAATTATGACGTATAACAGAGAAATAATTAATTAGTTTACATTGACAGCATAACCTCAAATTTTTGCAATATTGCTCACCACGAACACTCGCATCGACATTAATTTCTAACTCCACCCCCTTGCACATAGTCTATAGTGGGATTAACCATGTTGACCTTTCTATTTTCAGTTAAAAACTAGCCTATTAAAAATGACAGTTAGTCCACCCAAAGTGTTATTTTTTTCCACGTTGTGCGCTGTGATCGATTTCGTTTCCCCCACTACCTACTTTGCACCCAGCGAATAGTTATTAGCTTATATTAAATGATACTTATACATTTTTTTATTTAGGTACTTTCACTATAATTTAAATTCGAAAAATATATATATATATATATGATTTTTTTAAAAATACATTAAAAGCGATTTTTAAAAATTTTATAGAAATTATTATTATGTCTGATTTTTACTTTAATAATATAAGTAGTTGTGTTAATATACCCCTTGGGCGGCTATTACTCTATCAAATAAATATGTTAAAGATCTTTGACAAAGATTTGATCAACTATTAGAGACTGTCATTATCAATGATATTTTGAATATTTTAAAAGATTACTTTATTTTTTTGATCAATGAAATTTTATCACATTTAAGATAGGCCGGTATTACACTATCAAAGAAATGTGATATTTATTTGATAGTGTAAATATACCCCTTAGGGGTTGTTTTTCCAAAAAAAATGTTTCTTAAAGAGTATACTATACATATTAGTGTGTTCCAAAAAAAGTCGATAATGGATCTTGGCTTCTGGGTGTAAGCCGCGTCTTACACCCAGAAGCCAAGATCCATTTCAAGATCACCGCGGAAGCCTGAAGACTTGTAAAAGTCGATAATTTTTTTTTTCGATTGCATGTGAAATTCTTGTTATATATGCTATAAAAAAATTCTGTAAAAATTTGAGCCCTTAATATCAACTTGAAGAACTCCATCACCGAATTTGAAGATTTACCATTGATTTAACATGGAAAAATGATTTTTTAATGTTCATTTCTCCTGCAAACTATGTAGAACATTATTTTTCGGAAAAACCATGACTGATCCTTCTTCAGTATTAAATTCTGTAAAAAAAAGCTCTTAGGGTCCAGTCTCTAACGTCAACCCTCTCGTTTTTAAATTTCAAAAAATCTGTATTTTTTAACGCAAATAAAAACGAGAGGGTTGACGTTAGAGACTGGACCCTAAGAGCTTTTTTTTACAGAATTTAATACTGAAGAAGGATCAGTCATGGTTTTTCCGAAAAATAATGTTCTACATAGTTTGCAGGAGAAATGAACGTTAAATAATCATTTTTCCATGTTAAATCAATGGTAAATCTTCAAATTCGGTGATGGAGTTCTTCAAGTTGATATTAAGGGCTCAAATTTTTACAGAATTTTTTTTATAGCATATATAACAAGAATTTCACATGCAATCGAAAAAAAAAAATTATCGACTTTTTTTGGAACACCCTAATACATATATGTCATAAGAGGAAGATAATACTAAAATTTCATACTTATATTGTAAATATACCCCATACACTGGTAGAAAGGATTTCTCAAACCAAATAAACCTTGTTTTGTATACAGGGTGACCCATTTTAAGTGCACACCTCTAATAACTTTTTATGGTGAAATGTTATCAAAAAACTTTTCAGATAAAAGTTACACGGTTTGAAGGGGGACATAGACGTACTCGGATGAAATTTTTTTAGGTGGTGTTTTAATGGTGATATGAAGGTCAACATCATTTTTTTAAATAGGAACCTATAGTTTTTATCAAGTTATTTTATTTTACGTGAAAAAACACGAATCTTTCATTGAAAACTTTTTTTGAAAAACTTAAACCTTTCCAAGATATCTAACAAAATAATTCGAGATTTTGAACTTTAAATATTTTTTTTACTCACAAACCATCAGATTTAGGGAAAAAGTATAAAATACAAAAAATGTTTATTTTGGTCTAATAAAACTTAAAGAACTATTCTAATTTTTTTTATCATTTTTTTTTTTTTTTACTTAAATAAAATAAATTGAAAAAGGTTTAAAATTTTAAAAATAATTCTTCAAGTCTTATTAGATTAAAATAAACATTTTTTGTATTTTGTACTTTTTCTCTAAAGTTGATGGTTTCTGAGTAAAAAAATATTGAAAGTTCAAAAGCTCGAATTATTTTGTTTGATATCTTGGAAAAGTTTAATTTATTCAAAAAAAGTTTTCAATGAAAGATACGTGTTTTTTCACGTAAAATAAAATAACTTGATAAAAACAATAGGTTCCTATTTAAAAAAATGATGTTGACCTTCATATCACCTTGAAAACACCACCTAAAAAAATTTCATCCTCATACGTCTATGTCCCCCTCCAAACCGTGTAACTTTTATCTGAAAAGTTTTTTGATAACAATTCACCATAAAAAGTTATTAGAGGTGTGCACTTAAAATGGGTCACCCTGTATAACAATATTTTGTTAAGATAAGCAATAATCTCTTAAACCAACTATAGTATTCTTGAACGAAGGAATAACGTAGTTGGATTAAGAGTATGTTTCTTATATTAACAAAATATTGTTTTCGTTATACACAAAACAAGGTTGTTTTTCCAAAAAAATATTTTATATTTGTATAAATATTATAAACATTTATACATAAGTCATAAGGGGAAGATAATACAAAAAAATTTCATACTTATAGATCATGGGGTTTGGGCTATAAATATTATTATCAAAAAATTACTGAATAAAAAAATACTTAATAAAATTTTTTTTTCATTATATGAAAAATAAAACACACTTTAACCCCAGAACCACAATTACTTCCTTTGAAAAAAAAAGCAACAGTTCCGGTGTAGAGTATACAAAGAAATCTTTATATTAAAAAAGAAGTATAAAAAAAAAAACTACAGATTTTCTTTACGGATGAAAAAAAAAATCCGGAGAGGAAATTAAAACGTCTCAGCACACAGAGAAACAAACTGGGTTCCGACTTCCGTAGCGCAGACTTCTCATTTCCGGATTAACGTTGCTTCCTGCTCATTAAATCGTATTCGCCAGTTCTACTTCCGGTTTGTGCCGCTGTCGCTGTCGGTGGCGCCCTCTCACACAACACCGGCTACAAACAATATATACAAAACGATTTTATCAATACTCTAGGGGGGGTGACTGCTTAAATTAAAGCGGTCGTTAACTCAAAGGTTGTTATATCAAAACAAAAATTATAAAAAACGTAAAAATTTGGCGGATGTAAAAACGTGTGGGGGTAAAAACGTGTGGGGGTATTGTTAAAAGTATGTACGTTAAATAAAACTAAAAATAGTATAATTGAATAAATGTATATAGGTTTTTAAATAGTCAATAATATAAAATGTAAAGATACGGGTCACATATTTATATTATTTAAAGTTCAATGCATTCGAATATAATTGTTTTAAATGAAATATTAATTGATTGTATAGGTATATTTTATATTATTATTGGTTTATTGTATGAGTCGTTAATAATACATTTATTAACTATTATTTAAGTCTTTAAACGAGGTATTAATGAAAACAATTTTTTTATTTTGTAATGCACAGTAGATATGCAAAAGGCATACTTTAGTATATTATATTAAATGCCGCAATTTATTAAAATAGGGATGTATTAGAAATCACTATCGAAGTGACACCTAAAAGGTTAAAGTGTAAACAGAGCTTCTAGTTAAATAAATAAGAACACAAGACGTATATTTTTTTTCGAAAACTAATATTGAGAATGTAATCATGTTTATAACGCATTAACAGTTTTTTACAAATAGCTCCTAAAGGGTTAAAGTATAAACAAATATAATTTCAGTACAAACGTGCACAAACGAAGCAAAAACGAACTGCACATTCAAAATTTTAAATTTCAAAAATGGGGGTGCCAGAGACATGTTTTCGGTATTTTTAAACAGAAATAACATGTAATGGGTTAAAGCACAAACGAAAAGATTTCCTGCACAAACGTGCACAAACGAACTGCATATAATAAATTTCGAATTTCAAAAAAGGGGGGGCTCGCATGTCTACAGTACCCCATTTGATTTTTGTGAATATCTCCTAAAGGGTTAAAGTACAAACGATGAAAATTCCTGCACAAACGTGCACAAACGAAGCACAAACGAACTGCATATAATAAATTTCGAATTTCAAAAAGGGGGGGGGGGGGCTTGCATGTCTACAGCACCCCATTTGATTTTTGTGAATATCTCCTAAAGGGTTAAAGCACAAACGAAAAGATTTCCTGCACAAACGTGCACAAACGAAGCACAAACGAACTGCATATAAATTCGAATTTCAAAAAAGGGGGTGCCAGAGACATGGAGCCTGTGCAAATCTGTCTGTCCGTCTGTAAATGCCCTATTAATTTTGTGTATTCTGTGAAGCTTATGCACATAATGTATCAACAACTAAAAAAAATAACCTTACCAATCGATTCGTGAATCAATCCTGAGTTCAACAAGGTATATGAAACATTTTGTTTATGAAATATGGACATTATGCCGGCTGGAGGGTCATGACCGGAAAAATTCCTAAAGTGGGCTAAACTAGAAACAACAGACCTACCATTTAGCGAAAACCCGAGGTATTTAGGTGATCAGGAAGCCGAGATTTCGCTGTCGAAGACAGACAGACGAAAATCGAACTGAAACCGTTTTACGTTGGCTATACATACACTGGTAGAAAGGATTTCTCAAACCAAGTAAACCTTGTTTTGTATATAACAATATTTTGTTAAGATAAGCAATAATCTCTTAAACCAACTATAGTATTCTTGAACGAAGGAATAACGTAGTTGGATTAAGAGTATGTTTCTTATATTAACAAAATATTATTTTCGTTATATTCGCAGCGTGCGCGATGACAGCGCCAACTAACGGGTGGACTTTAGTAGCAACTTGGGTGGACTTTGACGTACTAACAAACAAATAATTTCAATAAAATATCGTAATATATACATTTTAGACGATTATTTATGACTATTGGCTATGTGCACGAAGTCTATTAGCGCCGCTAGCAGCGGGTAATAGAGAAGGATTGAATGGATTCAACTCTCTTTTTATCATTGTTTAATATGTTTAATACCGCGAAATTTTTTATTAAACAAATATCATTTAATTTAGCTGTTTGCATATAATATAAATAGTATAGCATAAAAGGTACGTGAAAATTATTTATTTTGGGTATCTTTTTCTCTTTAATTATGACGTATAATAGAGAAATAATTAATTCGTTTACATTGACAGCATAACCTCAAATTTTGGCGCCGATAATTTTACAATATTGCTCACCACGAACACTCGCATCGACATTATTTCTAACTCCACCCCCTTGCACATAGTCTATAGTGGGATTAACCATGTTGACCTTTCTATTTTCAGTTAAAAACGAGCCTATTAAAAATGTCAGTTAGTCCACCCAAAGTGTTATTTTTTGCCACGTTGTGCGCTGTGATCGATTTCGTTTCCCCCACTACCTTTTTTTGATCCAATACAGTTTTTTTTTCTGTGTACGACATACGATTATGTAATAGATTTGAAACAAATTAGTCCGCGAATGTAACAGTTTAGTTTAAAATAGCGGAACACATTTCAGTATATATTGTATAAATAATTATCTAGTATTTATAAATGTAGACGCGGGTTGTGTCAGTCTGGAAGAAATTATTTGGAATGTCTCCAGATATCGTAATTCTACTGGAAATATAAAATGCTATGTTATATATATTTGTGTGGAAGGATTTATCATTTTTAGCGCCGTCTCTAGTTCTTTATTATAATAACTCGACTAACATAAGTCTAATTCCGTATATATGTTTCAGCTGTCTTTGTAATAAACGTATGTTTATTTTATTTGGTTGATATTTTACATAGATACAAATGTTACGTAAATAACATTTATATACAATTAAAAACACAAACTGCATGTGTGCAGATGCCAAAATTACTATGTGTTTTCATTAGAATTGAAATAAGTCGTGTTGGATTTAGAATTTTCCATGCATCTGCATATACAGAGCTGGCTTAAGTATGTTTCTTACCCTCGGTGACCGATAAGCCCCCTCCCCCACATTCCCTTAAAGCTGGCACTGTATGTATTATAGTGAAATTACAATCTAAGTATATTATATAAATATTAAAATTTTACGAATTATTAAAGTGAAACTTTTATTACATCGTCTCAAACTTTTTGGTCTGTGTTGCATGTCGCTGACGTTTGGACTGCGCATGCGTGGAACAAGCAGCCATTCATTGTATGACAGTTTATGTACTGTGTGCTATTATACATATTTAGTAAGTTTGTATTGTAATTTGTCAGTGTTTAATGTAAATGTTGTTATTTATTTGCTTTTGGTAAACAACGACACAGCTAGTGAGTCCAAAAAACTGATCAACGAGAAAGAATAGTGCAAAAATGAATGACGATTAATTAATTTAAACAGAACGCCGACAGAGCACGTGCTTATAGAAAAAGGAAAAAAAGATCTTGGTTTTTATATAGAATTTATTAGAATTATTAGAACTTTTTGCTGGTGCATGTTGTTGTTTATGGATTTATTTCAATTTTGAGTGCTTGAATTTATTATTCCGAAAATTTTTAGTTAAATGTCTATAATGTGAAAAAAAGTTTCACTTTTACCGTGGTTTCATAAAACCACACAATCCTTTTTTAAGGTGTTTATTTTACCTGCGAAGTGTATCACGTCGCATGCCACACGCCGCGTGCCGCGTGTTTTGAATGCGTCGCGTGGGCCGTCAGACAAACTGCACAATGACGATGGTGACGGTAGTTAGTGTGGCGACTTGGTGGCTCGAGTGTTATTTTTGTACCCGGAACTGAACCCGCGCGCGCGCGCGATTATGTCGCGCCAACGGTTTTGTTATTTAAAGCGCCGCCGTCGTACCGATATATTGTTGAGATTGTTTAGAGTCTGGTACGTTTGTTCGCCATAAAGTAACCTATCGATTAAAATAATATAGTACCGATAAAGTAATCGATAGTTTTATTATTTTAATGTTAAACATATATCGCATCCCTGCAAAAAATTATAATATTTGAGATAAATATGTAGAATGATTCCAAATTACTATATATTTCTATTAAAATTCGTGTAGGTACCTACCGTCAACAAAACTTGCATATTCTAAATAAATGTCACATTTTTTTATTTATTTTTTTAAATACTTAATCACTAAGCGTTTTAATATATTTTTCAAACATCACAGAAATACTGAAATATTTAAATTAAACACTCTGTATCAGTCCTTTTTCCTAAACTACCTTTACAATTTCGATTTACCCTAATTGTTATAATTTAATTTATTCCTATTTTCTCAAAACTACATTTACTCTTTTTTGCGGAGGTTCGATTTTTTATTGTTATTTGTTCGGTTTCCCCAACCCCCTCTGTTTATAAATAAATTAAATAAATAGTTTTAAAACAAAGTAAAAATAATATATACAGGGTGTCCAAGATAAGCGTGCAATGCATGGGGATATCCTAAACGGTAAGAGATACAGATGTGGTTAAATGAGATGAATTATTTGTAAGAAAGGGGTGAGTATTACAACATCAAAAAATATTAATCATTTTATGTGGTTCAGGCGGTATACCCAAAAAACTGAAAATTCGGAATTTCTTTAAATGACTATAACTTTTTTGGCAAAGTAGATAGGTACTTTTTGTTTGCGGTTTCTTAAAGCACTTTTTTGAGTAGAATTGTTTGGTGTATTTAGAATTTTTATATCACTTTTAGTTTCCGAGTTACAAGCCCTAACGTTAGTTTTTCTTATGGGCCGCCAAGTTGGCTATATCATATTCGAACGTGCTTTTTACTCTACTTTACAATGATATGTCACATGTCATACTTATTATTAAAAAAAAGTAAAAACCTTTTTTTTGTAATAATTTATTGTTTTTAAATATGCATTTGTTATTTTCATTGTTGTTATTGCGATTATTGTTTAACAATTTTTGTTTTTCATGGCTTACTTAAATGTTTGTAATAAAATACTTTATAAATATCACCAATATTTAGTACTTCGACTTATTTTCTATAATAAGTATGACATGTGACATATCGTTGTAAAGTAGAGTAAAAAGCACGTTCGAATATGATATAGCCAACTTGGCGACCCATAAGAAAAACTAACGTTAGGGCTTGTAACTCGGAAACTAAAAGTGATATAAAAATTCTAAATACACCAAACAATTCTACTCAAAAAAGTGCTTTAAGAAACCGCAAACAAAAAGTACCTATCTACTTTGCCAAAAAAGTTATAGTCATTTAAAGAAATTCCGAATTTTCAGTTTTTTGGGTATACCGCCTGAACCACATAAAATGATTAATATTTTTTGATGTTGTAATACTCACCCCTTTCTTACAAATAATTCATCTCATTTAACCACATCTGTATCTCTTACCGTTTAGGATATCCCCATGCATTGCACGCTTATCTTGGACACCCTGTATATGTTATATTGGAAGCATTAAAAAAATGGGACGGTTTTTTTTCAGTTTTATTTTGGGGCACAGCAATCTCTAACTGTTACACCACTGTTTATAAAAGATATTATGTTTTAAGGTACTGGTTTTTCTACTGATTGTGAATTAAATTTGTATTAGGGTTATATTTTGTTTAAAAAATAAAAGAGTATAATAGGAATAATAAAAAAAAATTAATCTTTAAAATAGTTCAAGTAGGTACTAAAAATTGTAATTGTAATGAATAAAGAAAAAAATCAATAATAATATATATGTAGAGAGAGGGAGATAAAGAGAAAGAAAGATATATGTATATGAAAATCATTTGTACACAAGTAGAAAGGTTTACTTGAACCAAGTAAACCTTGTTTTGTATATAACAATATTTTGTTAAGATAAGCAATAATCTCTTAAACCAACTAAAGTATTCTTGAACGAAGGAATAACGTAGTTGGATTAAGAGTATGTTTCTTATATTAATATTGTTTACGTTATATACAAAACAAGGTTTTCTTGGTTCAATACAGTTTTTTTTCTGTGTATGATTTTGATGACGGTAAACTGATTTGGAGACAAAACTTGAAACGTTAGTTGAAATATCTATCTGATGATATTGCCATCGTGTGTGTCCGACACCCAGATATATACTCTTGTGTGTTTTTACTGGAAATAATTGATGGCAACGACTTACTATATCGTTGTGTGAAATCTGTATGTTTATCAAATGATCCATGGTTTGATTTTTTTATACAAATATAAGGTTGTCTTTATTTCTTTATATTTAATGATGCTCAGAACGTAAAGTATTTAATTTAACTTGGAACATTAATTGTAGTTTTTTTTTGTTGTAGTAAAAATGGGTGTATTATTAAAGTGAAACTTTTATTACATCGTCTCAAACTTTTTGGTCTGTGTGTTGATGCATGTCGTATGGACTGCGCATGCGTGGAACAAGCAGCCATTCATTGTATGATAGTTTATGTACTGTGTGCTATTATACATATTTAGTAAGTTTGTATTGTAATTTGTCAGTGTTTAATGTAAATGTTGTTATTTATTTGCTTTTGGTAAACAACGACACAGCTAGTGAGTCCAAAAAACTGATCAACGAGAAAGAATAGTGCAAAAATGAATGACGATTAATTAATTTAAACAGAACGCCGACAGAGCACGTGCTTATAGAAAAAGGAAAAAAAGATCTTGGTTTTTATATAGAATTTATTAGTATTATTTGAACTTTTTGCTGGTGCATGTTGTTGTTTATGGATTTATTACAATTTTGAGTGCTTGAATTTATTATTCCGAACATTTTTAGTTAAATGTCTATAATGCGAAAAAAAAGTTTCACTTTTACCGTGGTTTCATAAAACCACACAATCCTTTTTTTTAATATATACATTTAATTCTTGTTTTTTTTTGTTTTATAATATTTAAAAGGGTTGAAGTTTGGAATAATTAGTTTTTAAAACGTCTCTATATAGCCAATTGTGTAGAATTTCAATAAATAGACCACTTTCGGTAAATTCTCTCATTTATCGTGTGTTAAAAACTCTATTTTTTAATATCCAATTACTTAAAAACCATACGGCCATTATTTTAAGTAAAATATATGAGTTATCCATAAATAACATATTAAAATTTTAGACTTTATATTTTTATTGAGTAATTTGTAATTTCAGTAGGTACATTTATTAGTACAGCTATGTCTCGTAATACAAGGGTAGTTTTTAATATCTACATGCATAGGTGGGCACAGTTAACCGAAAAGTTAACTTCGTTAACCGTTATTGCGTTAAAATTCCGAAAATGTGACGGAAGTTAAAGTTAACCGAAAATTCGAAAATTTAACGAAAGTTAAAGTTAATCATTAAAAAGTTAACCATCCAAAATGTTTGAAGACCTTTTTTTTTGTTTCTTCGACAACTTTCTTATGTATTTTTCTTATCAAGAACCATTGTAACGGACTAAGTTAACGGAAGTTGAATTTAACGGAAGTTAACAAAAGCGTTAACATTTTTTTGAGTTAACTTAAAAGTTAATCCGTTAAGCATTTTGTTAACTTCGTTAATTAACGATTAACGAGTTAATGCCCACCTATGTCTACATGATATATTTTATGATTAACAGTTAACAGTATATAGAAGTAATAATCGTTAGTTTTGACTAGACTCTATATATATTATGCAGATATAGTTCTGAACAAACGGTAGTAAAAGATATACTTGTGTGTGTGTATGTATTACTTCCGTGTTGTAATAAATTTGTGTGTGTTCAGTTGTTGTTTTTAAAATGTTCGTAAATAGAATCGGCAGGAGTTTGTTTTTAGGTATCTTTAACTCTATGTGTGTGTGTGTGTGTGTGTGTGTGTGTGTGTGTGTGTGTGTGTGTGTGTGTGTGTGTGTGTGTGTGTGTGTGTGTGTGTGTGTGTGTGTCTGTGTGTGTGTGTGTGGCTTACTGACTCTCTATATATGATACAGGTTGACTCTAAACTATATAATTGTATTAGAATCATTGCATATTTGATAAAAAAATGGTTTAGTTAAAAAATATTTGATTTTGATTATTTTGGATGAAGAAATCGAATGATATAAATAAACGTTATATGTTTTTGTATCCTACCCCCCCCCCTCCTCCAGGCGGAAATCATCAGTTTTTGTAAATGGTGCCCGTTACAGTTTTTGATGAACTTTTCAGGCAGCTATTTTTTTTCTTCATGACTTATGTCCGGCATCATAACAAAATTTACTAACTATATTTATATAGCAAGCTCTCTCAAACGAGGTATTAATTTTGTGATAGTATCTATAGATTTGTTATGTAATTTAGATGAGTGATACTTGACTAGAGTATTGTAACACAGTTGGTGCAGACTCTGACCGTACGTGGTATAATTATTATAATATCACCACTGTTTTAACACCCTTGTTTGTGTTTACATACAACACGTGCGTGAAATTTATCAAAGTCTTCAGAAAACTCCAAAAGAACTGTCATATATAAGTTTGATAACTTATATGAAAATACTTGCTAGTTAGAAAACTTACTCGTTGAAAAAAATAGTTTTCATATCACATGTAATGAAACAACTAGTTTTGAACCCTGTTTTGCCAGTCGAAACAAGACAATTTCATACCAATGCGACTGTGCCGGGCAGAAACAAAGAAACAACGTTGTTTCTGCCCTAGGGGAGAAACAACGTTGTTTTTTGCCCGGCACATTCATTTATTTATTATTTATTTCAAGTCTGTCAGAATCGCATTTGTAATAAACAAAAGTGAATCTTATTTCTGAATTATTCTATTATTAAAATAGTATAAGATATTACTGCGCTATTTGTCTGAAATAGTCTTACTTCGACTGGCTACAGAAATCAAAACTCGTTGTTTCATTACATGTGATATGAAAAATAGCGTGTATGGCACGGGATGAAACAAAGACGATTTCAGACCAGGGCGATGACAGTCAACTCTCGCCCTCGTCAGAAATCGTCTTGTTTCACCCCTTGCTACACAATATACTATTTCATGAATTATTATTAAATATAGTTATGGAAATAAATCGGTTGATTGTTTGTTGTATACTTTAGACTCACCCTGTAGATATATATAACATTATATGTTCACACACAACTCTGTCTGTTGTTATCTGTATACTCGTTCTTTTTTTTTTTGTGTTTCTGTCTAATCATTCGGAAATGATAATAAATCTGCCCTCTATAGCTTTTTTTCCAGACGCGAACATTTAACATTTTATTTTTTTTATTTTTGGTATAAATTTCTCGTTCTATTTTCTCTATTCTATCTAGATCCTAGATGAAAATATATGCTACGATATAAATTATAGACTAGTAATTTGTCTAGGTTTGCAATAAATACAGTGAAACTTGATTAAGTGGAACTTGGATAAGTGGGAAACTTATTTAAGTATATAACTATATAGTTTCTACTGAGGTCCCATCAATTCTACATAACTGGGTAAATGGGATGCCTCTTTAAGTGGGATAAAATAACTTGGTCCTTTGAGATTCCACTTATCCAGGTTACTTTGTATATATAATAATATATAACTTATAATAGGCATGTTGCTAGTAACTAAGTATCATTTAAATTATGATTTTAAATAATGAAATAAGTTATAAAGATTCTAAAAAATGTATTTATTTTTATATTAAAAGTAAGATTAATATAATTTTTGTTAAAATAAATATGCAAAATACAAACATCCGCCGCTATGTTAAATGGAACACCAATCAGAGCGAATGACGTCAAAATAACAATTCCTCTTACAAGATTATTAGGTACATACCTTATTTAAGAACTTGTATACTTTAGAATTCATTTTTAACACACAAAATAATTAAATTATTGTCTAACTCTGAATGTTTGATCTATTGTTGAGACAAGGAGTGTGACGTCACAACTCTCAAATGTCACCTGCGAGCGTTTTGGTGTCAAATTCAAAATGAGTAATTTTTTGCGATTAAACCTTTATTTTCTGCAGAAATAAGTATTTTTTTGGGTATAGAAGACACGTAAGATCATCATACACAGAAAAAAAAACTGTATTGGACCAAGAAAACCTTGTTTTGTATATAACGAAAACAATATTAATATAAGAAACATACTCTTAATCCAACTACGTTATTCCTTCGTTCAAGAATACTATAGTTGGTTTAAGAGATTATTGCTTATCTTAAGAAAATATTGTTATATACAAAACAAGGTTTACTTGGTTTGAGAAATCCTTTCTACCAGTGTAGTACATACTCTTAATCCAACTACGTTATTCCTTCGTTCAAGAATACTATAGTTGGTTTAAGAGATTATTGCTTATCTTAACAAAATATTGTTATATACAAAACAAGGTTTACTTGGTTTGAGAAATCCTTTCTACCAGTGTAGTACATACTCTTAATCCAACTACGTTATTCCTTCGTTCAAGAATACTATAGTTGGTTTAAGAGATTATTGCTTATCTTAACAAAATATTGTTATATACAAAACAAGGTTTACTTGGTTTGAGAAATCCTTTCTACCAGTGTAGTACATACTCTTAATCCAACTACGTTATTCCTTCGTTCAAGAATACTATAGTTGGTTTAAGAGATTATTGCTTATCTTAAGAAAATATTGTTATATACAAAACAAGGTTTACTTGGTTTGAGAAATCCTTTCTACCAGTGTAGTACATACTCTTAATCCAACTACGTTATTCCTTCGTTCAAGAATACTATAGTTGGTTTAAGAGATTATTGCTTATCTTAACAAAATATTGTTATATACAAAA
This sequence comes from Sialis lutaria, assembly GCA_949319165.1. Taxonomy (NCBI): domain Eukaryota; kingdom Metazoa; phylum Arthropoda; class Insecta; order Megaloptera; family Sialidae; genus Sialis; species Sialis lutaria. The sequence continues at coordinate 272,124 of OX439238.1, forward strand.
CAAGGTTTACTTGGTTTGAGAAATCCTTTCTACCAGTGTAGTACATACTCTTAATCCAACTACGTTATTCCTTCGTTCAAGAATACTATAGTTGGTTTAAGAGATTATTGCTTATCTTAAGAAAATATTGTTATATACAAAACAAGGTTTACTTGGTTTGAGAAATCCTTTCTACCAGTGTAGTACATACTCTTAATCCAACTACGTTATTCCTTCGTTCAAGAATACTATAGTTGGTTTAAGAGATTATTGCTTATCTTAACAAAATATTGTTATATACAAAACAAGGTTTACTTGGTTTGAGAAATCCTTTCTGCCAGTGTAGAATAGTTTTTTTTTAAATTAGTCATAATACCTATTATTATTATTATTATTAAATAAAGAAGTAAGTACAGTGGTGCGTCGCTTAACGAACGCTTCGCACAACGAACTTTCTGTTCATTCATTGCGCGACTCACTCAACGAACCTCGCTTCGCTCAACGAACTGCATCGTGTTTAATTTTGCCGCCCGACCGCTCCTACGTATCACGAAGTCGCCCGAACTTCCAAGGTCGCACGCAGTCGATGCTCAAACTTGCATGAACATGCATCAACGCGCGTCAGTCGTTTTTTTCTGTGCTTAACTCACACACCTGTTTGTTTTAATAAATGTAATTTTGTGTGTCTATATTATGAGTTCTAAAAAAAGCAGGAAGGTGATTTCTGTTGAAATAATTAGAAAGAGGATTTGATCCTGCAAGCCTCGGTAGACTCTCCTAAATCTGATTCTGACTAAAAAATAAAAAAACGTGTGTACAATCTTTTTTATGTTACAGTACCATATTTTATGCTACAGAACGAATTAAAATTTTTAACATGTATTGTTATGGGAAAATGTGTTTCACTTAACGAACTTTTCACATAACGAACTTGCTCCCGGAACGAATTAAGTTCGTTATGCGAGGCACCACTGTATTAAGTTTTCCAATGACATGAGAATATTTTTTATTTGTTTACAAACGTTTGTATCTGACTTATTATTTTATTGTAAAGCCAAGGGAGCTCAAATAGAGAGAGACCTATATCGTACGTTGATGAATTAGTTAAATACATACCTTAGTATACTGTTCGTTGTTCGCGCTCTAAAAATAAGACAGTGGTAATCATCTCGACAAGTAGTGCTTCCTGCCAGAGGAAGAATAGATGATTAAATTAAGCGACATGTAATTTTACAATTGTCAGTATGTATGTAATGTATGTCGTTACGGTTGTAGGTATTTACGTGTGTCTGTCTGTCTGTGTGTAACAATCTACCGCTCTTTGTGATGCTGTATTTAGAATATGGAAGAAAAAAACAATGTATAGATAGAATTCATGTTCTTTAAGTTTAATTTATTTACAAATTATGTATTTTAAATATACTGGCACCTATCTTGGACACTTTAAAGGTAAGAATCTGTCTGTCTGTCTGTGTGTAACAATCTACCGCTTTTTGTGATGCTGTATTTAGAATATGGAAGAAAAAAAACAATGAATATTATTTTAAAAATTAACAAAAAATGCTGTGAACCTGAGAACAGAATCAACTTCTGAAAATAATTAACAGAAAAGTCGCTAGATTTTAAAATAAACTAAATGAAAAATTACAATGACATACTGGTAAATTTTAACATAGTACCTTTTAAAATTTATTTACTCTGCGAAAAAGTAATATACGCTATTCTTTAATTTAATTTTTTGCATATGAAAATTTCACGTACATTCTCTATAATTTGACTATGTTTCTATATTACTTTTCATATCTGGCCTATCGCCAAAATAGAAACTGCTATACAGTATATTGAATTGTAGTAGACTTTTTTTTAAATTTTACCATGTCGGGTGTTTAAAAATTTCTAGGATCTAAATTTTTTTCATCAATTTATGCAGTTTTTTATTTTTTTTCTCATTCTTAAAATCAATTTAGTTAAGTGTTTATAAATGTAATTTAAATGAAAAAATACATGCAAATTATTGTTTGTTTAGTAAGTTATGATGTTATTTCTTATTTTTTTGATATTTACGATGATTTTTCTTTGGAAAATTGAAGTTTGAAATATGAAATCTGACCAAAATTTTTTTGGGTTTTAGATTTGGTTAAAAATATGTTTAATAGATAGAAAATGATGTGAAAAGTTTAAATTTTCAAACCGCAGGTCTGTATCTCATCACGTTCTCGAGATATGGCCTCTCAAAGTTTGATTTTTTTTTAAAATTTGGAGAAAATTAGTCATAACTTTTGAACGTGTGGTCGGATTTGATTTTTGTTGACAGTTTTGGAATCAGCGCGTCAAAATCTATATAATTGCATGTATAATACTTCAAATATCAAGAAAAATTTTTTCGCGAAAAATCGAAAAAATTCAAAGGGGTATACCTTAAAAAAATGTCGATTTTCGACAAATTTTTTTTTGTCGAATTTTAAAGTATTATACATGCTTTTATATTGATTTTGACACGCTGATTCCAAATATGTCAACAAAAATCAAATCCGACCGCACGTTAAAAAGTTACGGCCATTTTTCTCCAAAATTTTCCAAAAACTGAAACTTTGAGAGGCCATAACTCGAGAACGTGATGATATACAGACCTGCGGTTTGAAAATTTCAACTTTTCACATCATTTTCTATCTAATAAACATACTTTTAACGAAATCTAAAACCCAAAATTTTTTGGTCAGATTTCATGGATAAAATTTCATATTTCATATAAATACCAACTCAAATGCATTGTAAAATGTAATTTATAACATATTGTATTGAATTGAGTCACGAACGTGACCGGGCGTGAATAAAAAATACAATTCATGACAGATCGTGAACAAAAATCACAGAGTGGTACCGAAATTTATTTAATTTTTAATTTTTAGCAACTAACAGAATAAAATCGATTGTTTTAACTAAAAACTTCAATAACTCGGTGAAAAAAATCATACAAAACATATTTTCTTCTAAAAAAATATCTGGGGCCTTAAAGTCCAATTTTCCTTGGGCCCCATAAAGCTAAAACATGCCACTATTAGACCACCTATAAAATACTGATTTATAAAATTATTAAATCAGGAACCAAATGACCCAGTTTCACCAACACAAAAAAATCTTATTACTTATAAAAAAATATAACATAAATAACAAATTAATGGGTTTAATGTCTGCAGAAGTTACTAACATTTAATATGCACAATAAAAACTTAAATATGATAAAAATATACGAATAGATAGCAACACTTATGATTGTCCAGACATCATATGAGAACCTAGGCTAGTATCTACATGTTATACGAGTATAATATGACCTATGTCTGGTGATGAGGGCATTATTGATAACTCATATGAACTCTGATATCATTTGTTGTATTCGTGTGCATGTCTCACTCACAGTGACAGTGTATAGGATATCCGGATAACAAAACATGCACGGAGAGAATATTCTTTTAAAAATTAACAGAAAATGCTGTGAACCTGAGGACAGAATCAACTTCTGAAAAAAATTAACACAAAAGTCGCTAGAATGTAAAATAAAGTAAATGAAAAATTACAATGACATACTGGTAAATTTTAACATAGTACTTATTAAAATTTATTTACTCTGAAAAAGTAATATACGCTATTCTTTAATTTAATTTCTTGCATATGAAAATTTCACGTACATTCTCTATAATTTTACTATGTTTCTATATTACTTTTCATATCTGGCCTATCGCCAAAATAGAAACTGCTATATACAGTATATTGAATTGTAGAAGACGTTCTTTTAAATTTTACCATGTCGGGTGTTCAAAATTTCTAGGATCAATTTCGTCCTTAACGCGTCGTTAACACGTTTTTTATTTTAAAAATTAACATTAAATTTTTTCAAAATATGATCTGTACATATGTTCTTTTATTAAATAACAAAGTTAAAAAATAACTGAAAATGTATATAACTCTTCAAATTATTGTTTGTCAGATTCTGTCTATTTCTATAAACTTATAACAGCTACATAGTAGAGATCAGGGTTTCTTAACGTGGTTTGGGGGTCTATGGGATAATTTGTATGTTTTTGAAATTCGATGTTTTTTATGCAATGCAAGAATTTAAAAACAGTTAAAATAGCAATAGAAAAAAAAAATACAGAAGGGGTCTATGAACTTTGCCATTCCTTCAAAAGGGGTTTACGTGCAAAAAAGATTTGTATATGTACATAGAACATGGTTTATTATAGGGCGTTAGTTAACGCCCCTTATCTATGGATCGATCTAAAAAAATATTGATTCTGATTCAAAAAGATTTAAAAAAATATATGTAGTTAAATTTTGTTCAATTGATGAACCATAAACACGTTTTGTTATTAAGTAGGTACTCTTTAATAATTACTTATCATACCTGTTATTAAATAAACATACAACGTACGCGGTTTCGAGTATATGTAGTCTTCGTGCGTAAGTTTATATTAAAAAAAAAACCACCTCGAAATATTTGCAAACAAAACAATATCAGTGTTTGTACAGAGGTTTATCATTGATGCCACCTGTCAGATAACAACAGTAAAATGTTAATACATCGCAAACGTAATTTTAATCTTGTAATAGACCTTTAGATTGCAGACAAAAAATTACTCATCAAAATATTTTGTATACCTATATAATAACATTTTTAAAATATTTAAATATTATGAACAACTATAGGCAGGCCCTGTGAGAGCTTCAACGGGGCCCGGACCAACCCACATTTTGGGGGGCCCATACCCCCCCCCACCGAGCATAAGGACATTCTGGTAAAATTCTAATAATTTTCTGATATTATTTTAGTATTAAAAATCAGGAGTTTTTTAAGAAAATTTTGCTTTCTACTTAAACTTTTACCACAAAGTGTATCATTTTTGCAGTATATTTATGTTTTTTAAATAACCTCTGTTAAAAATAGTATAAATATCAAAAAATATGTAAAATACTAATAATTTTCAAGGCGCCGGGGCCCCTGAGACGCAGGGGGCCCGGCGCCACATGGCCCTCCTAGCCCCCCCCCCCTCTATCTGGGCCTGACTATAGGCATAGGTGGGCACAGTTAATCTAAAAGTTAATCGTTAACTCGTTAATAAAAAAATTAACTTCGTTAATTGTTAAATTTCGAAAATTTAACACAAGTTAAAGTTAACCATACAAAACGTATACCTATACTGCTTTTGGCACATTTTGGGATGGGATACATAGGTAAATAAAACAAAAATAAATAGAAAGATTAATTAATTTAATTATTAGAAGCGACAGTAGCGACCCGCCCTGGTAGTAGAGCATACACGCACCTAAACTAAACCTTAATGAATTAAATTATACACCTAAATTCTATATTTTTTATCTTTAAACGTTCCTCATGCTTACTTTACTTACTATACTAATATGAAATATGCAAGAAAAAGATAAACTCTAAATGAAGTCGGGTTAAAAATAGCGCATAAAAAATTATTTAGTCTATGTGTTAAAAAATGTCATCAATGTAAAAAATCCGTGATCGATTTGGTTGTTTGTTAATATGATAATTTTTTATTAATATGGAAATATCCACGTTTATCTTATTGATAAATAAATGTATATTTTTACTAATACGGTGAAAATTTTGTTTCGTATTGAAAACATATATTTTAAATACTTAATAAATAACATCACTGAATTTATCATATCGAAAATTGCACTTTCACTAGTTGGGTGGTGTAAAAAATATTCACACTGATAAATATTTATTAAAACAACCATTATGTTTAATCTATTTGAGAGTTTCGTTAGTTGGTGTAATAAATTATTATTTATTAATTTGACAAATGAAACATGAAGATATATTTTTCAAATTAATAAAATATCTTCAATACAATTTTTTTTATTATTATATTGAGGAAATATAACAAGATTTTATTAAACATTTTTCCATCTCAAATTTTTTTTCTGTGTGAGACAGATTATTTTGTACCTTTTATACCACTAATATTTTTAATTACAATGTTTTAAATATTATGTACATGGCTTCTGGGTAAAACTATAGGCCAGTTAGTGGACATATCTTCAGGGTTCTTTACAAGAATAATAATGATGATCAAATATCAGAAATATGCAGATTACACGCATATTGTCTTATGTATCATTCTATGTTATAATTAGTGTCTAAATATTGCGTGTAAATATGTAGGTCTAATATTGGTTGGTTGGGATAACATGAGGTATTTTAATGGTGGTGCACTTCCCGTTTTGTAATTTAATACCTGTATAGTCGAGCCGGGCTGATGTGACCGATGTGCAAATATTTAAAAACAAGCTTAATGTCAGGATTTTACTATATAGCATTTAATGGTGTCATATTACAGTTGTTTTAATTTAACTTAATTATATTTTGCGTTGATTTAAATGCATGCATTTTTGTTGTGACATTGTTTATAATATATTTTCCTTAGAAATTAATTTTTAAATTTAAATAAATGTAAAAATTACTATTGTACCTAATGTATTTTTAGAAACATTCAACAGGGTATTAATTATGTGTTATTATCTATTGATTTGTTTTTAGTATTTAGATCAGTGATACTTGAACGTATTATAACACAGTTTTAATACCACGCGTGTGTAAAATTTGTTAAAAATTTTAAAAGAACAAATGTTAGTTTTTTTATAATATGTACCGGACATTAATTTCCCATTTTTTATAATAATTATATTTATTGTTTATCTATGTGTCAGCTTTGAAATTATTCATATAACATATTGATTATTTAAAAAAATGCGTAATATATTTATTATTTCAAAGATAAATGAATGACTTATTTGAATGTTTTTAAAACATTGATACATTTAAATTCCGATAAATTGTTATCATATTAATATATATACGAAATGTTAATTATTGTACTTCATGATAATGTCGACTAATTATTGATTAGTAATAATTGTCGAGTGATTTTATATATCAAAAATTATTTCCTTTTAAATTTTTTTATAATCTAAAACATTATCATTTGTGTACTTAAATATAAGATATTTTAAAATGACTTTTTAGCAATATCATTGTTTTTGATGAAATAATACAAAATACACTCAGTCAATAATGAATGTTTAATTTTTAGAATTAAAAATGCACTTTGACTTATTTATAATACTTTATATATAAATATATTTACTTATACTTTAATACACATGTTATATCTTCTGGAACACCCTGTATATAATTTTACATATCGTGTCACAACTAAAAAAAGGTAGTTTTGTGGAAATAGGAATAAATAAAATTATAACAGTTTAGGTAAATCAAAATTGTAAAGGTAGTATAGGAAAAGAAGGACTGATACAGAGTGTTTAATTTAAATATTTCAGTATTCTTGTGATGTTTGAAAAATAGTCACTATTAAAACGCGTATTTAAAAAATAAATAAAAAATGTGACATTTATTTAGAATATGCTAGTTTTGTTGACGGTAGGTACACGAACTACATTAATGACAGTTTTTAGTAGAAATAAATATATAGTAATTTGGAATCATTCTATTATTTATCTCAAATATGACATTTTTTGAGTTGTAACACTTTTTTGCGGGGATGCGATATCTATATCTTGTCCTTAACCACTCACTCACTCACTCATATATCAACGTACAGCCCAAACCCCTGGACCTAGAAACGTGAAATTTCGTAGGTGCCTTCCTTTTATGATGTAAGCACCCACTAAGAAAGGATTTTTCGAAATTCAACTCCTACGGGGTTAAAACAGGGTGTCAAAATTTATATAAAAAACTTTTTTTTTTGTTCGCATTTAATTGAAACTTATCGAACATACTCTAAAATATAAATAGTGAAATGATTATTTCAGCATTTCCCAAAATTTAACCCCTAAGGTGCTAGGGGGTGGAAAAATTTGTAAAATATTTTTTTTCTGTATTCACCGAATGAAACATGGCATAAGTAGGTACTCTACAAGAGAAATAACAGTTACGAAAATTCAACCCCTATGGGAATAATAATAATAATAACTGTTCATGATATTAAAATAAATTCGGACAAATTAATATTCAATTAAAAATGAAAGTTCGACGGGGACTAGGATGGATTTAATCTGCAATAAAAGAATTTGATATTCAACCCCTAATGGCGAGAATAGACGGGGGTTAGTATTTAAAAAAATTTAACTAAGATCCGGGATATTTACGTTTTGAATAAAAATCAATATAAAAAAAATGTAATATGTCATCCCCTATTACTTATAGAGGGTTCTAATTAGTTTCGAAGTTTACGCGAGCGAAGCCGCGGGATTCCGCTAGTATAGTTATAAAAACATAACAAATACTATTTATTATTAGTGAATAAAAACATCGGTACCTACCTACTAATTACTATCAAACAATGATAGGTATTTGGTTTAAATTCACTTCTATATAACCATGCGGGCGTTATTTCATCAAGGTTATATTTTTATTCAAAATACAAATATTATTGTAAATGTACGGCCTTATAGAAGGCGGCCGGACTATAAGTTAGTATTGTTCCGTGTTATTATATATACATAGGTATGTAGTATGTACCTACGATACAAGTGTTGACATATAAGTACATAAATGCTGTGAAATCAAGATTATTATAAGTTTGTATGTTTGTTTTAGATTGCATGTAAACTTCCTTTATTGTTTTTACTATATAATCATAATGCAGTTGAATTGGATTTTAATTTTAACTGACTTAAGAGGTTCTCAAATTCGATAGTATATTTTTACTTACTTATACTATATGTAATTTGTATATGAAATATACATATAGTACAGTGGTTCCCAAACTCTTTTGGCCCACGAACCCCTTTTCATAGTCAAAACTTGCCCACGGACCCTGGGTGAAAAATACTAAATTTTGACACGTGCAGTTGATTTTAGTACCACTTCGCCAATTTTTATTCGATTACGTTGAAATTTTAACACAATGAAAAAGATAGATAAAGCTACTAATTTAGTGAATAACATTAAAATTGGATAAAAATTGTTTGTGTTAATGCGCTTTGAATTTTGAAAATTGCCGAATTTTTGCTAAAAAATAGATTTTTTTTCGTTTAAAAAATGATTTTCGAAGGTAATAACTTTATGAATGTATATAATTTAAGGCTTTTTAGTTCAATTAGGACCCATAGCTTCATTATGAATGATCTTTGGTTGAAGCTATCGATTCAAAAAATATATATACGAATTTGAATGTTTGCATATCGAAAAAAACATTTTTTTGCAATATTGCAAAAACAAGAGCTGATTGAGCAAAATGGTGGTCATTTTTGGATTCAGCGTGTCCAAATTACCCTTAAAAAGTTGTTGTATGTCCTGCAGCAAAATGGCTGTCGGGCAGTGTAATTTATTCATTGTTATTTATTTTAACTTCCATATTAATAAAAATGTGCGCGGACCCCCTGACGTTGTTCAGGGACCCTCAAATCGATTTTAATTTTCCACGGACCCCCTGAACGATGCCAGGGACCCCTTGGGGTCCGTAAGGACCACTTTGGGAACCACTGAATAGTATAAGTAAGTATTGTAAACCCATTTGTTTTAATAAAATAAAATTCATTCTATAGTTTATATTACACTGAAAAAATTTTATGTTAATTTTTAACATGAAAAACATGTTAACGGGAGGACGTAATTGATCCTAGAAATTTTGAACACCCGACATGGTATTTAAAAGAACGTCTACTACAATTCAATATACTGTATAGCAGTTTCTATTTTGGCGATAGGCCAGATATGAAAAGTAATATAGAAACATAGTCAAATTATAGAGAATGTACGTGAAATTTTCATATGCAAGAAATTAAATTAAATTACTTTTTCAGAGTAAATAAATTTTAATAGGTACTATGTTAAAATTTACCAGTATGTCATTGTAATTTTTCATTTACTTTATTTTAAATTCTAGCGATTTTTGTGTTAATTTTTTTCAGAAGTTGATTCTGTCCTCAGGTTACAGCATTTTCTGTTAATTTTTAAAAGAATATTCTCTCTGTGTAGTTATGAGTTTGTTAGAATTTTGTTTTCTATTTTCACTGTCAGTATTACGTATAAGAAAGTCCTGTGACACTCATGGTAAATATTTTTTTGTATGTTTGAATATAACTTCGATAAATATGCACCGATTCGGATGATTTTTGGTTTGTTTGAAAGAGAATACTTCAGAGATAGTCCCATATAAATTTTATCATAATCTGACGATGAATTTTGAAGATACGTAACACAAAAAACTGTTAAAAATTATTTTATTCTTTTCACTTTTTTTCTTAAAAAGTTTTTACTTTAAAATAAATAATAATCTATTAAAAAATATTTTACTTTTTTAATATTCTCAATTTAATTTTGTAATATATGTAAACATTAAAAATATACCGCGATAATTTAAAACTAATGCGTTTATAATAAATCAATTATACCATTATTGTTTTCTATAATTAGTTATTTTTAATAACCATCAGTGGTTGGTTAAACTGCAAATTGATTAGCTATAAAAATACTTATTAATATCTGAAATAACTACTTTTAATTAAAGCCATAAAAATATTGATTTGTTCAATTTCAAATTAGTATGATAAATTAATAAACATATTAAACAATGTACTTTCATATCTACTTCTCTGTTAATTAATATATAATAATGTATTATTGTATATAATGAATGTATATTATATACATTAAAATTAAATATATTTTTTTGATAATAATTTAGATATAATTATTTTTTTGTGTTAATGAAAATTAATATAATAAGATAAAAAAATCGGTTTATTGTGGTGAAGCCAATACAGGTCTCACCAAATTGGCATTATGTTCTAAAACCAGTGCCGGATTTACCAATAAGTAAAAGAAGCAACTGCTTAGGGCACCCGATGTTTGGGGGCACCATATTGGGGGCAGTTGCGTAACTTTGGAGAAATTGGGAGAAGTTAATGAAAATTTTGGTAACATCTAAAAAAAGGTTATCTGAATTTTGCCGACGACTAAAAAAAAGGTCGTTAAAATTACAAAAAGGGGGCTTTTAGATGATTAGTGCTTAGGGCATCACATAGGGTAAATCCGGCACTGTCTTAAGGGGTTAGGTGTACTCAGAATTTTCAAGAAATCGATTTTTGTTTTTTGCATTTTTGGAAGCTGCTACAACGGCTGAAGAACTATTTTATGGCCCAGGAATAGTTGACTCGGTGTAAGTAATTAAATAATACGTATATTACTTTACGTAAATTGAGTGTAAAACTTTAAATGCGTTTTTCTCAAAACTATGTTTTTTGAACTGGTGACCACTTTAGCTCGAAAACCGCTCGGTAGATTTTAATGAAATTTATACAGCTTTTTGAAAACATGAAAAACTAGTGCCTGATCGAAGGATTTTTTATTTTTTTTTTAAATTCGATTTGTTATAAACAATTAACTATTGGTTTTTTCCCCGAAAATCTTGAAAAAAATTTCCTGAAGCTGCCATTTTGTTAATTTAAGAAAGAAAAAAAAAGCTTCAATCAGACACTAGATTATCTATTAATAAAACTAATTTTTTTTGTCCGATTGAATTTGGATGAATCTCCAAGGATAAGTGATGGTCACCGCAAGGAGCTTCGGTTGGAACTGGATCAACACAAACAGCCATTACTTTTAAAATTATTTTTTTTTTCTAAAATTTCTGTCAAGTCAAGTCGAAACCTTGTTTAATGATGCTATGTTTTTACTTTTATAAAATAAAAAATAATTTACTGACAAAAAAAAATTATTTAAAATTGTCATTTTTTCATGTCTCTGACTACACCTAACCCCTTAAATAGATAAATGTGACCGAAATTTTGTATTAATTTAAAATTAATAATCAATTTCACTCCTGGTTTGTTGGAGTTTTTTTTTTAATATAAATCAAATAAATGGAACGCAAACAATTACTGCGGTTGAAAGATTTCCCCCTTTTTTTCTACACAAAAATACAGACTTGGTTTATACTTGTATAATGTAGAGTGTAGAGAATAAAGAGCACACCAGTCAGTGGTGGCTCGTATTTAAAATTATATTTTAGTAAACTATGGAATAATAAAAAAAATATTCGAAAATAATTCATTTAATTTTAAAATTGATTTCAACAAAAATCAACCAGAAAAAATATGTTAACTTTAATTTTTTTTTATATTTTTTTATTAGAAATGTAATGTAGAGTGTAGAGCATTATTCAAAGACCGCCAGATAATGGTCGTATTTGACTAAAGGAACTCTTAAAGCATGTAATTCTGTCATATATAAAATCAAAATTTTTTTTTTCATGATTAATAAATAATAAAAAAAAAATTAAAAGCATAAGTTTTTTTTATCGAAGACTGCCACTACCACTGTACTTGTATAATACCTATATACTCGGCTCTATAAACTTTAGAGTAACTCACAGTAAGAGTTCTGACAACCATGATTAATTATATTAGCCAACCAAGTCTCACAGCTGTATTTTTTTCATTTTACCAATCAATATTATTAAATATATGTACAATGACATGCAAAAGTTTTTGGATACTCGTATTGTAAATATAAAACTGCAAAAATGGTTAAATATTGATAAGAGTACTTAATTACAACTTTTGTAATAATCCTAGCATATCTAAAATACAGCATTTACAATTTTCCATGTTATTTTTGAATTATATGCCAGGTTTACTCAAGTTGAAAGTATTGACGCACAGTGTCTTTCAAGCTAACGAGAAATTGTTTTTTTTTTTTACTATTTTGACTACGAGTAAACATATTTTGTGTATTTTTATTGACTGAAATCTGTATATTTACATTCAAAATCACAGATATCCAAATACTTTTGCACAATAGTGTACTTCATATATTATTTGCTTGCTAAGAATTATTCTTTTTTAACTATACATAAATAGCATGACTGCTACACTGAGGTGTCTTGACTCTTAGTTTGAAGTAACTTTGAGTGTTCTTATATGCTAGTACAGTGGTTCCCAAAGTGGTCCCTACGGACCCCAAGGGGTCCCTGGCATCGTTCAGGGGGTCCGTGGAAAATTAAAATCGATTTGGGGGTCCCTGAACAACGTCAGGGGGTCCGCGCACATTTTTATTAATATGGAAGTTAAAATAAATAACAATGAATAAATTACACTGGCCGACAGCCATTTTGCTGCAGGTCATACAACAACTTTTTAAGGGTAATTTGGACACGCTGAATCCAAAAATGACCACCATTTTGCTCAATCAGCTCTTGTTTTTGCAATATTGCAAAAAAATGTTTTTTTCGATATGCAAACATTCAAATTCGTATATATATTTTTTGAATCAATGACTTCAACCAAAGATCATTCAGAATGAAGTTATGGGTCCTAATTGAACTAAAAAGCCTTAAATTGTATACATTCATAAAGATATTCCCTTCGAAAATCATTTTTTAAACGAAAAAAAATCTATTTTAGCAAAAATTCGGCAATTTTCAAAATTCAAAGTGCGTTAACACAAACAATTTTTATCCAATTTTAATGTTATTCACTAAATTAGTAGCTTTATCCATCTTCTGCATTGTGTTAAAATTTCAACGTAATCGATTAAAAATTGGCGAAGTGGTACTAAAATCAACTGCGCGTGTCAAAATTTATTAGTTTTTCACCCAGGTTCCGTGGGAAAGTTTTGACTATGAAAGAGGGTCCGTGGGCCAAAAGAGTTTGGGAACCACTGTGCTAGTAGAATGCAGCCCTCAGTTAATTAATGGTACGGTATCGTAGACAGTCCGTGTGACAATGACGTATACTTGTTTTAAGTTATTTGTGGACCGGAGTGCGAGAGAACTTAGTGACAAATTATCTGTCCTATAGATGGTGTGGTATACAGGGTGTCCCATTTTAATCTATCACCCCCCTAATTTTTTTTATCTATCAATTAAATCAAAAAATGCTTCAAATAAAAGTTGTTTGGTTTTGAGGGGGACCCAAAATGGCGTTATTATTTTTTTATTTTTTGGACGTCTTCATGGTCAAATAGGCCCAACTTTTTTTTTCAAATGGAAACCTGTATTTTTTATTACAATATCTTATTGTTTGGAAAAAAACAAGTAGCTTTTGTTTCAAAAAAAAATTTGTATGACTTCATTTTTTTTAATATTAAACAAAGTAATTTTAGATTTTAGTTTTTTAATAATTTTTTACTCGAAACCCATTAACTTTAGAGGAAAAGTGTAAGAAACAAAAAATGTTTATTTTAATATGATATAACTAGGAAAATTATATCAGGATTTTTTTTGCTCTTCAAAATATTAAAGCAAATAAAAAATAAAATAAAAAAATCTGAAATAATTTTCCTAGTTATATCATATTAAAATAAACATTTTTTGTTTCTTACACCTTTCCTCTAAAGTTAATGGGTTTCGAGTAAAAAATTATTAAAAAACTAAAATCTAAAATTACTTTGTTTAATATTAAAAAAAATGAAGTCATACAAATTTTTTTTTGAAACAAAAGCTACTTGTTTTTTTCCAAACAATAAGATATTGTAATAAAAAATATAGGTTTCCATTTGAAAAAAAAAAGTTGGGCCTATTTGACCATGAAGACGTCCAAAAAATAAAAAATTAATAACGCCATTTTGGGTCCCCCTCAAAACCAAACAACTTTTATTTGAAGCATTTTTTGATTTAATTGATAGATAAAAAAAAATAGGGGGGTGATAGATTAAAATGGGACACCCTGTATATGTACCTAACCGCCATACCGCGCAACCTCTGACATTGAGAAAATTCACTTTGAACAATGTTCGTTAAATAATTATTACATCATTTGTTAGATAGACCCTTTCACACACTTTAATGTTATAATCTAAAAAAAATATACACTGAAAAAATTTACTGTTAATTTTTAACATAAAAAACATGTTAACGGGAGGACGCAATTTCATTCTGTGAAAAATTAATCAGTATAACGTAATAATATTTCATACCAACTGTATCAAAAATGATGTTAAAATAATTATAAAACTTTAATAATTATTTTAATAAGTTAGATGAAAAATTTCATTAACATTTTTATTTATTTACGATGCGTAGGAATGGGGAAAAAAATAAAAAAATTGTATAGATTGATGAAAAAAATTTTGATCCTACACCCGGCATGGTAAAAATTAAAAGAACGTTTACTACAATTCAATATACTGTATAGCAGTTTCTATTTTGGGCGATAGGCCAGATATGAAAAGTAATATAGAAACATAGTAAAATTATAGAGAATGTACGTGAAATTTTCATATGCAAGAAATTAAATTAAATTACTTTTTCAGAGTAAATAAATTTTAATAGGTACTGTGTTAAAATTTACCAGTATGTCATTGTAATTTTTCATTTAGTTAATTTTAAATTCTAGCGACTTTTCTGTCAATTTTTTTCAGAAGTTGATTCTGTCCTCAGGTTCATTGTATTTTCTGTTAATTTTTGAAAGAATATTCTCTAATTTATCAACAATATTAGAAATAACATAACGCCATCGTTCAATTAAGTTTTGCTAAGTATTTATTGTTAAAAAGAAAGGGCGCTACGTTTTTCGAGATATCAAAATCATTTATTAATAATTTTGTCTTCGAAATCGATTCACATACCAATTTGGTAAAATATATTACTTTGATAATATGTTAATTGTATTCATCTAAATCTAGATTACGTTATGTACATATGTAACATTAATAACGTAGATACAATTTCAAATGAGTTGGACAAGCGCGGCGATTTGTTTGACAAAAGGGGGCATTAACAGTGGAACAGAATTACGACAAAAAAGAAAAACAATTTCAATTTCATCCGAAACACGTGTTGTGTATAATGTATCACTTACATCAGTGGTCCTCAATAAACAGGGGGAGATGTTACTACTAACACCCCCCCTGCCCCTTTATATTCTCACGTTTGCAAATACACAGAAAAAAAACTGTATTGGACCAAGAAAACCTTGTTTTGTATATATAACGAAAACAATATTTTGTTAATATAAGAAACATACTCTTAATCCAACTACGTTATTCCTTCTTTCAAGAATACTATAGTTGGTTTAAGAGATTATTGCTTATCTTAAGAAAACTTTGTTATATACAAAACAAGGTTTACTTGGTTTGAGAAATCCTTTCTACCAGTGTAGTGGAAGAAATATATAAAGTTTTATTTTTTTTTGTTAATTTTATCACATTAAATTAATAATAAAAACCATATTTATCTCATATCGTCGTCCGTCTGTCTGGCTGTTCGTCACAAAGTTAATTTTTCGCTGAATAAGTTATGACCCCCCAGATAAAGATGTTAAAAAAAAATACATCCAACAGTGGAAGAAATTTGAATGAATTTTGTGTAAAATTTGATATAGGAATTATATATTTGATCATAATAGAAACTATATTTATCTCATATTGCCGTCTGTCCGTCCGTCCGTCCGTCACATAACAAAATATCTCGCTTAATAAATTATGACCCCCAGATAAAGATGTTTTAAAAAAATGCACCCAACTTAATTTATGTCAAAAATCATTTTTTCTTAACTAAAAAATAGTACCTACAAGAAATCTTTAATATTGCTCTTAAAAATAATGTCTATGATTTTAATTTTAAAAGTGGACCCATATTTAGGAACACTGTTTGAAGCATATTTCAAATATCCATTTGTAGCGGCTCCCCCTACATTTCAACGGTGAAAAAAAATCAATCGGTGGACCACAAATCACCCTTGCGTCTCTTGGGTACGTCGCTTTGGAGAGGGGGGGGGTGTGCAGACCTGTTCCCACGACCCCCTGTAGTCACCCGCATGTATAGATCATATACTAACAGAGTGCCATGTGTTGGTTTAGGGATGTATAGAGAAAGTGTCGTTTTCAAAAACAGGTTACTCTCTGCTATACGCTGATACACATCATGTTGAATTTGTAAAAATATGATTTTTTATTAATTTTAAACTTTCAAATATATTTTTTTAGTACTTTAAAATAATCTACTAGTATTGATTGATGAGAAATTTCCTTGTAGCTTCATCCGCGTGTATTTCAAAGTATGGTGAAAATCCCCTGCAACTGACATTGATTTTCTTGACCTGATTATTAAAAATTAATATTGAAAAAATCATAAAAAACTATATTTTAATATAATTTATGTATTTTTTCTTAATGCGTGCCTGATCTAAATATTGAATATAATATTTGTTTGTTATTATTTTAAAAGTGTGGTAAGTTATTTTAAAATTAATGGCCAACATGTCAGTTATCATGTTATGATCTAATGTAAGACTATAGGAATAATACATAGATTGTAGTGAAAATTTCATGGTTCGATGTCTGTATTTTCTAATAACAATGACATTCATCTAGAAAAACTTTTTAGATTATAGCCATTAGTATTGGATCATATGGGTGTTTTTATGTGGGGCGGTAAATAACAAGGGGTAGAAGAGATGTGACGTAATATTAGGGGTTGTGTCACATGCATACATACACACACACATGGGTGGATGTGTAACGTTAACACATTTTATACGGATTACTGATTTTAATGGATTGAATTTTATAGAAAATGATATGGTTTAAAAATATATAATTATAATATAAAATGGAGGTGAATTTAAATTAAGGTAGTAGACCGGTGTGACGGCCGAAATTTCGACTTTTTTTCGTGACCTTATTTTAACAAGTAAATAATATACTATCGTTTTGTAACTTTTACATATTTATTTTAGTACTTTAAATGATACAAAAAATTTTTTTTTTATTTAATTTTCTATTTATTTATTTACAATATGTAATGTCAAAGAGGAGTCCTCAAAAGAATGATGAGCTGTTTCGGGGAAGCACACAGCCTTCCGTAGTCATTTGAAATGAAAAAATCAAAAATAGTATTATTGTGTAGACCTTATTTTAATAAACTAACCAATAATATACATAATAAAAAAAAAATAGCGGACTTACGAAAAAAAAGTTCTCAAAATGTAACTTTTTTTGTTGATAAAATGTTTAAAAAAATTAATTTATTATTAAAAAATTAAATGTTTTAAAGGTTAGGTATTTAGATATGTGTATGTAGAATAACTAGTTAAATTTTGAGCCAAATCGGTTGAATAGTTTTGAGTCAGTGCTTCCCCGAAATTTCAAAAACATGGTTTCGAGAAAAACGCTAAAACGTTTGTTTCCCATCATATAGCAATGTGCACTCGTCGAACGATAAATGCCTGTAACTTTGGAAATATTCTAAATTTTGGTCTGAAAATTTAAGAGCATATTTTTAAAATGTGGTTCTTCCGAAAAATGTAAAAAAAAAACAAACGATTTTTTTGACCCATCACACCGGTCTACTACCTTAAAGAGAAGGTAGTTAATTTAAAATTATGCTTTCTAATCACCCTAATTTACCCTTTAATTTTTACGAAATAAATGCCCAGTATTATCAAGTTTAACTAAATGCTCCTTTAACTAACTGTTAAGCATAATACATTTAATTAAATAGATTTTAAATTTTCTGCAGTATTTCTTTACAACGTATATTATGTCTATTTTTCATTGAGAGCTTAAATATTGATTTAAATCACGTTTGTAATACACCAAATTTACTTTAAAGGAACATTTAGCGCTAAATTAGTTGATAATACCGGGCAAAAATATAATACATACATTAAAAATTATTTACAGTTAGGAAAATTGATGTTTAAAAAAACTATTAATTAAATATTTTTTTGCGAAGTATTTCCATAATTGTAAGATACAAAGTTCACCATTTCTGTCTCTCTCACACTCTCTAACTATAGACTTATATAATAGACTGATCATTCCCTATCCAACTGTGAAATAAATACTGGCGAATAAATGTGACAGAGACAAAACGATAAAGTAGCCAATACCTGTCTTTTTCTATAGAATTGTAAATGGTCACGTCACAATAGGTTTGTTTGCAGTCATTAGAGACCTACAGAAAAGAGACAGGTATTGGCTACACTTTATCGCTTTGTCTCTTTAAAGAGAGTGATCAATTTTGTGAAGCTATTGCTCACTCTCTGTTCATTCTATAATTGACATCAGTTTCAAACAATATTTTACTTAAATATTCATAAAAATCGTTGTACTATTACCAAAATATCGATAATTACTCAAATTCAGTATTCGACAGTTTTTGATACGTGTCGAATATACCGGGTGGACCATTTTAACGTTTAATGGAGAATAACTCGACCAGTAAGTGAAATAATAAAAAGTTTTCAGATAAAAGTTGTACGGTTTGGAGGGGGACATAGACGTACTTAGATGACATTTTTTTAGGTGGTGTTTTTAAAGTGGTATAAAGGTCAACATCATTTTTTTTAACAGGAACCTATAATTTTTATCAAGTAATTTTATTTAACGTGAATAGACACGAATCTTTCATTGATAACTTTTTTTTAACAACTTAACCTTTCCAAGATATCTAACAAAATAATTCGAGACTTTGAACTTTCAATATTTTTTTTACTCAGAAACCATAAATTTTAGAGAAAAAGTACAAGAAACAAAAAATGTTTATTTTGATCTAATATAACTAAGGAATTATTTTTAAAATTTTAAATCTTTAATTTATTTTATTTAAGCAAAAAAAAAAAACAATGTTAAAAAATTTTAGAATAATTTAAAAAATAATTCTTGAAGTTTTATTATATCAAAATAAACATTGTATTTTATGCTTTTTCTGTAAACTTGATGGTTTCTGAGTAAAAAAAATATTGAATGTTCAAAATCTCGAATTATTTTGTTAGATATCTTGGAAAGGTTAAGTTGTTTTAAAAAAAGTTATCAATGAAAGATTCGTGTCTATTCACGTTAAATAAAATTACTTGATAAAAATTATAGGTTCCTATTTAAAAAAAATATGTTGACCTTCATACCACCTTGAAAACACCACCTAAAAAAATGTCATCTAAGTACGTCTATGTCCTCCTCCAAACCGTACAACTTTTATCTGAAAACTTTTTTATTATTTCACTTACCGGTCGAGTTATTCTCCATTAAACGTTAAAATGGTCCACCCGGTATATATATATATATATATATACAGTAAAAAAGGGGCGGTCAGAGAGGGTTTTAGGGGTTGATAGTAACATTAACACATGTGTGTTCAGGGGTAGGGGGCGGTTGTGGGCATGCGCTTTACCGCCCCCCTCCCTATGAACACCCTAACTCTAACTACCCGTGACTGATTCAATTTTATTTTAACGTGCGTGAAAATGGTCACGAGAATATATCACGAATTTGTCACGACTGAATAATGCATTGATAATAAAAATATTTTTATTATATCATTTTTCTTTTATACAATTAATTTTTTTTATTTCTATTAAGAAATAATATCGCACCTCCGCAAAAAAGTGTCACATTTGAGATAAATATGTAGAATGATTACAAATTACTATATATTTCCACTAAAAATTGTCATTAATGTAGTTCGTGTACCTACCGTCAACAAAACTAGAATATTCTAAATAAATGTCACATTTTTTATTTATTTTTTAAATACGCGTTTTAATAGTTACTATTTTTCAAACATCACAGGAATACTGAAATATTTAAATTAAACACTCTGTATCAGTCCTTTTCCTATACTACTTTTACAATTTTGATTTACCTAAATTGTTATAATTTCATTTATACCTATTTCTTCAAAACTACATTTTTTGAGTTGTGACATTTTTTTACGGGGGGTGCGACAAATTAAACTTGCAGACATTCGATGTGGTAACGAATACAGTAGACATTAGACGGTAGCTTTTGTTACTTGTATAGATAATACCTTGTTAATACAGACGGACTCACCATTAGTGAAATGAAAAATGTTTATGATTTTCATGTCTCATATATTTCCTAGTCATGGAAAATGTTTTTGTGAACGTCTGGGTAACTTATAAACACAAATGTAAAATGTGTATGCAGACAGAGAGAAAGAATATGTGTCTGATAGTAAAATTTAAATAATAAAATGATTATTTTTTCGTATAGACAAATATATATGTCATATATGTATTAACCTTTTAACAGTGACGGCGTAAGGTAGATTGGTACCCTGGGCGGTTATTTTTGCACCCCCCCCCTCCCCTAGAAAAAAGTGCTGCCTTTTTTTCGTTCTCAACTCAATATTAATTTCAGTTTTCTAATTGTTTGCACCCTCCCCTAGAAAAAAGTGCCGCCTTTTTTTTCGTTCTCAACTCAATACTAATTTCAGTTTTATGTTTTTTTTGCACCCCTTCTAGAAAAAAAGTGTCCTTTATTTTTTTTTTATTTTTTTTTGTCAATTCAATATTTTTATTTT
This sequence comes from Sialis lutaria, assembly GCA_949319165.1. Classification (NCBI taxonomy): domain Eukaryota; kingdom Metazoa; phylum Arthropoda; class Insecta; order Megaloptera; family Sialidae; genus Sialis; species Sialis lutaria. The sequence continues at coordinate 293,429 of OX439238.1, forward strand.
CATTTATGATCTTAATGACATGTTCTACACAATATCCAGAGTATTTAAAGAATACTTTGTCACCCCTTGGTGCTTGGCACCCGGGGCGGGCCGCCCCCATCGCCCCCCCCCCTTACGCCGCCACTGTCTTTTAAATAGACTAGGTATAAGGTTTCGCATCGTAATAAGTATTCTTTACAATAATTTAAGATCTGCTTATTTTAGAAACAATCTGTTGAATATTTTGATAATTTGATATCCCCCCCCCCCACCCCAAAAGAAAAAAAAATATTTTTTTAAACATCAAAAATATTTAAATAATGACAATCATATACACAAAATACGTTCTATCTCTTTTTTTGTGTGAATACTTGTTGGTTTAAAATTTAAATTCTATACGTATTATTATATTGCATGTAGAAATACAGCTATTTAGTCAATTTTGTCGCTGTTATTACTATACATAAAAAATTAAAATAACATTTAGTGAGTCAAAATTTGCAATGTCACATACTTTGTTTATGTTACATATTTATATTCGTAAATAACACGAACCAAATTGTGTGTAGGGTTCTATAATATTAGAGTGATGGAATCTAGAGAGCCGGTGTTTATGTGTTACTTCACACGAACAGTTTTGCGAAGGAATTGTGGACATTTTTCAAAGTGAAAAAATTTTCATTTTATGTAAATTTGAAACATATGCATAACTTATGAATCACTGAACCGATATTAATAAAACTTTGATTGAGATCTAACTAGTAAATTGTCCTAAATCATATATAGAAGTTATATGTATCAGGAGGGGGGGGGGGGGTAATATTATTTAAAAAAACTACAGTGACATTTCGTATATAGATAATTTTGTAGATTTCATATATGAAAGTTCAGTTGACTATATTTATTAGTTAGTATTTTATGATCTAACTAAAATTAACAAAGGACTCCGCAGAATCCTTATGGGAAAGGGGTTTCGGTCAAACTTTGGATTCTGATAGTCCTTGATGAGTAGATCAAAAGTTTCAATGGGCACTAAGTCCTAAAAACTCAAACTTTTAAGATATAGCCCTCTGAAGTTGGGGATCATGATTTGTAGAACCTTAATTTTCGTACAACTTTTTGTATGTGTTCCCAAAGACATCAATAATCGATTGCCACCATAAAAAAGTCAACTTTTCAATTCATTGAGAAATGACAACACTTAAATCTTATTGTTACGTTTTTTTTAATTATAAACAAATCCAATTGATTTATAATAAAAAAAACGTAATAATAAGATTTAAGTACTGCCATTGGCTAAAGAATTTAAAAGTTTACTTTTTTATGGTGACAATCGATTATATAAGTCTTTTGAAACACATACAAATAGTTTCTACAAATTTTTTTATTGCAAATTAAAGACAATCACGATCCCCAACTTCAGAGGGCTATATCTTAAAAGTTTGAGTGTTTAGGACTTAGTGCCCATTGACACTTTTGATCTACTCATCAAGGACTATCAGAATCCAAAGTTTCAAAGAGTTTGACCGAAACCCCTTTCCCATAAGGATTCTGCGGGGTCCTTTACAAAAAAATCTGTACTTGTGTAACAGGCCCGAATGGGAATCCTTAGAGCCACTGTTAGATTGGCCGCAACGTCGTTTAGGTAACTTGATCCTGTGATATGACAGCCGGTTGGTCTGCTACCCGTGTGGTGGTTGTGAAACATGTGACAGTCATTATCAGATTCTTCACCGTCTCTTGTTTATACAATATTTGTCAGGAGGGGGGGGGGGGGCTACATGGATCCACTGTATATATACTTGATTATACATATGGGTTCTAATTAATATCTTCATATAAATTCTTTTATTAGAAGTTTTGTGGTACCAGTGTTTTTGAGAATTTAATTGCCACTTCTTTTGAACCGTGTATTAAAATGTTATAGATAAAATAAATATAAATATTCACTGCTTAGCTGTTTTGAGTGATAGTGTGATGATATGTACCTTATAGTACTTCTGAAATTTTAAGGAACATATTGGTTTTAATCAAAATCGATCCAGTAGTTTTCGAGATAACTTAAGTCAAACTTATTAGAGGTACTCATAATAAGAGTTGTGACAGCCTTGAGTGATTGTAGTACCTCCAAGTCTAACTCACACCCATATTTTTTTATTTTATTAAAAATATCATTAAATATATTTTTTTGTTTGTGTAAAATAATTTTTGGTTATAAATGTGGATGCTGTCATAACTCTTATTGGAGTAACTTTAGATTGGATTAATGTATTTATTCATTAGATACATTTTGTTGTTCCAATAAAAAATTTAAAATAAAATGGTAAGAAGCAATCAACAAGCATTAAGATACTTAAGTTGGTTTTGTTTTTATTGCATGCAATGATTACTTCCGTTTTAAACAGAGGACACCTTGACCAGTTTTTGCTACATACTTTAATACGGGTTGATATTTTATAAAGTCCGAGTTACCAAGGCCAATATTTATTAACACCAAAAGTAATGAGTCCTGTTTTGCTGCACTATACCTACCAATGTTTTTCATTTGGTTAAACGTTTTTTAGCTCACATGTTGTTCATTATAAACTGCGGTTGTTTTTTAAAGGATGCATGGTAATACATACTGCAAGTTTTTATTTGTTTTTATTACATACTTATGGAACTGATTTCAATTACTTATAGAGGGGGGCAGGCAGTTTACCCTGGCTTCGAGATGCATATAAAAAAAATTATGAAAAGTAAAAAAAATGTATTGAGTTATTTGTATCTATAAAAGATTCCATAATGGAGGGGGGGGGGGGGGGGTAGATTAGAACTGATAATCTACCCTAGGCCCAATCTTCCATAGTCAGCCACTAGTTTGTATACAGCTAAATCATGGCTTATTTTATAGTGATGAATAGTATTTTGAATATGTTTGAATCATTTATTTTTTAAGTATTTATTTTTAATTTTAAACTTGATATTGATGCATATAATGGGGGTAGTAATAAAAATAAATAATGGAAATTAATTTTTAATATTTCCGCGTATAATTTCAATTTAGCTACACAAATTAGCTGAAATATAATTTAATTAGTATGTACTACATATACGTGTGATATTTTTTTATTAATAGACCATTTAACGCCTATTTGTTAAGGTCATTGATAATTATTGATCATGATTAATGACAATAAATTCAAATTAAGTTATTAAGGTGTAAAATTACAAATTTTGCAATGAATGAATTATATATACTATATTTTTCTCATGGTTTTTAATAACTGTAACTAATGTCGTTATTTTTGTGTGAAATATTTTCTAAATTTATTTCATACGTGATAATTAATTTTTTTTAATCTGAAATTAATACATATATAGATAATTTAGGTAAGATTAATTTTTTATAATAACGCGAAAATTGAAATTTTTTTATCCGTCCGTTTGCAGCATAATTAAAAAAAAATATTAAATCGGTTGAGCTGTAATTTGGAATATTAAAAGAGAATAGAAAAAATATATTATTTCTATTTGTGTACATATGGGGGGGGGGGGGGGGTAGGGGTTGTGTATCAAATTATCAAGATATTCAACAGATTGTTTCTAAGCAGCTCTAAAATTATTGTAAAGAATACTTATTACAATGAAGCCTTAGTTAGTCTATTTAAAAGGTTAATAGCTTGGAAATAATAATATTCGGCCATGTAATAAAATACTTATGTGTTAAGTTTGTTAAATTATAACTTTTTTTTATCGACATTACTGATTTCTTAATAATTTTTTTTTCTTTATAACTCGGTCGAAAATGGTCTTAACAGTGATTCAAAACAAAGTCTGATATACAAAAGCACTTCTTTAGATTTAGTTAAAACAAATTTATCACGCCCTGAAAATTCTACCTTTTTTTTAACGATAGTATTTTTTTTAGTTGGGGAGCTTTTTAAATTAAATATGTAATAAAAATAAAAGAACTCTACATCTATATAGTTCTCCTGAAAAAATATCAATGTTGGATAAAATTTATATTCCGGTACAGCGCAATTTTGTTCTAATTGTACGAAAATAATTATAATATGTAAAATTAATATACGCGTTATTTAAATATCAAGTTAAAGTACTTGAAATATACATACACATAGTGTTATAGCCGTAGTATGTACATTGTACACACACATGTGTGTATGTTTCTGTAACTCGAGACGACGACAACGTTACTACAAGGTTTCTCTACGCAGGAAGTGGCTGGATTCGAACCAATGACCACCGACATCGGCGAGATTTCACCGCGCGTCTGTTGTGTGTCGCGTTTTTGTGTACGCGCCGCGCCATTAACAAAGCCTCGACAACATAAAGCCCTGCTTTATGTCCACGACCCCCCCCCCATTTCCCTTTTAAATTAATTATTTCCATGGAGTATTTTTATTTTATTTGTATATATAAGTACTACATATATTTTTTTGGATCGTCAATGTATCATTACAATTTGAGTTATGTATATGGGTATTTTAAACTACCCTTTACTAGAGATGCTGGGTACTTCTGAGAGATAAACAAATATGTACGTATCTTTTTAAGAAAAAGGAAAGGGTAAAAAACGTTATTTTTTATATATTTACAGGATTTTTTATAATTAATTATTTTAAAATTAATTAATTGAAAAATTTTTGCTTATAAGAAGGAAAAGGGATTTACCGTGACCCCAATGTTAAATGTAGTACATTTCAGTAAGGCTATTTAAGAAGAAAATAAAAAAATTTTACCATTTTTTTTCTCTCATTTAAGTGCTTGCATTAAGCAAAGAACGAAAAAATACTCTGCCTCGTAAATGCACGGTGCTTCCTCGTGTTAATTCATCAAAGGTAGTTAATTATTGAACAATTTAAATAAAAACCGATAAAGTATTCAGATGAACTGCCTGTCATTGGTTAACCATTTAATTTTCATACGATTTTAATAAAAAAATTTAATTTGACATTTTTCTTAATACGCGCCTGGTTATTATGTCATATATTTTGAATTTTTTGACAATTTCAATCAAAATCATTATTTTTCTGCTATACGAATGTCAAAATGACATTTAAAACGTCAAAGTGACATTTAATATGTCAAAGTAAATAGCAGTTTTAAAAAAATAAATGACGATTTTCTTAAGTCAAATTGAGATAGATTTTTGTAAGGGAATATTTTACAACAAAAGTAGGTGATCTATATTATAGAGAATTGAATGCTCTACAAAAAGGTTCTATAAAATTTTCACGTAACATGTGTCTTTCTTGAGATATCTTCAAATCAAAAAAAAAATATTTTGGGATGTCACCCCTCCCCCTTACACACGATTTTAATACTTTTGAAATGGGACCGTCCTCAAATCAGACCCAACCAATCAACCAAGTTTCATCAATATCGGTTCAGTGGTTCATGAGTTAAGCGTGTGACAAGGATTGGGGGACAGACAGACAGACAGACACACACACACACACACAGACAGACAAACAGACACGGAACAAAAAGTGTTTGTCTTGACCTGAAACGGATAGATCCGGTAAAATTTTTAAAATCGGAGAACAAATTTTTTTTCTCGTTTTAAAACGATAACGAAGCTTCTCGTATCTTCGATATTGCGAGGAAGCAATAATTTATTACATATTTTATACTGTATACAATACAAAATAATCTGAAATTGATTAACTGTAACAAAAACACAAATTTTATTTCATTCTACGACTAATAAATGAATAAATTTAAATTTGATAGGTACAAAACAAAAATATTTAACATATAAATGTGTATACGTATATGAACATATTATGAAGCTAAAAATGGTTTTAGTTTTTATTAATATATCGATAAAACAGTACAAATTTTCATTTGAAAAGTAGATAACACGATAACTTCTATATCAAAGTGGTTTAATCAGCGCCATGTGATTCGGAAAAATATACCACATAGAGGCAAGATAATAAGGAAATTAGATTGACTAACATTTTATATTTATCTAACAATTGAGATTATATTTTAAATATTTACACAAGCTTACATAACTGCTGTAATACATATACTTTATCTCCTATAGTAAATAAATCTATATACACTACACACATGAAATGCACCTTGCGGTCTTCCCCTTACTGTGGGGGGGGGTTAGTCCTTTTTTAGAAGGACACGTTGGCTTATATTTTAGAGTCGTTTTTAACCGACCAATTTTTAATATTTTAAAATTTATTTATTTCATTTTTCAAAATTAATTTGCAGTTTTTATAAATGGATTATGTTATGCAGTAATGTATATACATAAGTATATAATAAAAGTTTCATTCAAAATTGTTATACTAGTTTTCTAAGCTGTCGAAATAGGACAAAAAAATAGATTGTAAAAAAAATCTTGAAAATTTTTATTTATAATTTTTCCATAATTAATTTGGAATTTTTTTATTAATGGATTATGTTATGCAGTAATGTATTAACCCACACATACAAATAAAGTTTCATTCAAAATTATTATAGTTATTTTCTGAACTGGCGAAAAAGGAAAAAAATAGATTGTAAAAAAATCTTGAAAAAATTTATTTATAAATTTTCCAAAATTAATTTGCAATTTTTTATAATTGGATTATGTTATGCAGTAATGTATCAACTCACACACATAAAAAAAAGTTTCATTCAAAATTTTTATACTCATTTTTTTAGCTGTCGAAAAAATATATTGTAAAAAATCTTGAAAAATTTTATTTATAAATTTTCTAAAATTAATTTGCAATTTTTTATAATTGGATTATGTTATGCAGTAATGTATCAACTCACACACACAAAAAAAAGTTTCATTCAAAATTGTTATACTCATTTTTTGAGCTGTCGAAAAAATATATTGTAAAAAATCTTGAAAAAAATTTATTTATAAATTTTCCAAAATTAATTTGCAATTTTTTATAATTGGATTATGTTATGCAGTAATGTATCAACTCACACACATACAAATAAAGTTTCATTCAAAATTTTTATACTCATTTTTTTAGCTGTCGAAAAAATATATTGTAAAAAATCTTGAAAAATTTTATTTATAAATTTTCCAAAATTAATTTGCAATTTTTTATAATTGGATTATGTTATGCAGTAATGTATCAACTCACACACATACAAATAAAGTTTCATTCAAAATTTTTATACTCATTTTTTTAGCTGTCGAAAAAATATATTGTAAAAAATCTTGAAAAATTTTATTTATAAATTTTCCAAAATTAATTTGCAATTTTTTATAATTGGATTATGTTATGCAGTAATGTATCAACTCACACACATAAAAAAAAGTTTCATTCAAAATTTTTATACTCATTTTCTGAGCTGTCGAAAAAATATATTGTAAAAAATCTTGAAAAAATTTATTTGTATTTTTTTCGGTTTTAAGATACAAAAACCTTTAAATAATAATAATAATTGTGTTTGTGTAAATTGGCCCTAATGTCACACTAGAAAGAATGTTTTTGTAAGGACACGTTTTTAGGGTAACTTACACTTTTACTTTGAATATTGAATGTCTGTGTTTATACAGACACAAAAAAAACGCCGAAAATGGAATTTGAGTTACACGTGTCTTTTATGAGAACACGTAAAATATATTAAAAGAGAAACAGAGATAGAACGTGGTACAGAAGAAAGAGGTGATGATTAACGAACACAAAAAAATATAAACTCCATTAATTTTTTTTAAATAAATAAAAAAAAGTTTTAAACATATCTAAATAATTCATTTCCCTATTGACTCCATTCAAAATTCAAAACAAAAATATATTTTTAGTTAGGTATAGATTAGGGTGTGTCATTTTTGAGCAACTTTTTTTTTCAACTAAAAAATAGGCTAAAAATTTTCTAGAAGGTGAAAAAAGAAGCCTCTAAAAATTTGAGCTCTTAATATTAACATCAAGTGGTGCCTGTTCCTAACTTTCCATTTCCCATTTAAATAACATGAAAAAAAAAATGTTTTTTTTTCTTATTTTTGTAGCTTGATATTTAAGTATTGTAAAAATGATCTTAAAAGTTATTTTAGTAGGAAATTGAACGCTCTACAAAAAAGTTCCGATTTATTTTTTTTATAGTGTGAGCCGTTCTGAAGATATTCAAACTTAAAGTTACAAATGTATGAAATTATGACTTTTATTGATAGTAAATAAAATAAAATGCAAAAAAAATTGAGATGTAAGTATTATTGTTTTTCTATACGAAAATAATTATTTTTTCTTGAAAATAATTTTTAAGATATAAAAAAAGTCATCAGTATTAGTTTGATAAAATAAAAGTCATAATTTCATACATTTGTAACTTTAAGTTTGAATATCTTCAGAACGGCTCACTCTGTAAAAAAAATAAATCAGAACTTTTTTGTAGAGCGTTCAATTTCCTACTAAAATAACTTTTAAGATCATTTTTACAATACTTAAATATCAAGCTACAAAAATAAGAAAAAAAAACATTTTTTTTTTCATGTTATTTAAATGGGAAATGGAAAGTTAGGAACCACTTGATGTTAATATTAAGAGCTCAAATTTTTAGAGGCTTCATTTTTCACCTTCTAGAAAATTTTTAGCCTGTTTTTTAGTTGAAAAAAAAAAGTTGCTCAAAAATGACACACCCTAGTATAGATGCATATTTTTAAAAACCATTAAAAAAATATTGAATATATACTTATTACTTTATAAATAATAGATAAATATGTACTAAAATATATCATTTTGGAATTTAAGCGCCATTATTAAAAGGTTATAAACACAATAGTTTCTTATCTTTATAATTGTATATATCATTAAACGTTGTATTAAATAGAGATAATTAATATCTAATTAATAATAAATATTCAGTAATTATCAATTGAGATAATAAACATATATTATTGACTTTACTTTAAATTGAAAATCTTAACAAAAAAAAATTATATTTACAATAAAGTAAAAAAATGAAATTAAATCGTTTTTATTTTAACCCATTTATGGGGCATCATATTTTCTAAAGATAAGCAATAATCTCTTAAACCAACTATAGTATTCTTGAACGAAGGAATAACGTAGTTGGATTAAGAGTATGTTTCTTATATTAACTAAATATTGTTTTCGTTATATACAAAACAAGGTTTTCTTGGTCCAATACAGTTTTTTTCCTGTGTACATACGAAACATATCAATATTATTTGTCAAGTTCCAGTAAATAATTAATCTATACCTATACATAATAAACAAATATTATAAAAGCATTAATCTATATCTATAAAAGAGTTTGTCCTTAACCACTCACTCACTCACTCATATATCAACGTACAGCCCAAACCCCTGGACCTAGAAACGTGAAATTTCGCAGATGCCTTCCTTTTATGATGTAAGCACCCACTAAGAAAGGATTTTTCGAAATTCAACCCCTACGGGGTTAAAACAGGGTGTCAAAGTTTATATAAAAATATTTTTTTTTGTTCACATTTAATTGAAACTTATCGAACATACTCTAAAATATAAATAGTGAAACGATTATCTCAGCATTTCCAAAAATTTAACCCATAAGGTGTTAGGGGGTGGAAAAATTTGTAAAATATATATTTTTTATTCACCGAATGAAACATGGCATAAGTAGGTACTTTACAAGAGAAATATCAGTTACGAAAATTCAACTCTTATGGGAATTATAATAATAACTTTATTAAAGTAAATTCGGACAAATTAATATTCAATTAAAAATGTAAGTTCGACGGGGACTAGGATGGATTTAATCTGCAATAAAAGAATTTGATATTCAACCCCTAATGGCGAGAGTAGACGGGGGTTAGTTTTTAATTTTTTTTAACTAAAATTCGGGATATTTACGTTTTTTTATAACTATTGAATAGAAATCAATACAAAAAAAAATGTAATATGTCATCTCTTATTACTTATAGAGGGTTCTAATTAGTTTCTCGAAGTTAACGCGAGCGAAGCCGCGGGATTCCGCTAGTATACATTATATACAAATCTAAATCGTATAAGTCATGAACGTTAATTCTGGTATATTCTGTGATTAAATATACATAAATATATCAGCGCGCGTGAAACCGTATATATAGTAGTTGATATTTCATATCCATATTTACAATGTAATTAGAAATCTGCGGGGGTTCTGGATTAATACCCGGAGCGGCGGCGACGGCGGCGGCTACCACCGCGCCTAATGACGGACCCGGAAATCCGCGTCAGGTTGTAGGAACTCGACATGTGTGTGTGCTAGGGTGCGCGCAACACACAAAGAGTTAGAGGGTGTCGCAAGTTACGTACTGTATATATAGGTCAGTGGTGTAGTTGTGAAATTTTATCGAATAATTATTTTTTTCTGATAGGATTAATTTTTAATTTTTTACTTATTTTTTATTTTTATTGAAATAGTAGAAAATAAATACTGTCTATCTGTCTGTCTGTTACAGATATTTGACATAATGTACTTTATATAGGTCAGTGGTGTAGTGGTGAAATTTTATCGATTAATTATTTTTTTCTGATAGGATTAATTTTTAATTTTTTACTTATTTTTTATTTTTACTGAAATAGTAGAAAAGAAACATTGTCTATCTGTCTGTCTGTTACAGATATTTGACATATAATAATATAGTAAATGGTGGACCAATAACACTATTCAACTAAAAAATATTTTTAAAATATAACAGAGATCTGAATAGAAAATTTAGGAGACTTTTATCATGCCGAAACCGAATTTGTTGCCCAATTGGCTTCATCACGTCAGGGTTTTGAGATATTCTTACCTAAAAGTCCATTGGCAATGTTAAAGAATTTATTATCAAGTAGGTAATTTTTTTCTAAAGTTTTCGGTCACGGTAACAAATAGTATTATCTTTCCTTTTTAAAATGAGTTTTAACTTTTTACTGTACGATTTTTTTTAGCCGAGATGTACTAGTTTGAAGATATGATAGAGTGTAGTATAGTAGATACAATGAACTTTACTACATATATCTTCAAAGTAGTATATTTCGGTAAAGAAAAATCGCATAGTAAAATGTAAAAAATCATTTTAAAGAGAAAAGATTGTACTATTCGAAATCATGAAAGAAAACTTCAGAAAAAAATTACCTACTTAGTAATAAATTCCCCAACATTGCCAAAATCGTTATTTTTGGGACTTTTAGGTTCGGATATCTAATAAAACCTGACGTGATGGAATCATTTGGCCAACGAATTCGGTTTCAGCATTTTTCTGTGATTTTTTTTTGTTGCATAGTGTAATAGAGCTAAATTTTAAAGTTTTAAGCGTTTTTGAGCAGAGAAAATGGGTTACAGATTTTATTTATTATTCCAATTTTGGCTAATGAAGTTTCAAATAATAGTACAGTAAAATTATTAGGACACACCTCGCACTTGCGTACTTTTTTTTCTTCAAAAATAACTTCATAAAGGCATACTACACAGATTTAAGCCAGAAATATACCTTTTTATTTACTATAAATAATAGAGCATGTGTTTCGAATAAAATAACTATCACAAAATATTATTTTTTTACTTTAAAATTTAAATCAGTTTAATTTTTATCACATTATATTATTTTTGTTCAAATTTTTTTATATAAATTTAGAATTAAAACTACACACACACAAACAAAACTGTATTCGACCAAGAAAATCTTGTTTTGTATATAACGAAAACAATATTTTTTTAATACAAGAAAAGTACTCTTAAATCCAACTACATTATTTCTTCGTCCAAGAATACTATAGTTGGTTTAAGAATATATTTCTTATCTTAAGAAAATATTGTTTTCGTTATATACAAAACAAGGTTTACTTGGCTCAAGTAAACCTGTCTACCTGTGTAGTCTAAAGACTAACTATTAATTTTAATCTGTATTCTTAAATCTAACTATTATGAGCTATAGTCAACGTCTTCTGTCCTCAGTTTTATTTTGATCACATTTATATTATTTATGTTCGAATTGAATACGAGTTAATTTATAGAAAAATAGAAAGGCGCGCCACTGGTATGGTCCAGGGTCTGTGTCTGGTTGAGAGAGGACGACATTTCACAGATGATAATCACCCTATTCGCGTCTAATGGATGGTGGTAACAAATAACGTGCGGCGCGTAACACTAACATTTATAAGAGAACTAATGCGATTGCTTTTTTCTGTACAACTCATGATTGCGACACTATTTGTAAGGATTTGTGTTATCGCTCATCAGGATTTTCATTTGGACATACATACACCCATACCTCACTTTGCGTTGTGGTTACGTTCCAAAAAAACACGACGCAAAGTGAATTATTTAAGTTACTCTCGTTTTAATTAAAAAAAAAATTAAAGACTCGAACCCAATACAACGCAACTTCGAAAATTTAACGACGCACAGTGAAAATTAGTACTAATTCAGCAGCGACGCAACTTCGAAAAAAACGCAAAACGAAACGACGCAAAGCGAGGTATTGGTGTATATACTTATAGATATAAATAAAATTGTCAAAATATGTTTCATATATGCTTTTTTGTGCATTAAAGACCCTAAAAAAATTTGAAAATTCTTTGAAATTTTTTATAGGGACCATTTTTTACCCCCTCACGGACCACCGGTTGGGAACCCCTGATATAAAGATATCGATCTGAAAAATCATAGTGATTTATTAATTGATACTCCCAAAAAATGTATTTAATATTATACCTATGTCTAGCACACTGTAAAAAAATGTATTTAATTTATATTCAGAACACATGTACCTACATTTAATGGAATATTTTACTTTGTTAATTATTAAAAGTAATTTAATTTGAAAATTGAAATAGACAGAACGGTATATAATAGTAACATGTACTAATTTGTACTGCTGTAATGGCAGAGCTAGTTTTTTTTAATTATTTTCAATAAATTACACGTGAATATATTTGTTTTTATAATTTTTATAGTATTTAAAAGGGTTTTTTAAACGTCTCTATATAGCCAATTGTATAGAATTTCAATAAATAGAGAACGTTCCGCAATCGTGTGTTAAAAACTCTATTTTTAATATCCAATTACTCAAAAAACCATACGTCCAATATTTTAAGTAAAATATATGAGTTATCCATAAATAACATATTAAAATTTTAAACTTTTATCTATAAATTGCTCTAATGATCGAATAATGTTAAGATATATAAGCTAGTAATTAATTAAACTTCATGAACAAGTATGTATACTAATTCCCAAATCCTGTGCAAATTACTTTTCAAAACATTGACGAAAATAGAATTGCGAATTAAATCATGACGTAAATATTTTCTTTATAAACTTTAACCCTGGACGGGTAGACGTTCGTAATAATTACGACTACATTTACACAACGCCCTCTACAGGGAAATCAAGACGGGGTGGGGAGCCGAACGGGAAGATATGCCTCGTTTAATAGTTCGTCTTGAACCTCTGCCAAGGACAGGTATCAGTGTTTGCTATTTTTCTAGAGAGAGACATAGATCGACAAGTCACATCGTATCTTTCACGAAGGTCTACACTTTTACGTAAATTTTAGTCGAAATATGTACGTAAAAGGATATGCTGTGAATGTGAAAAAGATCTCATTCGTCTCAATGCTTGGTCCAATGATACTTTCTTTAGTTTGTCGATTCGCTGTAAACTTATATTACTAAGCTTATATTTTAATCTTTCGTATTTCGGTATTTTTGTAAATACATAAATCAAAAGATGTTAAAAGCAAAACTTATTTTTTGCCATAAATTTATTAGAAAACCAAAAATTATATAGTAGTAGTTAATTTTACGAACGTCTACTCTTGCCCGCTAAATTTTGACGTCTACCCGTCCAGGGTTAAACAGATCACATATACACTAATGTGTAATGATGTAAGACAAGTATATAAGTACCTACATGAACGTCATTGCAAATTAATTACGTAGGTATTAGAAATAATCGATCTATCTATATGAAAATACATGACGCTACTTGGTGACTTCATCATCTGCCAAAACTAGTTAATTTTTCATCTTGTATTGCAAGCAACATATATAGTTTCTTAGAATCATATCTTATACATGCAAATTAAGTGTATAATTTGATTTGTATTATAAATGATAAATTATATTTTTCATGATTATTTATTTAAATTTTAAACTAACTGTTACTCGAAATTTGTATTTTTTTTAAATTCAATCAATTTTTCGGGATTTAAAGTAGCTTATATCCTTCCCCAGGAAGTAAGCTATCTCCCTGCTAAATTTCATCAAAATCGGTCCAGCAGTTTAGCCGTGAAAAGATTTTAAAATTGTTTTAATTAAATGTATGGTTCTTTTTAGATAATACTATAAAAAAATAAAATGTTGGCGGGTCAAAAAATTGTCAAAATTTGGGAATTTTTTTCACAGATATAACTAATTATTTTTGAATCAGGTAAGGGACGTTTTATCTAGTATATATTCAACTTATTTAATATTAATTTTTATTGAAAAATATTAAATATTTACAAAGTTATGAGTCTCGATGTGAGACAACCATTTTTCTCGAAATTTCGAGTAGAGTTATATGAAAAAAATAAATAAAATTTTTATTAATATCTATATGAATGTAGCTATCGTTGCACGTAGTCGTTTTTTTTTATTTTATTTTTTCACAAAATGGCGATCGTTTGAAATTTTTTTTTCTTAGAGCGGTTTTAAAAATAGTAATTATCAAAATTTCAAAAATCGGCTACGTGCAACGATAGATCTACTAAAATTACGAAAATTATTAAAAAAAAAATTGAAATCGGTTCATTAGTCTTTGAGGAATCGTGTCAACCAGGTCGAAAAATGTCATTCCGAGATAAACGTGTTTAATGTTTTTGTTATGTCATAACCGGCCGTCACTAAATTGACTGTAACTCCATCAATTTTCAAAATTTAAACTCAATTTTTTGTATACATATTTATGAATATATAAACTTTAAACAAATCTTTTTTTTCCGTCACAGTGGCGTCCCCCCTTAATCTAAATGGGAATTAGTTAACCTTGGTAATACTGGGCGATTGTCTTGTAAATAATTATACGGAAGGTATTATTAAATATATATTATTTTTTAAAATAAATAAAAAACATCTAAATCAAAAAATTTACCCACATCTCACCCCTTGCACTACTTCCACTTTTTACGCTCGTGAATAAAAAAAACATAGCGAATGAATGCACAAGTGTTACTAGATTGAAATCGAGGGTTAGTTGATGTAATAGGGGAGATAGTTTTTTTTATTTGAGATAGTGATTTATTTGAAATAAGCCAAGCTGTTTGTCGAATTGTATTCTTTGTTTGGGGTAATGGTTACCACAGATGTGCGTATTTTTGTACTCATTCGCGAGTAAATAATATGTTACTCTATATTCTTATACAGGGTGTCCCATTTTAATCTATCACCCCCCTATTTTTTTTATCTATCAATTAAATCAAAAAATGCTTCAAATAAAAGTTGTTTGGTTTTGAGGGGGACCCAAAATGGCGTTATTATTTTTTTATTTTTTGGACGTCTTCATGGTCAAATAGGCCCAACTTTTTTTTTTTAAATGGAAACCTATATTTTTTATTACAATATCTTATTGTTTGGAAAAAACAAGTAGCTTTTGTTTCAAAAAAATTTCTGTATGACTTTTTTTTTAATATTAAACAAAATAATTTTAAATTTTAGTTTTTTAATAATTTTTTATTCGAAACCCATTAACTTTAGAGGAAAAATGTAAAATACAAAAAATGTTTATTTTAATCTGATATAACTAGGAAAATTATATCAGGATTTTTTGTTAACTTTTGCTCTTCAAAATATTAAAGCAAATAAAAAATAAAATAAAAAATCTGAAATAATCTTCCTAGTTATATCATATTAAAATAAACATTTTTTGTTTTTAACACTTTTCCTCTAAAGTTAATGGGTTTCGAGTAAAAAATTAGTAAAATTCTAAAATCTAAAATTATTTTGTTGAATATTAAAAAAAAATGAAGTCATACAAAAAAATTTTAAAACAAAAGCTACTTGTTTTTTTCCAAACAATTAGATATTGTAATAAAAAATATAGGTTTCCATTTGAAAAAAAAAAGTTGGGCCTATTTGACCATGAAGACGTCCAAAAATAAAAAATTAATAACGCCATTTTGGGTCCCCCTCAAAACCAAACAACTTTTATTTGAAGCATTTTTTGATTTAATTGATAGATAAAAAAAATTAGGGGGATGATAGATTAAAATGGGACACCCTGTATAAAACTCTGTAGTACCCTCATTGCTATTATTGTGGATTAAGTTACGTTATTTAATTAATGTACTATTGTTATTGACCTATACTGTTAGTTGTATACATTGTTACAAAATCGCAAGTGAAATATTTTATATACATAGATGATATATCTATAAAAAATGAAGTTTGAACTGTGAAATCTGACCAAAATTTTTTGGGTTTTGGATTTCGTTAAAAGGATGTTTATTCTATAGAAAATTATGTGAAATGTTGAATTTTTCAAACCGCAGGTCTGTATCTTAAACCGTTCTCGAGTTATGGCCTCTCAAAGTTTCAGTTTTTTGAAAATTTTGGAGAAAAATGGCCGTAACTTTTGAACGTGTGGTCGGATTTGATTTTTGTTGACAGATTTGGAATCAGTGCGTCAAAATCTATATAATGATATGTATAATACTTAAAAATTCGAAAAAAAATTTTTGGTCAAAAATCGACATTTTTTTAAGGTATACCCCTTTGAATTTTTTCAATTTTTCGCGAAAAATTTTTTCTCGAGTTTTGAAGTATTATACATGTCATTATGTAGATTTTGACGCGCTGATTCTAAATCTGTCAACAAAAATCAAATCCGACCACACGTTCAAAAGTTACAGCCATTTTTCTGCAAAATTTTGAAAAATCTAAAACTTTGAGAGGCCATATCTCGAGAACGGTTTAAGATACAGACCTGCGGTTTGAAAAATTCAACTTTTCACATCATTTTCTATCTAATAAACCTACTTTTAATGAAATCCAAAACCCAAAAAAAATTGGTCAGATTTCATGATTTTAATTTCATATTTCGTAGAAAAACCAAATCAAATACATTTTAAAGTGTAATTTATAACATAATATGTCACTATTCTGACTTAACGTGAATAAAAAATACAATCCGTGAATAATCGTGAGCAAAAATCAGGATAGGACCTAAATTTATTTAATTTATAGAAGCTCGTGAATTAAAAACGACGAATTTATCTGAAAACTTAATAAACTCGATCCAAAAAAATCATTTTCTCCCAAAAAATTCCTCTCGAAAAATAATCAACACTGTACATAAATTCAAATTTGCCTCGTGGGCCCCATGAAGCTAATTAATTTAACCCTTAGCTGCTCCACTTCTCCAGAATAACATACCTGCCACACTGGGGTCACCTTGTACCCCAGACACTAAATTGCTAACTACTCGTAAACTATTGAGTATTTTAATTCAATAAAATTCCTCTATCATCTAATTCAAAAGATACGGAATGTACTCCAATCGGTTATTTAAAAGAATATACAATATTATTTAATATATTTAAAAAATTGAAAACTTTGTAAAATTTAAACAACTTACATTGAATTTGAAAATGTGTGGCGCCTGGTACCCAACAGTGGTAGTTAAAGGTTAATTAATGTTTTTCAAAATTTCATTATATTAATATTTTTTAATAATGTAAAAAACAACTTTAATATACATAACATTTAAAACAGCTAGAGCAGACATGATTATTTCTATTTACGAACAATAATATAATGTAGGAGGTAAAAGACGGTCCAATGAATTTCATCTGAGCCCATTTGATTCAAATATAAAACTTGAAAAGTAAATAAATAAATAAAATCTAACAATAAGAACACATCTTGTATATTTGACAAAAGGAGCATAATATTTCTTGTATGTATTGAACACAATACTTGTCTATGAGGAATTTAAGAAGGGACCAACAATATACATACAATCTATAGAAGCTTCTTCGACACCGTTTTTTTCTGGACATCTTGTAGATCCAGCTCTTATGAATGATAATAATAAAGTTCCGTTGTATATAGCAGTGAACTTATATATGTGGTACTAAAACTATATGGATTAAGGATTTGTTTAAATTGTATACACTGGTAGAAAGGATTTCTCAAACCAAGTAAACCTTGTTTTGTATATAACGAAAACAATATTAAGATAAGAAATATATTCTTAAACCAACTATAGTATTCTTAGATGAAGAAATAATGTAGTTGGATTAAAAGTATGTTTGATATTCGCAGCGTGCGCGATGACAGCGCCAACTAACGCGTGGACTTTAGTAGCAACTTGGGTGGACTTTGACGTACTAACAAACAAATAATTTCAAATAAAATATCGTAATATATACATTTTAGACGATTATTTATGACTATTGGCTATGTGCACGAAGTCTATTAGCGCCGCTAGTGGGTAATAGAGAAGGATTGAATGGATTCAACTCTCTTTTTATCATTGTTTAATATGTTTAATACCGTGAATTTTTTTATTAAACAAATATCATTTAATTTAGCTGTTTGCATATAATATAAATAGTATAGCATAAAAGGTACGTGAAAATTATTTATTTTGGGTATCTTTTTCTCTTTAATTATGACGTATAATAGAGAAATAATTAATTCGTTTACATTGACAGCATAACCTCAAATTTTGGCGCCGATAATTTTACAATATTGCTCACCACGAACACTCGCATCGACATTATTTCTAACTCCACCCCCTTGCACATAGTCTATAGTGGGATTAACCATGTTGACCTTTCTATTTTCAGTTAAAAACGAGTCTATTAAAAATGACAGTTAGTCCACCCAAAGTGTTATTTTTCGCCACGTTGTGCGCTGTGATCGATTTCGTTTCCCCCACTACCTACTTTGCACCCAGCGAATATTAACAAAATATTGTTTTCGTTATATACAAAACAAGGTTTTCTTGGTCCAATACAGTTTTTTTTGTGTGTAGGTAAAACGTAAAATAATACAAAAAATATAAAAAATTTAATAGTAAAGGTTCATAAGGTCTGTCAGTCTATCGGTCTGTAGATATGCATCTCCTATTTTTGAAGAGCATCACTAAACCGGAAATGGATGTACTGTTTCGGGTTAGTACTACACAGAAAAAAATAATTTGTCTATGTGTTAAAAAATCCGTGATCAATTTGATTGTTTGTTAATATGATAATTTTTTAGCAATATGAAAATATCCACGTTTATCTTATTGATAAATGTATATTTTTACTAATACGGTGAAAATTTTGTTTCTTATTGAAAACATATATTTTTAATACTCAATAAATGACATGACTGAATTTACCATATCGAAAATTGCACTTTCACTAGTTGGGTGGTGTAAAAAATATTCACACTGATAAATATTTATTAATACAACCATTATATTTAATCTATTTGAGAGTTTCGTTAGTTGGTGTAATAAATTATTTATTAATTTGACAAATGAAACATGAAGATATATTTTTCAAAATAATAAAATATCCTCAATAAGAATTTTTTAATTATTATATTGAGGAATAAATATTGTTATATAAACAAGATTTTTCTGTGTAGGTACTAATAGATAACATTTTATTTTTATAACAGAACATATTTAGAACTACTGGATAATAAATACGACGCTAGATGTTTAAATCACATATGTATAAGACGTTAGGTAATCTTTTGTTGAACATATCGTGAGAAAGTTCCTCCCTTATTCTAACGACAACGTAAGGGGGTTGGCCGGGTTAGAGGGGTGTAAAACGAGGGTGGATTATTTCACCTGAGGTTAGGCCACCCGCATACAAAGGTCGTTCGTTACAGATTTAAACATTTAATTATTTGTATGCTGTAATGTATAATTTGTGTATTTACCTAAAGGCGTATTTGATATTTATTTGTGTTTTACGATTTTACTTCCATGTTCGAAGAAATGGAAGTATTGTAATACCGTCAAAAAATCATGTCCGAAAAAAAAGCAGCTTCTGATTGTACTAACTTCAAAACGTAAAGAAAAGTTAATTTCCGCATGGCGGCTGTGCGTGTGTCTGTGTGTGTGTCTGTGTGTGTGTCTGGATGTAGAATTTTCTTCCGTGTACGATAACTACTGTAGATATGCACCGATTTGAATTATTTTTGGGAAAAATGTTTGTCTCAGTGAGTACTCCAGACCTATTGATTTTGGTGCTAATCGGATTAGAGGTTTCCGAAATATTCAAAATTTTGTACCTATTATCGTCTGAAAAGTGAGTATTATCTCACCAATTTTGATAAGACTTGGTACACTTGTAGTTCAATCCAATCTAAGGGGCACTTCTTTCATAAACGTGCTTAGATAGCCACTGAAGGGGTGAAAACCACCCTCAAAATTTTAATTTTAAATACTAATAAATTCATGTTGCCATGGAAACAAGCGCAGTTAAATTCAAATGTCAGATAATTATTATTTTACAAAAATGTCTATTCTACAACTGACATTAGAATATTAGAAAACTAATATTTATAATACAAAGGTGAGTTTTATATTAAAAATTATTGTAAAAGATATTATAGAACATGGAAGTCATGTATGGTTCTCCATACCGATATTTTATTTAAAATATTCAAAAATCATTTTCAATCATAGGTGGGCATTAATTCGTTAATCCGTTAATCGTTAATTAACGAAGTTAACAAAATGCGTAACGGATTAACTCAAAAAAAAGTTAACGGTCTTGTTAACTTCCGTTAATTTTAGTCCGCTACATTGGTTGTTTGATGAAAAGTACATAAGAAAGTTGTCGAAATAGCAAAAAAAAGGTCTTCAAACATTTTCGATGGTTAACTTTTAACGGTTAACTGTTTTCAGTTTTTCAGTTAACTTTAACTTCCGTTAAATTTTTGGAATTTTAACGCTTTAACGAAGTTAACTTTTCGATTAACTGTGCCCACCTATGATTTCCAAGTATATTATACTGCCGTGCTAAGCACAAAAGCGGTATCTCAGTAAAGGTGAGTTTCGAGAAAATCAACGTTTTGTTAAAATAGTTTTATTTTTACTTTACAGATTGTTTTTTTGTTTTATTAAATGGAATTTATTCATTATATTGAGAATTTTGGCGGTATCAAAATATACAGTTATTCGCCTACGTATTATTGATATACCTCTAATTCTCTTAGTAATTTAAGGTAAACCTGAGATAGGAAAAACTTTTTCAAGGGTTTTTTCATATGTTTTAAATAAGATATCGCTGTTTGGCTTAGTTCCTTGGATTCGTATTTTTTTAAGCTATTCGATGCCATAAAAATTAACTTTATGATTTTTTTTGAGATACCGCTTTTGTGCTTAGCACGGTTGTATAGTGTATTCAATACTATAAGAAGTTATATTTTATTTCGTTAATACGTGCCTGTACTAATTATTGATTCAATTATATTAAAACTAGAACTACAATGAAAATAATTTCATTAAAAAAATTTTTTTTTTTCTTAAGAAAACCCTGCCTTAATTTGATTACCATATAGCTTTAACTGATTTTAGGGTTTTAGATTTTCAAACAATAGTTTTTTGGGTTGATTTAAAATAAATAAATAAACAGAAAAAAACTAAAATGTAATAAAATTAAACGTATAAAACATTATTACAAAATATTTGAGAATTCTCAAACTTGATTTGTAATACCGTACTAACAATTAAAAAATAAATCATTGGAATACAATTTAAAAACTACAGAAGTTACAAGATAAAATAGTTTTGTAATACTTACATAGGTACCTACTGTGAAATTGGCCAATATTCACTGAAAAAAAAATTGTAAATGCATTCATAGTGTTTTAACTTTAACTCAACAATTAAGTATTTCGTAAAAACATGTTTACCAATTAATTTTGTATATTTTAAATCCAGTTTGATTAATTATTTTTTCAATTCAATTGGCACACAGGTAGAAAGATTTACTTGAGCCAAGTAAACTTTGTTTTGTATATAACGAAAACAATTTTTTCTTAAGATAAGAAATATATTCTTAAACCAACTAATAGTATTCTTTGACGAAGAAATAATGTAGTTGGATTAAGAGTACTTTTCTTATATTAAGAAAATATTGTTTTCATTATTCGCAGCGTGCGCGATGATAGCGCCAACTAACGGGTGGACTTTAGTAGCAACTTGGGTGGACTTTGACGTACTAACAAACAAATAATTTCAATAAAATATCGTAATATAAACATTTTAGACGATTATTTATGACTATTAGCTATGTGCACGAAGTCTATTAGCGAGTAATAGAGAAGGATTGAATGGATTCAACTCTCTTTTTATCATTGTTTAATATGTTTAATACCGTGAAATTTTTTATTAAACAAATATCATTTAATTTAGCTGTTTGCATATAATATAAATAGTATAGCATAAAAGGTACGTGAAAATTATTTATTTTGGGTATCTTTTTCTCTTTAATTATGACGTATAATAGAGAAATAATTAATTCGTTTACATTGACAGCATAACCTCAAATTTTGGCGCCGATAATTTTACAATATTGCTCACCACGAACACTCGCATCGACATTATTTCTAACTCCACCCCCTTGCACATAGTCTATAGTGTGATTAACCATGTTGACCTTTCTATTTTCAGTTAAAAACGAGTCTATTAAAAAAATGACAGTGAGTCCACCCAAAGTGTTATTTTTTTCCACGTTGTGCGCTGTGATCGATTTCGTTTCCCCCACTACCTACTTTGCACCCAGCGAATATGCAAAACAAGATTTTTTTGGTCCAATACAGTTTTTTTTTGTGTGTGTTATTCAAAAATTAAATATGTTATGAATATTGCCAAACGACAAAGTAATAAAAGAATAAAAGTATTGAATAATAACTAATAGTTTACGATATACATAACATTGGATTATGTCTTATTTGTAATGTATTAATACAAAAGGTATTATGTATATATCTGTATAAAAACGTAAGATACACACTTACAAAGTGTAGTCTCCAGACAAAGTTTATAGTGTAAAGATAGTGCCCTTCTTCCTAGTGTTCAAGTTAATAATAATAATAAATCAAAGTGAATTGATAATTATAGTCCTATTTATTTCACACCGCATAACCATTTTCCAATATATTCATAAACGTAAAATGATCTCAAAATATATAATATTTATATTGACTTTTTAAGTGTAATATTATATGTATTTGTTTACTATAAATTATCATATATTGGAAAGTTTATTGACATATAGTTGAATAATACGTTTATAGATATAAATGTACATTTGAAAATAAATAACTGTATATAATGTACATATGTATGCATCATTTACTTATAAGTGAGTATAAATATCTAATCAAATAAATATACAATATGTATACAAATACATTATACATAATACATTTAAACTTATGTGTAATTTAACATTATTTTGTCATTAGATACTGATAAGGTAAGCTTATACAGGGTGTTCGCGGGAACCGAGTGATCATTGCAGGAGCTAGAAGATCGGTTAAATGGACAAAGTATCAGTATTACAACAGGGATGAATAATGGCGGTGTCAAAAAAACAATTGAATGTCAAATTTCAGAGATATATTGAAATATAACATTTTTTTAAATGGAACACCCTGTATATTATTATTGAATTTTGTAGCTGAGGATGTTCTCTTTATAAAAGTGTAATACATGTATGATGGTAAAATTGATAGAAAACAAGTTATAACAAGTATAAAATTAATAAAAAATATCGAAAATCAGTGTGCTATAAAGTTTTAATAAATTGAGAACAAATGATTAAAACTTTTAAAACAATAGTACATATATGGTTTTTATGTCATTTGTTCGCAAATTTTAAATGTTATTGATTTTAACTAATAACGAAAAAAATTATTTATTATAAATAATTATATTTTTTATGAATAATGCTCAAAAATGTTAAAAATCTGCGAAATAAGGCACAGATATCTGAAATTATTGTTTTAAATTTTTTTATCAGTTGTTTGTATTTTATTAAATCTTCATAGCACACTATTTTTCGATATTTTCTATTAATATTATACTTGTTATAACTTGTTTTCTATCAATTTTACCATCATACATGTATTACACTTTTATAAAGAGAACATCCTCAGCTACAAAATTCAATAATAATATATAGGATGTTCCATTTAAAAAAATGTTATATTTCAATATATCTCTGAAATTTGACATTCAATTGTTTTTTTGACACCGCCATTATTGATCCCGGTTATAATACTGATAGTTTGTCCATTTAACCGGTCTTCTAGCTCCAATAATAACAAAGTTAGCAATGATCACTCGGTTCCCGCAAACACCCTGTATAGTTGTACCAATTGGCAACCCTTAAACTATAGGGTGCCCACATAGACATTCCCTATACTGGCGAAAAAGTGTGACAGAGATAAAGCGAATATGTAACCAATACCTGTCTCTTTCTATAGAATTCTAATTGATCACGTCACAGGTTTGTTTGCAGTCATTACAGACATACAGAAAAGAGACAGGTATTGGCTACACTTGATCGCTTTGTCTCTTTAAAAAGAGTGCTCAATTTTGTGAAGCTATTGCTCACTCTATTAAATAAGTCTATGGAATATTTTACTTTTTATATAATGTATATAGCAGTAAATTATAGTCCTTTCAGCCCCATGTATAATACTACGTTATACAAATAAGTAAATCAGATTTATTTGCAATTTATTGGTACCTATACATAAATATTTGAATTATTTATATCGATATGTTTTTTTTTTCAGTTGATATTCCTGCGGTGCCTCTCCAGCCTCCTCAAATTGTAAGTACATATATATACATACCTACTTAATAATTTTCAATTACAGTTAATTAAATATTAACTTTATATACATATAAAGTAAATTAAAGAATACCTATATAACATTTCGATCTATATAAATTAATTTCTATTATCTTTGTAAGCGCGCACTTGTACCTAATATGTACAAGAAGATAATGTAATTTAAGTATAGAATAATCACGGATGATGATGATATTACGTATAGTATAAACGCCAATGTTCCGTTATTTGTCATAGGTATGATTATCGACCTTCGAATAATACTTATACTTTAACTAAAGTGTTTATATGTATACATAGATATTGCAGGAAAGACATATTATGTTTTAACACGTTCGCTACCACGTGTTACGTATTATAAGAAAATATTATTGTCGTTACAATAACAAACTATTAGTCTTTTGATTTTGGGTGTGTTAAGTATTACGTAACGAATTTGGGGGGAGGGGGGGGGGGGTTTGTCAAACGTTAGGATGCGTTACAGGGGCGGGAGGGGGGGTAGGGGTTTGAACTACGCGTTACGTAACAGTTTTTAGGTAAAAACTAGGAAAAAGGGGGGTACAGAAAAACGTTACGGGGGAGGGGGGTCAAAAATCTCCAAAAATTGCGTTACGTAATACTTGAACGCTCCCTTATCAACTTATGCATTTTTAAAGGGCTTATGGGGGAAAGTTACTGAGACTGAAAAAAAAATTTTTTTGGTCGTCGCATCGAGGCTCATAACTTTGTAAATGTTTAATATTTTTCAATAAAAATTGATATTAAATAAGTTGAATACAGGGTGTTTGGTTCGGCGATACGAATATTTTAAAGGAAGGTAGAATGAGTCATTTGGAAGTGATTTAAGCAAATATACCTATATACAAAGTGCTACAGTTTTTTTATATCGACCTTTTTAGTAAATTTTTGAAAAAACCCAGATTTATACATGTTAACGGCAATACTTCAAATGTTAGAGTGCCCATATTTTTCAAACATGATTTTTATATTACTTAAATGTATATGCTACACTATCAGATCAAAATAAA
This sequence comes from Sialis lutaria, assembly GCA_949319165.1. Classification (NCBI taxonomy): domain Eukaryota; kingdom Metazoa; phylum Arthropoda; class Insecta; order Megaloptera; family Sialidae; genus Sialis; species Sialis lutaria. The sequence continues at coordinate 319,235 of OX439238.1, forward strand.
ATTGATGAATAACAAAAACAAAAAATGTCTGCAGGTTAACATTTGAAAACTTTTAAAACTTGGATAAAATTAATTCTTTAAAAAATTATTTTATAAAATCTAGGGCACTTACAGATTTTCAAATAATTTTAAGAACTGCTCTATTTAATAGCCTTTCGAAAAACCTACCGTATTACCTACATGAACGGGCTATTTTTGTGAAAAAAACATACATTTATGTGAAAATAAGTAAGATTTTTACATTTTTCCAGTGAGTTGATCCAAGTATGCTAATCTTAATAAGTCGTAAAAAAAACATGATGCGGGTACTTTTCAAACATTTTTTTTTGCTCATTGGACAGAGTAACACTTACTCCAGTACAAATGCTTGAAAATGATGACCCTTCAGACTAATGACGATTTTTTTTTAGGTTTTTGGTAAATTTTGGTAAAGTAAGCACACTAGGATCAACTCACTGGAAAAATGTAAAAATCTTACTTATTCTCAGATAAATGTAAGTTTTTTTCACAAAAGTAGCCCGTTCATGTAGGTAATATGGTAGGTTTTTCGAAAAGGTATGAAATAGAGCAGTTTTTCAGACCATTTGAAGATCTGTAAGTGTGCTAGATTTTATAAAATAATTTTTTAAAGAAATAATTTTATTAAAGTTTTATAAATTTTCAAATGTTAACCTGCACCCATTCTTTGTTTTTGTTATTCATAAATTTTATTTTGATCTAAAAGTGTAGCATAGACATTTAAGTAATATAAAAATCTAGTTTGAAAAATATGGGCTCTTTAATTTTTGAACTTTCGCCATTAATATGTATAAATCTGGATTTTCTCAAAAATTTACTAAAAAGGCCGATATAAAAAAACTGTAGCACTTTGTATATAGGTATATTTGCTTAAATCACATCCAAATGATTCATTCTACCTTCCTTCAAAATATTCGTATCGCCGAACCAAACACCCTGTATATACTTAATAAAATGTAATTTACCTGATTTACCTGATAATTAGTTATATCTGTGAAAAAAATTCCCCAAATATTTACAATTTTTTTACCCGTCAAAGTGGCTCTATCCCCTTATGGCTATAGATATTTATTGACTTTTTTAAAATGACATTTTTTTGAAACTGCAAGTTAAACGTTAAAAAGTGTTAGACGCAAGATATCTTTTTGTATACAGAAATAAAAAATAATAATCTGTGAAAATTATGGTATTGACTTAATAACGTATATTAAGAATCTGTTCTGATGGCTGTTAACTTGTTAATGCGATTAAAGGTACCAAAATTAGTATTAAGTAAATATACTTTAGTATATTACAAAGATAAAAGTGGAAGTTAGTTTTTTATGTAAATAAATATCGAAAAAATGATATAATTTTATTTATTTAATTAAAAATAACTTATACGGATTCTTATATATAAATATGGATATATCCACTTATACATGAACTGACTTAAACTATATCTATAGAATTATTAAGTGGGTTAGTTTATCTGAGCACTCATTGCAATTTAAAATATTATCGAGGTATTTGAAATAATATTTTCAACCCAAAAAAAAACATATATTTGTAATTGTAAGTAACAGAACTTATATGTCGTGATTTAAATCAGAATGACAAGATGTATTTATCTTGTGTTCATGCACTGAAACGTTAACCGGTACAACCGGAACCATAGACCGGAAGTACGGACTAAGACTACCGGTTTGTCGACTATACATATATGTAGAACACATCACTTTAAAACATGGACTTGTATTATAACTGTCAAAAAATGTTCGTTGCATGTTTACCACTCATTTTTCTCTAGTAAAAAATATATATATAAAATAAACCAGTGCGTTAAGTCTCTTTTGCACTGATAGAAAGGATTTCTCAAACCAAGTAAACCTTGTTTTGTATATAACAATATTTTGTTAAGATAAGCAATAATCTCTTAAACCAACTATAGTATTCTTGAACGAAGGAATAACGTAGTTGTATGTTTCTTATATTAATATTGTTTTCGTTATATACAAAACAAGGTTTTCTTGGTCCAATACAGTTTTTTTTTTCTGTGTAGCGGACATTTTTCCGGTCGAAAATTCGTATCGAGTTTAAACTTTGTATATAGTTAGAGGAGGTCAAAGTAAGTAAGAAAAAAAATATCACAGCTGCGGTAAAACGGTTTAAGGGGGTGAAACACCCCTATTTTGTACTAAATTGTTTGATTAATCTCAGTTATAAGAAAGAGCAAAAAAAGCTAACGTATAAATGAAAACACATTGACAGTTTTATATAATTCATGGTATGGTGATTTAAATGAACAGCTATATAGTTTTTTTTTTTTTTTTTAATCAATTATGAGATACAAAGTGGCCTAAATGTTAGCTACCTCCCTGCAAAATTTCATTAAAATCGGTTCAGTAGTTTAGATGTGAAAAGGTATTAAACAAACATATCTAGCTACTTTTGCATTTATAATATTAGTTAATTTTTAACATAAAAAACATGTTAACGAGAGGACGAAATTTCATTCTGTGAAAAATTAATCGGTAACGTAGTAATATTTCATACCAAGAGTGTCAAAAATTGTGAAAATAATTATAAAACTTAAATAATTATTTTAACAAGTTATAAAAATTTCATTAACATTTTTATTTATTTACGATGCGTAGGAATGGGGAAAGAAATAAAAAATTGCATAGATTGATGAAAAAAATGTTGATCCTAGAAATTTTTAACACCCGATATGGTAAAATTTAAAAGAACGTCTACTACAATTCAATATACTGTATAGCAGTTTCTATTATTGCGATAGGCCAGATATGAAAAGTAATATAGAAACATAGTCAAATTATAGAGAATTTACGTGAAATTTTCATATACAAGAAATTAAATTAAATTACTTTTTCAGAGTAAATAAATTTTAATAGGTACTATGTTAAAATTTACCAGTATGTCATTGTAATTTTTCATTTACTTTATTTTAAATTCTATCGACTTTTGTGTTAATTTTTTTCAGAAGTTGATTCTGTCCTCAGGTTCACAGCATTTTCTGTTAATTTTTAAAAGAATATTCTCTTCGAGTATATAGTAGAAGTTTTATGACAAGTATTATATACATAAATGATAAACAGATCTGTTTAAACATATTATATATATTACATTTTTATTTGAACTTTATCTGTATTTGTTCATCACAAGATTTTATTCGACGGTATATAAATATTTCCACTTTATAAGAGATGTGACAACACGGATAGTGTAATGTTTACAAAAGACATGAACACAATGATCGGACGTTTCAAAAATCTACAAAGTGTAAATATCGTGAGCTATTTGTGTCAGATAAATATATATATAACAATTATACTTATTATTGCATATGTACTTATCGTAAATGATAACTGAGTGTATTATTTATTGTACAAGTGTTCCTATTAAATGTCATTTCCTTGTTGGCGTAAATGATGTGAAGAATTTTAAAAACCTAGTTGTTTTGTCTGTTTTAAGGGGAAACATAAATTAATGCAGAGAAAAAAATATTTTATATTTTTAAAGAAATATTACTATTTGACGTAAACGGTTCAAAATGTTATAATTTATGCTAGGTCACTTGTTTGTTACTAAAGTTACAATGTTCTTATCACGGTGAAAATTTTGTTTCGCATTGATAACATATATTTTAAATACTTAAGGTAGTTGGTCCGTAAACATGTTTTCGTCAGATTTTGTTTAAATTGCACAGGAATATTCCCTAGATTAATATCTGAAAAATAGCCCATTTTTATTAAAATTGACCATCTCAAAGTCATGAAAAACGATCTCAAAGTTTATATTTTTAACATAGCTTATCTAACGTAACGTTTTATTAGATAAAATTTAAACGTAGCATCAGATTTTCATAAAAAAACTGACATGTTGTATATTTATATGAAAGAAAACAGTATACAAAAAATTGGAATTATTGACCATCCCGTTATTAAGATCTAACCAGATTTACCTACCAAACCATCACATAAATTACAGTATTGTTGACAATGTGGCAACAACGTATTCATTTGATTATAGTAAAAAATACACGAAATAATGAAATAATTTTTTACAAAATATGATAAGTGAATTGAAGGGAATTATAATCGATTTAATTAATTATTAATATATTCTGTGGTAGTTTAGATGATAAAATATAATCATTTGACAAGTAGTTAATAGTAGATAATGTACAGCGTTGCCATGATCATTTATCTAAATTATAAATATGTACTCATGGCCTAATGTGATCACATTATGATGGACCAACTACCTTAATAAATGACATCACTGAATTTACCAATTCGAAAATTGCACTTACACTAGTTGGGTGGTATAAAAAAAAATTAACACAGATAAATATTTATTAATACAATAATACAATCATTATGTTTAATCTGTTTGAGAGTTTCGTTAGTTGGTGTAATAAATTATTTATTTATTTGAGAATTTAATAACAAAATTTTTTTTATTATTATATTAAGGAAATATTGTTATATTAACAAGATAAAATTAAGCATTTTTCCATCTCAAGTTTTTTTCTGTGTACATTAGGGTGTGTCATTTTTGAGCAACTTTTTTTTTTCAAATAAAAAACAGGCTAAAAATTTTCTAGAAGGTGAAAAAAGAAGCCTCTAAAAATTTGAGCTCTTAATATTAACATCAAGTGGTGCCTGTTCCTAACTTTCCTTTTCCCATTTAAATAACATGAAAAAAAAATTTTTTTCTTCTTTTTTTTGTAGCTTGACATTTAAGCATTGTAAAAATGATCTGAAAAGTTATTTGAGTAGGAAATTGAACGCTCTACAAAAAAGTTCCAATTTATTTTTTTTTACAGAGTGAGCCGTTCTGAAGATATATTCAAACTTAAAGTTACAAATGTATGAAATTATGACTTTTATTGATAGTAAATAAAATAAAATGCAAAAAAAAAAATTGAGATGTAAGTATTATTGTTTTTCTATACGAAAATAATTATTTTTTCTTGAAAATAATTTTTAAGATATAAAAAAAGTCCTCAGTATTAGTTTAATAAAATAAAAGTCATAATTTCATACATTCAGCTCAAATTTTTAGAGGCTTCTTTTTTCACCTTCTAGAAAATTTTTAACCTGTTTTTTAGTTGAAAAAAAAAGTTGCTCAAAAATGACACACCCTAATGTACATATATTTTATTTAAAACATTTCAACACGCGGATAATCCAGATAAGAAACAGCATACCCGGAAATATCAATAAGAGTCCTTCTTGCATTATACTAACTGTGTTATAGGTGCATGTTAGCTAACCCAGAATTAAAGGAAAGCCTAGCTGATGGCTTATGTTAGCTACAATAAACAATGGGAAGTACGTTAACGCATTTACAACAATAAACGTGTACGCCCGAATTTACAATACCTATACCTCTCACAGGTATTTCTGTTTAGTTGTACCTTTACTAACTTCTTCTATAGGTACTCCTACGTGTTGTGTGCATGTGTGTGTTCAGATCACGGTATACAAATAACTGACATTATAAACACTAGCAGTATTTGCGAGGACTATGGATATTTAAGGTACTTGAACACCTTGTAAATTAAAAAAAATCGATTTTTTGCTTTTTACATTTTCTCAATCCTTATACTTTTAATATCGGTATGGAGAACCATACATGACTTCCATGTTCTATAATATCTTTTACAATAGATAATTGTTAATATAAAACTCACATTTGTATTATAAATATTCTAATGTCAGTTGTATAATACACATTTTTGTAGAATAATAATTATCTGACATTTGAATTTATTTAACTGCGCTTGTTTCCATGGCAACATGAATTTATTAGTATTTAAAATTAAAATTTTGAGTGTGGTTTTCACCCCTTCAGTGGCTATCTAAGCACGTTTATGAAATAAGTGCCCCTTAGATTGGATTGAACTTCAAGTGTACCAAGTCTTATCAAAATTGGTGAGATAATACTCACTTTTCAGACGATAATAGGTACAAAATTTCGAATATTTCGGAAACCCCTAATCCGATAAGCACCAAAATCAATAGGTCTGGAGTACTCACTGAGGCAAACATTTTCCCCAAAAATAATTCAAAACGGTACATATCTACAGTAGTTATCGTACACGGAAGAAAATTCTACATCCAGACACACACACAGACACACACACAGACACACACACAGACACACGCACAGCCGCCATGCGGAAATTAACTTTTCTTTACGTTTTGAAGTTAGTACAATCAGAATTTGCTTTTTTTTTCGGACATGATTTTTTGATGGTATTACAATACTTCCATTTCTTCGAACATGGAAGTAAAAATCACGCCTATTTTTTATTGACTTAATAACGTATATTAAGAATCTGTTCTGATGGCTGTTAACTTGTTAATGCGATTAAAGGTACCAAAATTAGTATTAAGTAAATATACTTTAGTATATTACAAAGATAAAAGTGGAAGTTAGTTTTTTATGTAAATAAATATCGAAAAAATGATATAATTTTATTTATTTAATTAAAAATAACTTATACGGATTCTTATATATAAATATGGATATATCCACTTATACATGAACTGACTTAAACTATATCTATAGAATTATTAAGTGGGTTAGTTTATCTGAGCACTCATTGCAATTTAAAATATTATCGAGGTATTTGAAATAATATTTTCAACCCAAAAAAAAACATATATTTGTAATTGTAAGTAACAGAACTTATATGTCGTGATTTAAATCAGAATGACAAGATGTATTTATCTTGTGTTCATGCACTGAAACGTTAACCGGTACAACCGGAACCATAGACCGGAAGTACGGACTAAGACTACCGGTTTGTTGAAAATCAATAGGTCTGGAGTACTCACTGAGGCAAACATTTTCCCCAAAAATAATTCAAAACGGTACATATCTACAGTAGTTATCGTACACGGAAGAAAATTCTACATCCAGACACACACACAGACACACACACAGACACACACACAGACACACGCACAGCCGCCATGCGGAAATTAACTTTTCTTTACGTTTTGAAGTTAGTACAATCAGAATTTGCTTTTTTTTTCGGACATGATTTTTTGATGGTATTACAATACTTCCATTTCTTCGAACATGGAAGTAAAAATCACGCCTATTTTTTTTTAATTCGAATTTTAACATAGTGAAATTAGTGAGTGTTTTATTTTTTTTTTGGCAAATTGTGGTAAATTGTCACGTAAGGGACATTTCTTTTTTTTTTTTTCAAATTCACCAATCGTGAGATTAACTGTCCGCCGTGGGACACCATTTTTTTTGAAGCCTCGACTTTGGCGCCTCCTGGATAGTTGTTAAAAAATGAAATTAAAAAAAAAAACAAGTATTTTTGTATTCTATAAGCTATAAAATTATTGAAAATGTATTTTTTAGCTTTTCCAAGGGCAGAGTGTGTGTGCCTCCTCCCCCCCACCGCTATATGCAAAATAAAAAACTGAACAACTTTTTTCTTCGTTGTTACCTCAGGCGTTATTAATATTAACTACCTTTTCATATCACATGCATAGAAACAACTAGTTTTGAACCCTGTTTTGCCAGTCGAAACAAGACAATTTCAGACCAATGCGACTGTGCCGGGCAAAAACAAATAAACAACGTTGTTTCTGCCCTAGGGGAGAAACAACGTTGTTTCTGCCCGGCACATTCATTTATTTATTATTTATTTCAAGTCTGTCAGAATCGCATTTGTAATAAACAAAAGCCAATCTTATTTCTGAATTATTCTATTATTAAAATAGTATAAGATATTACTGCGCTATTTGTCTGAAATAGTCTTACTTCGACTGGCTACAGAAATCAAAACTCGTTGTTTCATTACATGTGATATGAAAAATAGCGTGTGTGGCACGCGGGATGAAACAAAGACGATTTCAGACCAGGGCGATGACAGCCCTCGTCAGAAATCGTCTTGTTTCAACCCTTGCTACACAATATACTATTTCTTTCATTGATATCTTAACTATTTTTGCATCTACCGGCGTGTGGCGCCTTTACCTTACAGTACTACACCTTGATTTCGTTTGTCTGAAGTACGTACGTGCTGTGTCGGATGGTAGCGCGTATTGTTATATATTTATGTCGTAGGTACCTCTATAGAAAAAAACACGCCGAGTATAATGTATAAGGTAGACCCGGAATCACGCATCAACGAACTAGCCGTGCAGAACAAAACACTGCTGCAGTCACCATCGTATTGCCAACAAATGCAAGAGATACAAAATACAAGCAGGTATATAGAATACCTAGAACAATCTCTGCATTAGCCCCAGTGGCGCATCTAACAGAGAGGGCGAGGGGTAGAATAACAAATTGGTACAAAATATTTCAATTTTGTATCAATTGATCTGTTGTCAATTGAGTAATTTCTACCGGGTGTCCCAGATAACTTTTCCAGCATGGGGATCTCAGTATCTATAAAAGATACAGGTTTGGTTAAATGAGATGAATTATTTGTAAGAAAGGGGTGAGTATTACTACACAAAAAAATATTCATAATTCTATGTGGTATAGGCGGTATACTAAAAAAACTGAAAATTCGGAATTTCTTTAAATGGCTATAACTTTTTTGTTAAAGTAGATAGGTACTTTATGTAAGACGGTTTCTCAAAGCACTTTTTTGTGTAGAATCGATTGGTGTATTTAGAATTTTTATATCACTTTTAGTTTCCGAGTTATGAGCCCTATTTTTATTTTTTCTTATTGGCCACTAAGTTGGCTATGGCATATTTGAAGTTGTTTTTTACTCTACTTTACAACGATATGTCACATGACATACTTATTATCGAAAATAAGTCGATGTACTAAATGCCAGTGATATTTATTAAGTATTTTATTACAAACTTTTAAGTGAGCCATGAAAAACAAAAATTGTAAACAAAAATCACAATAACAACAATCAAAATAACAAATGACTATTTGAAAACAATTAACTTTAAAAAAAATACATTATAATTTTTTTTTACAATAAGTATGGCATGCGACATATCGTTGTAAAGTAGATTAAAAAACACGTTCAAATATGCTATAGCCAACTTAGTGGTCCATAAGAAAAACTAAAGTTAGGGCTCATAACTCGGAAATTAAAAGTGATATACAAAATCTAAATACACCAATCGATCCTACACAAAAAAAGTGCTTTGAGAAACCGTCTACAAAAAATACCTATCTACTTTGACAAAAAAGTTATATCCATTTAAAGAAATTCTGAATTTTCAGTTTTATGGGTATACCGCCTAAACCACATAGAATTATGAATCTTTTTTTATGTAGTAATACTCACCTCTTTCTTACAAATAATTCATCTCATTTAACCAAACCTGTATCTCTTATAGATACTGAGATCCCCATGCTGGAAAAGTTATCTGGGACACCCGGTATAATCCTTTTGTAATTTTTTAATACGTTAATATTTGTAGTAAATATCAATGAATTATTTGTTAAAGTGCTATATACGAATTATTTCAATTAAAAAAACAATACAAAGATTGTGTAAAGTATTAATTATTTGTAATACGGTACCATATCTATATCTATAAAAGAGTTTGTCCTTAACCACTCACTCACTCATATATCAACGTACAGCCCAAACCCCTGGACCTAGAAACGTGAAATTTCGTAGATGCCTTCCTTTTATGATGTAAGCACCCACTAAGAAAGGATTTTTCAAAATTCAACCCCTAAGGGGTCAAAACGGGGTGTCAAAATTTATATAAGAAATTTTTTTTTGTTTGCATTTATATTAAATTATTAAATAGTCATCTATTAAAATAAAAATTTCGACATTCAACCTCTAATGGCGGGGGTAAACAGGGTCTGTGTTTTTGTCATGTTTATTTGCATCATAGCTACTTAATGGTGGAGTCGGGCAAAATAATCTGCAATAAAATAATTCGATAATCAACCCCTAATGGCGGGGGTAGGCAGAGGGTTATTCTTTACAAGTTTTAACTAAAATCCGAGATATTTACGTTTTTTTATAGGTAATGAATAAAAATCAATATAAAAAAATGTAATATGTCATCCCCTATCACGTATAGAGGGTTCTAATTAGTTTACGAAGCCGCGGGATTTCGCTAGTAACTTATATAGTAAAACTAAAGGAGAAAATGTGAATAAAACAAATCATAAAGCGAACGGTAAACCACAAAGTGCGTGTAACTTTTAACACGGCGCGTTTTTTTGCCGCGCCGCGCGGACTACATATACAGATCCGTACAAGGAAGTGTTCCGTTGGCTTATAGCGGGGCTCCGTTACTACAGCAGACATGTCGCTACCACTGTCTCTACTATACCTACACAACACATTATACGTATGCGCCATAACAAATGTTAATTATACTTACTTATATATAAATAACCGTTTTACTGAGTAATTGTTAATAGTGAAGCGAAACAACAAATATACTGTATTTAATAAAACATACAAATCATTTATTATACCCCTATTTCGGGGACACTCTGTATATTTGTATATAATTAAAATATATGTGATATACACTGGTAGAAAGGATTTCTCTAACCAAGTAAACCTTGTTTTGTATATAACAATATTTTGTTAAGATAAGCAATAACCTCTTAAACCAACTATAGTATTCTTGAACGAAGGAATAACGTAGTTGGATTAAGAGTATGTTTCTTATATTAATATTGTTTTCGTTATATACAAAACACGGTTTTCTTGGTCCAATACAGTTTTTTTCTGTATATACATAATATACATATATGTATGTATTAATACATAATTTTGTTATACTGATAGATGTAACCTATCGTGCCTATACACACCCATTTTTTTATCGTATCGATTTTTCTCGATACAAAATATAGCCTATGTTCTTCTTCAGTATGTAAGCTATCCCCCTGCCAAATTTCATCAATATCGGTTCAGCGGTCCAGCCGTGAAAAAGTAACAAACAAATTGTGTATTATACATAAAATAATTGAAAATTGATATTTTAAATCTTTTCGTATTCGCTGGGTGCAAAGTAGGTAGTGGGGGAAACGAAATCGATCACAGCGCACGACGTGGCCAAAAACAACATTTTGGGTGGACTGTCATTTTTAATAGGCTCGTTTTTAACTGAAAATAGAAAGGTCAACATTGTTAATCCCACTAGATTATGTGCAAGGGGGTGGAGTTAGAAATAATGTCGATGCGAGTGTTCGTGGTGAGCAATATTGTAAAATCATCGGCGCTATAGTTTGAGGTTATGCTGTCAATGTAAACGAATTAATTTTTTCTCTATTATACGTCATAATTAAAGAGAAAAAAATACCCAAAATAAATAATTTTCACGTACCTTTTATGCTATACTATTTATATTATATGCAAACAGCTAAATTAAATGATATTTGTTTAATAAAAAAAATCACGGTATTAAACATATTAAACAATGATAAAAAGAGAGTTGAATCCATTCAATCCTTCTCTATTACCCGCTAGCGGCGCTAATAGACTTCGTGCACATAGCTAATAATAATAAATAATCGTCTAAAATGTATATATGTATTACGATATTTTATTTAAATTATTTGATTGTTAATATGTCAAAGTTCACCCTAGTTGCAACCGCTAGTTGGCGCTGTCATCGCGCACGCTGCGTATAATAATATTATTATTATAACCTTTGGATTATTGAATAAACTTTATACTTACCTCGTTGTTCCTTGCGTATTTCGATTTCGATTAATTGACATTTGGAATTGCGCAAAAGATACCCACTAACATTATTATGTATTACGTCACAGAGATGTTAAATATGTTGTCACAAGAACGACACAATTGCGTAATAGAGATGTTTTATATATATGTATATACCTATAGACTATAGACCCCACTGTGCGGGGGGGGCTGTTATGAAATTTTTTGTATCGATCGGTGTCAAATTGTCGTTTTTATTTACAAATTCAATCTGTGGTTGAAAAAATAAATGCCATTCAGATCAGTGACGTACGCAGGGGGGGGTTTTAAAGGGGGGGGGGGGGATAGACCCCCCCCCATGACATCTGTGATCTTGTTTTTTAAATCAATATTAATATTATTCCCAACAAAATTCGCAACATTTATTTTGGAGACGTTTTTTTTAGTTATTACCGTTCATTTTTTTATTCTAATGACCTTTTTTAGTCAGTTCAAATCACTTTTTTATTTTGATTACCTTTTTTTAAAAAAAAATTCTCTTTGACCTCCCCTCCCCCAATTGTTACCGGCAATGTATGAAATCCGGCATTGTATAGAATTACTAGGTATTCTATAGAATGCCATAAAATCACCAGGCAATGTATGAAATGAAGTTAATTATATACTTATATAATTATATATATATAATTATATATTAATTATATATTAATTATATTTCCTAGGCATTGTATAGACTAGAAATATAAACATAAAAAGGGTGAACCAACCAATTTTGGTTCAGGTACAGATATTGGTTTACTTTATGTAATAAAATATTGATTATTTATCTTACTTAATACTGGCCTAATATGTTATTAAATGAGTAAATAATATCTACTATTTTTATGTTTTTTATTTTAATAGTTTTAAATCATATACTTAATATTCGTCTGAACTAATATTATATTTTATTTATTATAACAATAAATAAAGATTATTTCATACATTGCCTGAAATTGTTAGGCATTGTATAGAATTCCTAGGAATTATATACAATGCCTGAATTACATACTTTGCCGGTAATATATAATATATAAAAAAACGTTTGAAATTATTTTGTTGTATATCAGGGGTTCTAAGCATTTGTGTATTTTAGATTTTAGAGCACGAGTATAAAACACAGTCTATTTTTCAAACGTGTTGGGAAACCCTACACTTTATAGATTATATAAAAAACTATATGTCTTAAAAAATGTTATTAAACCTTGTACTTATGATTTGTTAGATAAAATTTAACTTTTTTTTGTTATTTGTGATTTTTTTCTTAAGTCGAAAAAATCTAATTTTTTAAATTGATTTATTTGGTGAAGGATTTTTGGTTTAACTCAACTAATTATGCACTGAAATTAATTCGTGTTCCTTATTACCTTCACAGTAAAAAATTTCAAATGGATCGTGAATTTTTAAAGGTATAAATAAATAGTGCTATAATAATTAAAATAAAGTGTCATTTTAAAATTACAAGGATAATATATATTTTATTTATTATACCTATTAGAATTTTTCTCTTAAATTATAATGTGGGTGAAATAAATATCAGTAGTTAATTTTTTCATCGTTCAATAAAATAGTTTAAATGTTTTCTATAATATATTCTCGATACACACAATTCATTATTTTATTAATGAACTATTTTGTTGATAATTAAATATTAATTTTTTTTATAAAAAAATAATTTTCATTTTGCTTTCATGCTAAATTAAAAACATGAATTAAATATGTAATTAATTATTTAATAAAAAAATTGTTTACTTATAAAATACATTTCAAAATAAAATATATTCATTAAAAAAATTACAATTGTTTTTTACTTATAAAATATTATTAAAAAAAAAATTACGAATATTTGCAAGGATTTCAAAACAAATACATTTCTTAAAAACATCCTGGGACTAACTTTCATTCACTATATTATATAATCTATAGGTATATCTGCTATAATATGCCACCTACATACATTCTCTATTACAACAAGTATAACATTTTTAACGCAAATTATATAAAAATGTACAAAGCGCAAAACCGCGCTTTACGTAAGATTAAGTTTACTCAACTAAAAAAACAACAATATTCGCAATATCCAACTCACCGTTGACGTTTGTTTCCGCTTGTGTTCAGTGGCGCCAACAATAGTATACAAATGGGGGAGCTATATATACTTCAATCTATTATTTAGGTTACCTTATCTGAAAAATTACATTTTTTTATATTTTTCACTGTACAAGGATTATTGGTTGGTCAAATATTTGCCTTGGGGTAAACAAGGCAAGCTTGTTTCTTATTGTAATAATGAGTGTACAAAACATCATTATAAAAATCTAGAAAATACATAAAATAATACTCAGTTAACCCTGTTTTTTATTAAAAGAGAAAGCCACTGTACGACCAAAAAAAATATTTTCATTTTTGGTCGCCACATCGAGGCTCATAACTTTGTAAATATTTAATATTTTTCAATAAAAATTTATATTAAATAAGTTGAATATATACTTAATAAAATGTCCTTTACCTGATTCAAAAATAATTAGTTATATCTGTGAAAAAAATTCCCAAACATTGACAATTTTTTGACACATCACAGTGGCATACCTACGAAAACCTAGAAAATCACGAAAAATGGCATCAATAGGTCTTTAATATAAAAATTAAATAAAAAATAAGTATATTTTTGATTTATTTGAAACGATATATTTATTTTTCTAAAACCAACCAATTTATTTAAGAAAAGACCTCAGTGCCAATAGGGTTAATTTTATTTTATTGTAAAATACTTCATCTATAGATAATTGTTGCAAATAATTAATAATTTCATCGAATTTATTTAAATAATTGTTAAATGGTATTTTTCAAAAACTAATCGTTTTTTGTAATTATTCTATAAAAAATTCCATAAAAATTCTTATATTCTATAAAATAAAAAATATTTTTTTTTTATAAATTAAAAAAGTTGACCGTCAGGAAGTTAAAAAAAAAATTTAGCTCAAAAAATTGCTCCTTAATTTCTCCTCATGTATCTGAAATTGTTCCAACTCTAAAAAAATGTATACAAAAGTTATTTACTAAACAAACAAAATAATTGTTAAATGGTATTTTTCATAAACTAATCGTTTTTTGTAATTATTCTTATGGTCAATCAATTGCTCCTTAATTGCTCCAGCATGCCCTCTACTTAGTTTTTCAAAATTATCAATATTTTGAAGTCAAAATTTAAATTTAAATTTTTCACTTTAATTGTTGTTTTGTATAGGTCAAAAAATTGCTCCTTAATTGCTCCTCATGGATCTGAAATTGCTCCAACACTAAAAAAAATTATACAAAAGTTATTAACCATACAAAAAAAATCGTTTGACCATAAGAAATATTATGAAAAACGATCAGTTTTTGAAAAATGTCATTTTAGGATTTTTTGTTTTTTTTTGTATAGTTAATAACTTTTGTATAAATTTTTTTAGAGTTGGAGCAATTTCAGATACATGAGGAGCAATTTTTTGAGCTAAAAATTTTTGTTGTTTTTCACAAATCCGCGCTAACTTCCTGACGGTAGCTACGTACTGAAAGTCTTAATACTAAGGTAATATAAAATCAATACATCCACTATACTTCCTATATAGAGATATGTATTGTTTAAACACACTAAACACGTTCTATTAATTAAAAATAACTTATGTTTATTAACACATACACTCCCACAGACAATGTAACAACAATTGTGATATAAATACAGGTACATACTACGTAATTAACATTCCAAAACCGTATCCGAAAATAACAATGTGCTAATGCTAATCACTTACATACGTATGTGTAACACTTGATTATAGAGGGCCCTTCACACGAGTCACATTGAATTTATAAATTTTATAATAAGTCAGTGTGTTTTAAGACAGTGACGTAAATAGATTGGGGGGGGGGGTATGACAGTATTAAAATTCATAAAGTTATATTTTTTATTATGAAAATCATTTTTTATGTGGTGCAAAGTAAAAAAATTCATTATTGGAAAAATACTCGTATATTATAATCATCTTATAATTTTTTGTAAACTCATGTGGGGGGGGGGTGACCCCCTTAATCCCCTCTAACTGTCTTAAGATCATAAAGTTATATTTTTCATTATGAAAATCATTTTTTATGTGGTGCAAAGTAAAAAAAATCATTATTGAAAAAATATAAGTATATTATAATCATCTTATATTTTTTTTAAACTCATGTGGGGGAGGGGTGACCCCCTTAATCCCCCCTAACTGTCTTAAGATCATAAAGTTATATTTTTCAATATGAAAATCATTTTTTATGTGGTGCAAAGTAAAAAAAATCATTATTGAAAAAATATAAGTATATTATAATCATCTTATAATTTTTGTAGACTCATGTGGAGGGGTTGACCCTTTAATCCCCCCTAACTGTCTTAAGATTGTTTTTATTATTCATAATATTTATTAATAGATCTTCTATAATGAAATATTTAACTTATAAAAATTATATGTCAAATTTGATATTAAACGTCCAGTTTCATGAACTATAGGTATCTATAGCTTATCTCAAACTGTCTTCGACTTAGTAGAGTCACTCACAGTAAGAGTTCTAATAGCCCGAATTGATTGTAGGAGCTCCAAGTCTTACTTAAAGCTCTATTTTCACATTTTATTAATAAATTTTATTACACTGTATTTTCTTATATTTGCTATAAATAATTTTGGACGCTATCTTAAATCGAAATTTGTTATCTCTATATTTAGCCATTCAGAACATTTAAGATATACTATATATATCAGTGTGAACGTTGGAAATTTAGGTGATTTTCGGAAATTTTTTGGAAGAAAAATACTCAATGAAATATTTTGGAAAATTGAGAATATATTTGGCTATATTAGACGTGTATTCCATAATTTTTTCACGTAAAAATATCGATATCTAAGCGAGTTATGCGCCAAAAAAAAATCTCTACTGCGGCCATGATTCCGAACGATGGAGTAGTTGAAATTGAAAAATGAAATAATGTCGTTAAACTGGAAAGTATTTCCTGTACAATGAACTAGGATTTTCGAAAAATATCAAAATCTAACAAAATGGCGTAGTTATGAAAAAAAGTATGTTTTATTGCCTATAAAATGGTCGTATTTTTAATACCAAATCGTCAATTTTCATCCAATCAAAAATATCCTACGTCATCGTAGAGTAAATATATTCAAGAGTACTCAGTTCAAATTTCAAGTAAATCGGACAATTGCTCTTTGAGTTACAATGTCAGCAAATTTGAAAAATCTCATTTCGAGAAAAACGCATTTAAAGATTTAACTATTGATTGCATATCTGCGAGCGGTCGCTCTTTAGAAGGCTGCTGTTTGGAGAGTATTAGAGATGCGGCCTTGAAATTTTCATAGAATATTCTTTAAACTATAAACTCTCCAAAAAGGCAACAAAAAAAATATTTTTTTGAAAATTTCACACTGGTATGGCCCCTTTAATGGATACAAAGGGAGAGAGAGATACATATATACAGATTCGTTCGTAAAAATGGGCATTAATACATATAGAATACTGTAAAATATTCAATTGATTTTTTGTAATATATATATTACATATATGTATAACTAATTAAATAATTATAATTTGTGAAATGGTTGTATATATATAATGTTGACCGTGTTAAGTGCCCCCTCTATATATGTATGATATAATAACGTAACTTGTATTATGTATAGTACGTATTTATGTACAAAACGGTACGAGAACGATGACATAATATAAAACACAAATTAATGTGAAGAAACCGGTTAAAATTCACACGGACAGACAGACAGACATACACACAGACGGACGTAATGGTTCAATGAGTGAAAGTTTGTGCGTCGGATGAATGAAGTTTAAAACACTGTTTGTTGTTTCTCAATCAATATGCAACGATCGAATCATTTGATTCTTTATAACCGGTGAAGAAAATAATTATTTTAAAGATTGGGCCAAATTAATACGAAATTGTAAGGGAGAGTGTATGAGGGACAGCCTGGATGATTGTCAGGCCAGAAAGAGTGGCCTCACCTCAGAAAAACTTAGTTCAAAATCTATTAAATGTTATTAATTTTTAAGGAATAATAAAAATATTGATTTTAGAACTGAAAATTCACTTTAATAAATACTTACTAAAGTCTTCTATATTATTACTAGCTGACTCGGCCACGCGTTGCTGTGGTTAACCTATACTTTAATTGTAGGTTATATGAAACGTTTGGAAATTTGACATAGCGCCATCTATTGAATACTTACTCAATCCAGTCAACAGATGTCACCATCTGTTAGAATCGTTTGGAGCTAACAGATAAAGACAAATAATTTGCAATAAAATAATATTGCGATCATAAATTGAGATGTAAGGTATCCTATGTTTCAAGTTGTATCAAACTGCACACGGTGTACAAATTTGATTAAAATCGGTTAAGTGGTTAAGGAGTCCATCGCGGACAAACATGTGACACGTAATTTATATATATTAAGATATCTGATATATAGATTGAAAGATGTTCTCTTTGTTCATATATAGACGCGCTCTTTAATTAATGAATATAATGTTCCGTGCGGATTTTCGTTGTGATAATCACAAAACCAATTGTTCACTAAATGTTATACATACATACATATAATGTAATATGAAAATGCCTTTCATCGCTCCTGTGTGTGTGTGGTTACACCATACATATTTGATCACTAATTAATTATAATGTGAACATGGTTGTTGAATATTACAAAAAGTCCAGTGAAATGCAGTTGATATAGATACTGTACATAATGTTGCATATATTCTAAAATTTTATATACACATTCCTTAATTACCAATCTATAACATATCCGTTTTTGGTTACAATCTGACGTTTAGTTTTAATACACGAATTAAATGAATATCGAATTCCAAGTTGATCCCTATGCTTGCAATGTATAAGAGGCCAACTTTGCACGTTTATAATTAATAAACGAAATGGTAAACTGACCTGAATTTTTTTTTACAAATGCGAACTAGCTTACTTAACACAATATTAAAATTTTGACAAATTCTGTAGTGATCGATTTTAGTGAACAGCAACCTTAAAGCCAGGAATACTCTTTATAAGCATTCATATATAAAAAATCTAATTCTTAGTATATGTACATACTTTACGATCTCATAAAATGGTATTGTTGTACTTATATACATATATTATATGCTATATGCTTTATAAAGGTGTGCACGTTGTGTAGGTGGTTACACAACAAGTGCAGAACGACAGACGGACGGACGGACAGGTAACGTAACGCCCGCGCACTGTGTTGACTTCCTTGTTCCCATTTCATCTATACTTACTTACAGAGAGACACACAGGTTGCGGTGTTATGAATCGGTCACGCGGATCGGTACGTTGTCAGTTTTTGTATAACAGCTGATCCGTCATGCGTTACTTCTCTCTCTCTATATATCTCTCTGTGTCACTCAGTAACGCATGAAAAGCTATCGGATTACGTGAACGTATTTTTTAATTTGTGTGTTAAATTGGTGATGTAATATTTATCTAAATATGATTGATTTTGCATTTTTACTTCCGTATTGATACGGTTTACATTTTAAATCAAATTCATTTGATTTAAATTGCCAGAAGCACGTCAAAAGATGACTAGTTCATTAAAATAAAACGGGCAAGTGCGTGTTGGGCACGCACATGATAGGGTTCCGTAGTCATTCTCACTACGATTTATAAAAAAATAGTTTTTTCAAAATTTTCGTGACCGAAGGGTTAAAATCAAAAAGTCATTTGGCTTTTATTATTTCATTTTACGAGACCTATCAAATGACACCCCACTTAATGGGGTAAATGAAAAATGTGACTTCACTTTTCAATCTATGAAAGTGGGGTCCAAAATATTTTTGACAATGTTCGTTATAATTTTTAATGAAAGTACTAATTAAAAGCTACATTCTGAATTTTTTTCAGATTTTTTGAATCGATAGTTTAGAAAATAGAGGGGGGGGGGCGCTTTTTTAACGACTTTGAAGAGCAAATACATCGTGATTTAAGGGTTAAAATCAAAAAGTTCTAATACATTTTTTGTTTCATTTTAGGAGACCTTTCTAATGACACCCCACTCACTTTTCATTTTGTGGAAAGGGGGCCTAAAATTTTTTTTTAATAACTCTTATTATCTCAAAATTTTTGAAGACGGACGGACATGGAGAAACTATAAGGGTTCCTAGTTTTCTACGGAACCCTAAAAAGAGGACAAATTGAAAAAATAAAAAACGTTTTTATTTGAAATGCCATTCAAAATATATTGAAGACAGTTTTTTTCATGCTTCCAACCCGAAATTTGACGGTTACTAATTTTAACGACTTTAAAAACCCCGGATTCGTTTAAAAAATCCCCCCGGACGCCCTTAAAAAGAGGACAGTGTCCGGCAAAAAGAGGACGGATGCAGACTCTGACCGTACGTGGTATAATTATCATAATATCACCACTGTTTTAACACCCTTGTTTGTGTTTACATACAACACGTCTATGAAACTTGTCAAAGTCTTCATGAAACTACAAGATAACTGTTATATAAGTTTGATACCTCATTTGAGAGTGCTTTATAATATCTAACATAAAAATTATTAAAATATAACTAACGCCGATAAGAATACAGCAGTAACTTCCGGTATTTTTGTTACCCCCCCCCCCTATTCAATTCAAGTTATATATACCTACTAATTAACTAAAAAAATATTTAATCAGATACTTAGCGGTGTAAAATTTTTATATCATATTGATCTTTGTAAATTTACAAGAACCGCAAAACCGGTCGTGGGGTAACTTGTCCATGATTTCCTTTTTTGTAACAATCTTATATCAGAGTTAATAATTTATTAGTTTTGTGTGTAGTGCAAAATTTAGTTTTTAGTACAAATAAATAATTCAACTGGTCGTTTGAAATGACTTGATAATATATTATTTAAATGTATAAAATGTTACTCTGATTTTTTTGATTTCGACAAGAACTAATGAATGAAATTTTAAAATGGATGTATTACTTCTTGTAGGTTTAAGTTTAGATTTCATTATATCTTCTTAATATATATAAATTACGTGTCACATGTTCCTCCGCGATGGACTCCTAAACTACTTAACCGATTTTAATCAAATTTGTACACCGTGTGCAGTTTGATCCAACTTGAAAGATAGGATAGCTTACATCTCAATTTATGATAGCAATATTATTTTATTGCAAATTATTTGTCTTTATCTGTTAGCTCCAAACGATTCTAACAGATGGTGACATCTGTTGACTGGATTGAGTAAGTATTCAATAGATGGCGCTATGTCAAACTTCCAAACGTTTCATATAACCTACAAATGTTGCTAGAGTATAGGTTAACCACAGCAACGCCTGGCCGGGTCAGCTAGTTATTATATAAGTATTTATTAATCGGGAAGTTTATGGTTGAATACATTTTGAGTTTTCTTCAGTAGCGCACCTACAAGTTGTATTTAAGGGGGGTAGCCACTGGGGTAAAAAAATTGTCAATGTTTGGGAATTTTTTTCACAGATATAACTAATTATTTTTGAATCAGGTAAAGGACATTTTATTAAGTATATATTCAACTTATTTAATATCAATTTTTATTGAAAAATATTAAATATTTATAAAGTTATGAGCCTCGATGTGACGACAAAAAAATTTTTTTTCTCTCTATGGTCGAGAAGGGATATATGAAAAAAATAAATAAAAATTTTATCAATATCTATATGAATGTAGCTATCGTTGCACGTAGCCGTTTTATTTTATTTTTTTTCACAAAATGGCGATCGTTTGAAATTTTTTTTAATTTTTAATACCTATTTTTTTTTAATAGAGCGGTTTTAAAAATACTAACTATCAAAATTTCAAAAATCGGCTACGTGCAACGATAGATCTACTAAAATTACGAAAATTATTAAAGAAAAAAATTGAAATCGGTTCATTAGTCTTTGAGGAATCGTATCAACCAGGTCGAAAAATGTCATTCCGAGATAAACGTGTTTAATGTTTTTATTGTCATAACCGGCCGTGCTACCTCATCTCACTAAATTGACTGTAACTCCGTCAATTTTCAAAATTTAAACCCAATTTTTTGTATACATATTTATGAATATGTAAACTTTAAAAAAATTATATTTTTTCCCGTCCCTTTAATTGTAAATTTAATAATAATAAATAGTTCAGTAGTTTTTCTGTTAAATCACGAAACAAACAGAAAATCTAAAAGAGTATATAAATTAAATAATTTTTAACTGATTCAAATAATTAATTATAAAAAATACCTTACGTATAAATAACGCTATTGACCCCCTCTCGCTCTCTACATAATTAATAGACGCCCCCCCCCCCTCCCTATACTCTTACCTTACGTACATAGTTCTCATACATAACAATTTACAGATGATACTAATGATGATATTTATAATAGTGAAGAAATATTTGAACTATGTATACGCAATAATTTTCCTCCTCTCTAGCACTTGACTATTGAGTTATACATAGTTATACAACCTATGTCTGCAATATCTTTCATTGTAATGCAGTTTGTAGCTAACATTTAGAAAATAGGTTAGATCTGTCAACATGTGTAAAACATCTTAAATAACTTCATGATTTATTACTTTTTTAAGATAAGCGTGCAATGCATGGGGATATCCTAAACGGTAAGAGATACAGATGTGGTTAAATGAAATGAATTATTTTAGTTTCCGAGTTACAAGCCCTAACTTTAGTTTTTGTTATGGGCCGCCAAGTTGGCTATATCATATTTGAACGTGTTTTTTACTCTACTTTACAACGATATGTCACATGACATACTTATTATAGAAAATAAGTCGAAGTACTAAATATTGGTGATATTTATAAAGTATTTTATTACAAACATTTAAGTAAGCCATGAAAAACAAAAATTGCTAAACAAAAATCGCAATAACAACAATCAAAATAACAAATGCATATTTAAAAACAATAAACTATTACAAAAAAAATGTTTTTACTTTTTTTTAATAATAAGTATGACATGTGACATATCATTGTAAAGTAGAGTAAAAAACACGTTCAAATATGATATAGCCAACTTGGCGGCCCATAAGAAAAACTAAAGTTAGGGCTTGTAACTCGGAAACTAAAAGTGATATAAAAATTCTAAATACACCCAACAATTCTACTCAAAAAAGTGCTAAGAAACCGCAAACAAAAAGTACCTATCTACTTTGCCAAAAAAGTTATAGTCATTTAAAGAAATTCCGAATTTTCAGTTTTTTGGATATACCGCCTAAACCACATAAAATTATTAATATTTTTTGATGTTGTAATACTCACCCCTTTCTTACAAATAATTCATCTGATTTAACCACATCTGTATCTCTTACCTTTTAGGATATCCCCATGCATTGCACGCTTATCTTGGACATCCTGTATACATGAAATGTAATGTATAAATAAAGTATAGTGATCACGAAAAAATTCGAACTCGAGATTTTAACGGAATTACATGTTTTGAGGGTCCCTGAATCATATACCACCATTAACTCAATGACGTCTGTGTGTCTGTCTGTATGTGTGTGTGTGTATGTGTCTGTGAACGCTCTACAGCCGAAACTGTAAGACTTACGAACGTGAAATTTTGAACTTAAGGTTCTTGTATACTCTAGATGTGCACCTCCTATTTTTGAAAACCATCACTAAACCGGAAACGGATGTTTACAACACGTGTGTGAAACTTGTCAAAGTCTTCATGAAACTATAAGAGACGTCGTATAAGTTTGGGACCTCATTTGAGAGTGCTTGCAGACAAAAATGTAGAAAATATGTATTCAAAATGAATCATATTTTCTTTGTTTTAGTTTAGACACAATAAAAATGTGTTTATAATAATTTAAAAAATCATTTTTTAGTAATTTATAATTTACAAAACATATTTAAAACCATAAAATGTAATTTGTTATCTTCAAATTATGCAAATATTTAATTGTAAGTAAACTGTCGGCATGTAAATGTAAATATACCTCTATGCTGGATAATTTATAAAATGGTATCAAAAACATTTATTTAGATATACCCATTAATAATTATCAGTGTATTAATTCTTATACATTATGTTTATTGAAATTAATTAAATAAAAAACACGTAAGGGGATTCATTTATAACATATACACATGTATAAATACTTGGTATTCGATTCCATGAATATTAAAGCAGTATTTTTTTGTTTACTGAATTCTTCTAACCGTTTTTCTAAGAATGAAGAAAAATTAAATAAACGCAAAAGTAGTATTACGTCATTATATATATGTTGTAGGGTTTTCAACCTTTTAATATTATGCAAAACATTTAATATTTTGATTAAAAGATCAATTTTATACAGGGTGTCCCAGTTTAACAAAAAAAAAACTATTTTTGAATAAAAACTAATAAAAAATATTTTTTTAAATAAACTGTATTCATATAATTTTTAGCCCTGTCACCCCATACTGCCCCTGAATATAAACAAATAATTTTATTTATGATAACAATTAATTTTTTCACTTATATCCAAAATAAAAAGACGGATTTTATATAGGGTGTCCCATTTTAACAAAAAAAAACAAACTATTTTTGAATAAAAACTAATAAAAAATATTTTTTTAAATAAATTTAATCCCTGTCACCCCATACTGCCCCTGAATATAGACAAATAATTTTATTTATGATAGCAATTAATTTTTTCACTTATATCCAAAATAAAAAGACGATATTTAATTTTGTGTTGTATTCGAACACTGTAGCCAGTTTTAGAGGTCGTTTGAATGTTTCTACTTAATCTATGTATATGAAGTACCGGATTACGCACATAAGGAAAGATTATTACTGATTATCAGTGGTGTAGAAATTATTTAAAAAAAATAACATTTAAAATAGCAATACAACAAACTTTCTGGTTTTCACATCGAGGCTCATAACTTTGTAAATATTTAATATTTTTCAATAAAAATTGATATTAAATAAGTTGAATATATACTTAATAAAATGTCCTTTACCTGATTAAAAAAAAAAAAGTAATATCTGTGAAAAAAATTCAACGAATCTCGTTTCGCTCAACGAACTGCATCGTGTTTAATTTTGCCGCCCGAACGCTCCTACGTATCACGAAGTTACCCGAACTTCCAAGGTCGCACGCAGTCGATGCTCAAACTTTCATGAACATGCATCAACGCGCGTCAGTCGTTCTTTTCTGTGCTTAACTCACACACCTGTTTGTTTTAATAAATGTAATTTTGTGTGTCTATATTATGAGTTCTAAATAAAGCAGGAAGGTGATTTCTGTTGAAATAATTTGAAAGAGGATTTGACCCTACAAGACTCGGTAGACTCTCCTAAATCTGATTCTGACTAAAAAATAGAAAAATGTGTGTACAATCTTTTTTATGTTACAGAACGTATTAAAATTTTTAACATGTATTGTTATGGGAAAACGTGTTTCACATAACGAACTTGGTCCCGGAACGAATTAAGTACATTATGCGAGGCACCACTGTATTATAACTTCGCAAAATAATAAGTTTTTATTTTGTATACATTTAAATACACTCTCTAATTTCCGTTGTATATTGATCACATAACTGTGTTTGTGTGTGTGTTGTTGCTGACGTCACCGGAAACAGCCGAGGGCGGGCACCCGGAAGTACGCGGGACCGGAGTTCTATTTCCGGCAGGAAGAGCGGAAGCGAACTGGCGCCCGGAATTTGGTTTGATGAAAAACCACCGGGTAGTCAGCGATTGTAGTCTCTCTGGTAGAGAACTATAGAGACCGTTTTGTTATGGTTTTTCAAATGTTTAGCAAAAGAAACGATATTTGTTGTATGTGTGTGTGTGTGTGGGAGAGAGAGAAAGAAAGAGAGATGTACTCTCCCGTGCAAAAGTCTTTGGATACTTATTTTTTTGCGTATTGTAAATATAAAACTGCAAAAATGGTTAAATGTTGATAAGATTACTTAATTACAACTTTTGTAATAATCCTAGCGTATTTAAAATACAGCATTTACAATTTTTCGTATGTTATTTTTGAATTATATGCCTCTGAAAGGTCAGGTTTACTCAAGTTGAAAGTATTGACGCACAGTGTCTTTCAAGCTAACGAGAAATTGTTTTTTTTTTACTATTTTGACTGCGAGTAAACATATTTTTTGTATTTTTATTGACAGAAATCTGTATACACCAATACCTCGCTTTGCGTCGTTTCGTTTTGCGTTTTTTTCGAAGTTGCGTCGCTGCTGAATTAGTACTAATTTTCACTGTGCGTCGTTAAATTTTCGAAGTTGCACTGTTTTGGGTTCGAATCTTTAATTTTTTTAAATTAAAACGAGAGTTACTTAAATAATTCACTTTGCGTCGTTTCAATTTGCGTCGTGTTTTTTTGGAACGTAACCACGACGCAAAGTGAGGTATGGGTGTATTTACATTCAAAATCATAGGTGTTCAAACACTTTTGCACGGCAGTGTATTTAGTTATTATTTGAGCATTTTTAACAAAATGTATTATATTTAATTCTGCCTATGTTTGAACAAATATTTATTTTATTTGCGAAATATTACTGATTAATATTTTCTTTCCGATTAATTATATCGAGATAATGTTCTCAAGTATTTTGTTTAGGTATATTTATGTACAAGTACAAATTAATGACCTATATATTTAAAAAAAATAGAATTATTATCAGCGAATTTATATTTATATATACACGGAGATATAAATATACTTTTAAAAATTAACAGAAAATGCTATGAACCTGAGGACAGAATCAACTTCTGAAAATAATTAACACAAAAGTCGATAGAATTTAAAATAAATAAATCAAAAATTACATTGACATACTGGTAAATAAAAACATAGTACCTATTCAAACTCTGAAAAAGTAATATACGTTATTCTTTAATTTAATTTCTTGCATATGAAAATTTCACGTAAATTCTCTATAATTTTACTATGTTTCTATATTACTTTTCATATCTGGCCTATCGCCAAAATAGAAACTGCTATACAGTATATTGAATTGTAGTAGACGTTCTTTTAAATTTTACCATGTCGGGTGTTCAAAATTTCTAGGATCATCAATTTATGCAATTTTTATTTAGAATATGGTAGTTTTGTTGACGGTAGGTACACGAACTACATTAATAACAATTTTTAGTATAAATATATAGTAATTTGGAATCATTCTATACATATTTATCTCAAATATGACATTTTTTTGAGTTGTGACACTTTTTGCGGGGGGGGGGGGGATATGTGTGCTCTTATTTGTATGTAATATATAATAATAGTGACGTTTGCGTATTTCTTTGAAAACCACACATATTGACGTGATGTGGTGAACAAAATTACGTATTTGTAATTTCACTCAACCGTGAGTTTTTTATTTAAAATTTACAATATACTAATTATGTATATCGTAGAACCAATACAGCATGTCATAGTTTTATTTTAGTATCTATTAATCATCGTGTAAGTAATAGTTCGTTGGAAACCGTTGTATAAAAAATAAATAGAAAAAGTTTTAAAATTTTTAAGACAATTTTTCAAGATTTATTAAGACCCAAATAAACAATTTTTTTATTTATATACTTTTTTTTCTAAAGTTTATGGTTTTTGAGTAAAAAATTCATGAAAGTCAAAAATCTCGAAATTATTTTGTTAGATATCTTGGAAATCTCAAATTTTGAATAGAAGATTCGTGTTTGTTCACGTAGAATAAGATCATTAAATAAAAAACTGTTGTAAAACTGAAGACCTTAGAATTATTAATATAATAAACGTGATACACAGAAAAAAAAACTGTATTGGACCAAGAAAACCTTGTTTTGTATATAACGAAAACAATATTAATATAAGAAACATACTCTTAATCCAACTACGTTATTCCTTCGTTCAAGAATACTATAGTTGGTTTAAGAGATTATTGCTTATCTTAACAAAATATTGTTATATACAAAACAAGGTTTACTTGGTTTGAGAAATCTTTTCTACCAGTGTAAGAAAAACGTATAAAATAAGTAATTTTTAAATAGAATCCAGATAAAATCACGAGGGAATTTCTATAGTTAACAATAAAACAAATAAACAAAAGCTATACATATATACAAAACAAACGAACGTAGCACAAACAGAAAAACAAAGAAAGTAAATACTCTGCCTTGTAAATGCACGGTGCTTCCTCGTGCTAAATTCATCAAAGGTAGTTATTTATTGAACAATTTAAATAAAAACCGATAAAGTATTCAGATGAACTGCCTGTCATTGGTTAACCATTTAATTTTCATACGATTTTAATAAAAAAAATTAATTTGACATTTTTCTTAATACGCGCCTGGTTATTATGTCGTATATTTTGAATTTTTTGATAATTTCAATCAAAATCATTATTTTTCTGCTATACGAATGTCAAAATGACATTTAAAACGTCAAAGTGACATTTAATATGTCAAAGTAAATAGCAGTTTTAAAAAAACAAATGACGATTTTCTTAAGTCAAATTGAGATAGATCTTTGTAAGGGAATATTTTACAACAAAAGTAGGTGACCTATATTATAGAGAATTGAATGCTCTACAAAAAAGGTTCTATAAAATTTTCACGTAACATGTGTCTTTCTTGAGATATCTTCAAAAAATAAATCTTTTTGGATGTCACCCCTCCCCCTTACACACAATTTTAATTATTTTGAAATGGGACCGTCCTCAAGCCAGACCCAACCAACCAACCAAGTTTCATCAATATCGGTTCAGTGGTTCATGAGTTAAGCGTGTGACAAGGATTGGGGGACAGACACACACACACACACACACACAGACAGACACACACACAGACAGACAGACACGGAACAAAAAGTGTTTGTCTTGACCTGAAACGGATAAATAAAGTAAAATTTTTGAAATCGGAGAACAAATTTTTTTTCTCGTTTTAAAACGATAACGAAGCTTCTCGTATCTTCGATATTGCGAGGAAGCAAAAAATCTACATATAAACTTTATACATATATACAATGGCCTTAGTAATTTTCATCGCCTACTTCTGACTCACGACTCCATTTAAAATTTAGGAGACGTTATCTTACAGAAAAATACAACACCCGGAAACAAGGAGTCGGAGTTGGAGTGGGAGTGGGGGGAGGTGAACAGTTGAACACACGATATACCGGAAGTGCGCCCAAGGTCTCACCGCCACCGCGGGTCACCTCCTTCCGGTTTCTTCCTTATTTCCGTTATATATTGCGACGTATAAGGTTGTTTACTTGTGCGTTAGTTCTCTCTGTTATAATGATAATAAATATAAATTATATTTATTGCTTTGTATACACATTTAACGTTTGTTTTGTGGTATTATCGTTTATTCAACTGACCTCGATAGATCTTATGTTCTTATAGTATTCTCTAATCATTATATATACCTATATACATAGGTGGGCACAGTTAATCGAAAAGTTACCTTCGTTAATCGTTAATAAAAAAGTTAACTTCGTTAATCGTTAATAAAAAAGTTAACTTCGTTAATCGTTAATAAAAAAGTTAACTTCGTTAATCGTTAGCCTTGTTTCACACATACGCGGTTCCATTCGGTTCGGTTCGTTTTCGGTTTCAGCCGAAAACGAATCAAACCCTTTCACACATACACGGTTCTCATACGGTTCATATTAGGTTTTATTTTTTTCCGTAAACTCAGTAGTTATCACGGAGAGAAAGCAAGTTGTTGCCATGTTGTTTCTCTATAAAAAAAATAAAAAAATGAAGGAGGAATACTAGAATTCATTGCGAGCACCCTCTCATCACTTTACAGCAGGAATTTGGAGCATTCTACACTATTTTCCCGAAGCTGAAGAGCATGAAGACGATCCACATCAACATCTAGAAAACCGCTCATTTTATTAGAAAATCCGCGACAAAACTTAACTATCAGGTTAAAACCGAAACTAAACCGAGTATGTGTGAACGCGTTGATTGCTTTGTGTTCCCTGGACACGAATTGAAACCTGATGAAATCTGTCCGTGTGGAGGGAGTATTCAGTTCTGTACGGTTTCTATTAGGTACCGAATACAAACTGAATCATCGTTTCACACTTGTCGGCAGCGACCGAAAACGAACCGAACCGAATGAAACCGTATATGTGTGAAATAGGCCTTAATCCGTTAAAATTCCGAAAATTTAACGAAAGTTAACCGTTAAAAGTTAACCATCCAAAATGTTTGAAGACCTTTTTTTTGCTATTTCGACAACTTTGTTATGTACTTTTCATCAAACAACCAATGTAACGGACTAAAGTTAACGGAAGTTAACAAGAGCTTTAACATTTTTTTTGAGTTAACTTAAAAGTTAATCCGTTAAGCATTTTGTTAACTTCGTTAATTAACGATTAACGGATTAACGAATTAATGCCCGCCTATGGCATATAATCCAGGTATTTCAACGCAGTAAGTAATCACGAATTTGTTCAATTCAGTTGTTGCAATAACCACGTGTAGTTTGAATCGATAATAATTGGTGTTGCTAATGTTGTATTAAAATACAGGGTGTCCCAGGACTGTGTCAAAGCTCAATATTTCATTTAATATAATGAATTGGAAGAAAACTTTAAATGCAAAAGTTGTCAGACGAGAGGAGCGGCATAGTTTAAAAATAGTTACATTTATACAGAGTGTCCCATAACTGCGTTACAAACCAAAGTTATGTTTTTTTAAATACAAACTATATATTTTTATTTGATAATCTAAAAGCATTCATTTTTCTGAGTATTTTGATGTATCAAGTATGAAATTATACAGAGGGGTTTAAAAATAATGACCAATTTTGTAAGAAAATAGGAACATTTTCAACGCCTTGTAATTTTCTAATTACAACAAAAAAAAAATTGTTTTCTGTTTGAAGTAGTTTTGGCATATTATCTATTATTGCGATATTATGTCAAACACTTACAACATTGTATTATTCATTATATTAAATGAAATATTGAGCTTTGACACAGTCCTGGGACACCCTGTATAATAGAAATCTATTTGAACATTTGCATGATATCGGAATTATAATTATATTTAATTATATACAGTTAGTTTGTATATATAGATAAAACCAATCAGTTTTAATATGGTTCAATTTATTGATATATTAGTTAGGTACCTTTGATGTTTGAAAGCAAATGATATTTTCATGTTTATAAACTTTAAATTAACTTCCCATGAATTTAATTGTGTTTGGAATTTGTATAACGATATGTATATTGTCTTAAAAATAAGAAATAGTGGGGGGGGGGGTTAAGGATCTAAAGTACTGTACTAAATTAAAAATATTTGTTGATATTTGATTACTCTCATTACTGAATTATCTTAATATATATAAATTACGTGTCACATGTTTGTCCGCGATGGACTCCTAAACTACTTAACCGATTTTAATCAAATTTGTACACCGTGTGCAGTTTGATCCAACTTGAAAGATAGGATAGCTTACATCTCAATTTATGATCGCAATATTATTTTATTGCAAATTATTTGTCTTTATCTGTTAGCTCCAAACGATTCTAACAGATGGTGACATCTGTTGACTGGATTGAGTAAGTATTCAATAGATGGCGCTATGTCAAACTTCCAAACGTTTCATATAACCTACAATTAAAGTATAGGTTAACCACAGCAACGCGTGGCCGGGTCAGCTAGTAATATATAGATAGTTAACTGTATTATAGCTTAATTTGATAACAATCGGTAAATGGGTGTCAAAATGGTGGACATTTTTAGTGTGATCTATTTAATAATTATTATATTATCATAGCATCTGTTTTAAATTGTTTACAATTTCACTTTTATAACTTTTTGTGTACTTATAAGTTATTTGTTTTATTAGTATACTAGATGTACCCACGCGGTTT
Source organism: Sialis lutaria (assembly GCA_949319165.1). Lineage (NCBI taxonomy): Eukaryota > Metazoa > Arthropoda > Insecta > Megaloptera > Sialidae > Sialis > Sialis lutaria. Next base: position 350,872 of record OX439238.1, read on the forward strand.
CGCTCGCATTAAGTACAAACACGATTAGTTATTATTGTAATAATAAAAACAACACTTAAATTTAATTATTGAAACAAAACTGACGGTCAAATGACAACGGCCGAGCCGAGGGAGATCGAATACCGGCGTATTTAGTTCGCGCGTTATTAATAATATTTTACCGTATAAAACTTATTTAATGTTATTTCCTAAACTATACCACCAAATTGGATGCTGTAAAGGGCAAATTATATCTACATTAAGTACTTATGACTATGAAATCATTTATTTCAATAAGGATTAAAGTTTTGCAGGTCAAAACTCCATGTAAACCGAACCCAAATATTTTATGTTTTCTTTGTAACATAAAAGCAGTCATTGTGGTTTAAATATAAAAGTTAGACATATGGTGTCGTGGACTTTATTGTATAACTTTTGATTCTACACAATTCTTTAATACATTATTTTGTTGTATATTCAACGGTTTAGGCAGCGTATTGCAAAACAGCGCGCCAACGGCAAATTTTTTTCCGACTTGATTTACTATTATCGTCACTGCTTAGTTGTTATGTTACCTAACGTAACAAAATATAGCCTATAACCTGGCCAGAGAATCTACCTATGAATTAAAAAAAAACACGTAAATCGGATAAGTGGTTCTCGAGTGATAAGCACACAAACGGACAGACAGAGAGACGTTGAGCTTTATACAGGCTGTCCCATTTTAATCTATCACCCCCCTATTTTTTTATCTATCAATTAAATCAAAAAATGCTTCAAATAAAAGTTGTTTGGTTTTGAGGGGGACCCAAAATGGCGTTATTAATTTTTTATTTTTTGGACGTCTTCATGGTCAAATAGGCCCAACTTTTTTTTTCAAATGGAAACCTATATTTTTTATTACAATATCTAATTGTTTGGAAAAAAGCAAGTAGTTTTTGTTTCAAAAAAAATTTTGTATGACTTCATTTTTTTTTTAATATTCAACAAAATAATTTTAGATTTTTACTAATTTTTTTCTCAAAACCCATTAACTTTAGAGGAAAAGTGTAAAAAACAAAAAATGTTTATTTTAATCTGGTATAACTAGTAAAATTATTTCAGAATTTTTTATTTTATTTTTTATTTGCTTTAATATTTTGAAGAGCAAAAGTTAACAAAAAATCCTGATATAATTTTCCTAGTTATATCAGATTAAAATAAACATTTTTTGTTTTTTACATTTTTCCTCTAAAGTTAATGGGTTTCGAGTAAAAAATTATTAAAAAACTAAAATCTAAAATTATTTTGTTTAATATTAAAAAAAAATGAAGTCATACAAAATTTTTTTTGAAACAAAAGCTACTTGTTTTTTTTCCAAACAATAAGATATTGTAATAAAAAATATAGGTTTCCATTTGAAAAAAAAAAGTTGGGCCTATTTGACCATGAAGACGTCCAAAAAATAAAAAATTAATAACGCCATTTTGGGTCCCCCTCAAAACCAAACAACTTTTATTTGAAGCATTTTTTGATTTAATTGATAGATAAAAAAAATTAGGGGGGTGATAGATTAAAATGGGACACCCTGTATATATTAAGGATAACATTAATAAAAAGAAGCCCATATGAACCCCATTTACATGGTCCAAGACTCGTTCCAGTGTACCTTATTAAACACTCATAGAAAGAATGTATACTGTATTCCATAAACAACGTAATTACAAAATAAAACCTACCCATGTTCAAAGAAATAACTTTTAAAATAGTTTTGTATTTTCACGAATGATTAAACATTTCCTTTAGTTGAAGTATATAGAATATAAAGTACCTACCGCATAAATATGAAGTAATGTCGAGTTTGTAAGACATGGGTATATTATTAGTGCAACAATGTTGTTAATACTTGGTACTCTGTTCGACGTTGTTACCAGCAGTTCCTAGCAATGTCTTCAGGCAAATTGTCTATGTACGCTTTTATGTATACCCTGTATATATATATGTAGTATAATATGTAAGAACTTTATAGAATGTAGATGTTATGTGGCTGCTTTAGTTATATTTAACATCCATTTTATGAGATATATTCATCTGTAGTTAATACTTATTAAAGTGAAACTTTTATTACATCGTCTCAAACTTTTTGGTCTGTGTGTTGATGCATGTCGCGTAACGTTTGGACTGCGCATGCGTGGAACAAGCAGCCATTCATTGTATGACAGTTTATGTACTGTGTGCTATTATACATATTTAGTAAGTTTGTATTGTAATTTGTCAGTGTTTAATGTAAATGTTGTTATTTATTTGCTTTTGGTAAACAACGACACAGCTAGTGAGTCCAAAAAACTGATCAACGAGAAAGAATAGTGCAAAAATGAATGACGATCAATTAATTTTACGCCGTAAAAAACAGAACGCCGACAGAGCACGTGCTTATAGAAAAAGGAAAAAAGATCTTGGTTTTTATATAGAATTTATTAGAATTATTAGAACTTTTTGCTGGTGCATGTTGTTGTTTATGGATTTATTTCAATTTTGAGTGCTTGAATTTATTATTCCGAAAATTTTTAGTTAAATGTCTATAATGTGAAAAAAAGTTTCACTTTTACCGTGGTTTCATAAAACCACACAATCCTTTTTTATTTATTTAATTAACTAGCGGAATTCCGCGGCTTCGCTCGCGTAAACTTCGAAACCTTTATATGTGATAGGGGATGACATATTACATTTTGTATATTGATTTTTATTAATTACCTATAAAAAAAACTTAATATCTCGAATCTTAGTTAAAAATTGTAAAAACTAACCCCCTATCTACCCTCGCCATTAGAGGTTGAATATGAAATATTTTTATTGCAGATTATTTTGCCCGACTCCACCATTATAAAGTATGCAGATAAACTATATATAAAAAAAACAGACCCTGTCTACCCCCGCCATTAGGGGTTGAATGTCGAAATTTTTATTTTAATAAAATGCGAACAAAAAAAATATTTTTTTATATAAACTTTGACACCCTGTTTTAACCCCGTAGGGGTTGAATTTCGAAAAATCCTTTCTTAGTGGGTGCTTGCATCATAAAAGGAAGGTATATACAAAATTTCACGTTTCTAGGTTCAGGGGTTTGGGCTGTACGTTGATATATGAGTGAGTGAGTGAGTGGTTAAGGACAAACTATTTTATAGATATAGATAACAATTTATTAAGTTCTGATTTGAATTTTAAAAAAAGTTGTAATGGGTTTCAAGTGCATTGATGTTTAAAATGAGTATGTACTATATTACAATTATAATTATGTAGTATATTGTATTATTGTATATTATAGAGCAAAATGTAAGAGTAAATGAAAAAAAAATCATTCTTTTAATAGGGGTCGATGTATATAGGAAAAAGGTTGGGTATCTCTGGTTTAAATGAACAGTTAGATATTTTTATCATTTTTTAATAATTTTTTTTTAATAGTAAGGATTTAGATTTGGTTCAAATTGTGTTAATTGTGTAGAAAATGAAGTGAAAAGTTGAAATTTTCAATCCGCAGGTCTGTAACTCAAACGGTTATCGATTTTTTCAAAATTTTATTTAAAAAATATTTGTAATTTTTGATTTTGGAATTTATAGGTTCAAATAGTACCTGCATTACATAATGATGAATCACAATATACCTTTCAAATATTAATTACTAATGAATATATGTATTGTATTTACCTATGTTATTACTATTACATCATTTTTGTTTTGGAAAAAGTACAAAAGAATAAATTATTCTAATGTCGTTTATACGTTTGGAATGCTAATCGAGTGTACATTAGAATGGGCTTGTTATTTTACATATGTATACAAGGTATTTATTATTAATAGATGTTTATTAGGTACTTGTGATTTTTTGTTTTGTATTATTTGGGAATTCCAATTATACCCAATTTTCACAGTAATTGATTTGTCATTGTTAACCTTGGTAGGTTTATTTTTGTATATTTTAATGGTTGCACACAGTGGCAGTTTAATATATTAAGTTGTTTTTAAATTCTTTGTTTAAACAATTTTTAAAAATTCATTGTAAAAAAATATAGAGAAATTATATAAAAATTAAGAGATTTCACGTTTTTTACCAAATTTAATAGATTGGACTTTTACCTTTAATTTGTTAAGTCGTTTTCAAATTCTTGTTTAAAAAAAATTAAATAAGTTCATTGCAAAAAAAATTATATAAAATTTAAGAACTTTCAAAGTTTTTTTTTTACCAAATTTAATAGATTAAACTTTTATCTTTAATTTGTATCACTCTTTAACAATTTTCTATTGAGTTATGAAGAAATAAGAAAATAATTTCAGTTTTCAAAATCTGTTATAACTGCTCGAAGTTAAAAGTGTGTTATAGTTTTTACTTGATCTCAAATAACTCGTTCAAAAATTATCGTATAGAGATCCAAAACAAAGCAAATTGAAGAGAAAAGTCTAATCTACAAAATTCATCCATTGGATTTGATCAAAAAAATTTATTCACGGCCCACGGAGGCTCCAATTTTGGGAGAGTGAACTTTTTTATTATCAAAAATTGTTTTTTGTATATTTCTTTGAACCATTATTGTTCAAATGTTCATCAATACTGGGATTCGATCTGGTAGCATTCAGCTTCTCATGCTTATTAAATTAAAGCACAAAATGTGAGATTATTTGATATAATATACAGGATGCTCCAATAGTGTGTCCGGCATTGTTTTACGCCCAAACTATTGAAGATAGAGAGTTAGGATAAAAAATTTATTATATATATTGACCCTAAAGAATTTCAGGAAAATATTTTCAACCCCCTAAAACCGCTCCTTGGGGGGTAGTTTGAGGGGTATATACCCGTTTCTCAGTAAAATCAAATGGAATGGTATATCAAAAAGTACATATTTGTAAAGATCATAAAAAAATAAGAGTCTTTCGTAAAACAAAAATTTTCATACTTTCAATTGTTTAAAAAATATGGCGACTTGTTCTCAAATTTTAGGGTTTCACTAAAAGTGCTCTAATTTCATTAAAAATTAATGGAATTTTATTATTTTTTCAAATTTAGAAAGTAGAAATAATGAACTTTGTAAAGATGTATGACTATTTGTGATTTTGATAGTTTAAAGTGTCATACGCGATATATCAAAAATTCAAAAGTTCAACTAGGGATAATTCGAAATTTTCAAATACAACGGTATATCAATTAGTACTTTTTCTTAAAAAGGATATGTAAATAAACAACTTTTGTTAAGAAAATTTAAAATTATAATTTTAAAATTGAAAACTGAAAATTAAAATTTTTAATTTTAATTTTTTTTTATCAAAAACTGTTTATTTACATATCTTCTTTAAGAAAAAGTACTAATTGATATACCATTGTATTTAAAAATTTTGAATTATCCCTAATTGAACTTTTCAATTTTTGGTATGTCGAGTATGACACTTTAAACTATTAAAATCTCAAATAATCATACATCTTTACAAAGTTCATTATTTTCTCTTTCTAAATTTAAAATAATAATAAAATTCCATAAATATTTAACGAAATTAGAGCACTTTGAGTAAAACTCTAAAATTTGAGAACAAGTCGCCATATTTTTTAAACAATTGAAAGTATGAAAATTTTTGTTTTACAAAAGTTTCTTCTTTTTTCATTATCTTTACAAATATGTACTTTTTGATATACCATTCTATTTGATTTTACTGAGAAACGGGCATGTACCCCTCAAACTACCCCCCAAGAAGCGGTTTTAGGGGGTTGAAAATATTTTCCTGAAATTCTTTAGGGTCGATATATATAGTAAAATTTTTATCCTAACTATCTATCTTCAATAGTTTGGGCGTAAAACAATGCCGGATACACTATTGGAGGACCCTGTATTCTAATATGATATAATATTTTTATTTATAGCTTTATAAATAAATAACGATAGACCTACACAGACTATCATTTATCTAATAAAAAACATTCGTAGCTATTTCCATCGGACACTACGATCAAATAAAAAAGAAACAAATCTTCAGACGACATTAATTTTCGTCGAGATTAGTTTTATGTGTTTTATTCTTAATATTCTTATTTATATACTGATTTATAAATATAAAGAAAGTGTTAAGAACGCGCGCGGTGCGGGTATACTGTGTTAATAATAATAACTTATCTTTTAGATATACGTCGTGAAATTAAGTTGGACAGACTGCTCGCGATATAAAACATTCCTCATTAGTGGTAGTCAAACAAAAAACAATTTAAAAAAGTATTCACATTTTTAATAAAAAAAAATTAAATATTTATTGATTAGCTGTTATGATTTTTTTATCTAATTAATTTTTCGGAATGATACAACGTAGCATATGTTCTTCCTTAGGTTTTAAACTATATCCCTACCAAATTTCATCAAGATCAGTGCAGCGTTTAAAAAGTATTCAAGTTTTTAATTAAAAACAAGAAATATTTTATTCATTAGTTGTTATGATTTTTTATCTAATTAATTTTTCAGAATAATACAAAATAGCCTATATACTTCATTGGGATGTAAGCTATCTCCCTACCAAATTTCATCAAGATCGGTTCAGTGGTTCAGACGTGAAAAGGTTACAAACAAATTTATTTGCAATAGTTAATAACACTAATTTAAATTTTTAAAGTGAAACTTTTATTACATCGTCTCAAACTTTTTGGTCTGTGTGTTGCATGTCGCGTGGACTGCGCATGCGTGGAACAAGCAGCCATTCATTGTATGACAGTTTATGTACTGTGTGCTATTATACATATTTAGTAAGTTTGTATTGTAATTTGTCAGTGTTTAATGTAAATGTTGTTATTTATTTGCTTTTGGTAAACAACGACACAGCTAGTGAGTCCAAAAAACTGATCAACGAGAAAGAATAGTGCAAAAATGAATGACGATCAATTAATTTAAACAGAACGCCGACAGAGCACGTGCTTATAGAAAAAGGAAAAAAGATCTTGGTTTTTATATAGAATTTATTAGAATTATTAGAACTTTTTGCTGGTGCATGTTGTTGTTTATGGATTTATTTCAATTTTGAGTGCTTGAATTTAGTATTCCGAACATTTTTAGTTAAATGTCTATAATGTGAAAAAAAAGTTTCACTTTTACCGTGGTTTCATAAAACCACACAATCCTTTTTTATTAAAACCAAGTTTTTAACTTAAATATATAAATTGGTGGGAACGTTGGATATTTTTTTTAATTTTATAAATAACGAAAACAATATTTACTTAATATCATAAATATTCTCTTATTCCAACTTCTTGGCACAAGTCAACGCTTCCACTAGTGTACTTATAACAAAATTATATTAAATTAATTTTAAAACATTTTTATTCATATATAAAAAAATCAAAACACCATGAAAAACATTGTTAAGAACAGTGGCGTAGATAGGGGGGGAGGGGAACAATCCCCCTCCCATGAGCCCAATTTTTTTACTTTTGATGATTTAATACTGTCATATCCCCCCTATGAGATTGAAAGGGGATCGTATGTTAAAAAATATGAAATATAAAAAAAATATATATAAAAAAGGTCTTCAAAATTTACAATGACTAAAAAAATTCTAAAGATCTTCATCCCCCCCCCCCCCCCCATCGCAAAAAGCTATCTACGCCACTGGTTGAGAAGCACTGGAATGACTGAAATTGAAAAATCTGTAAACATTAAGTATATATTTAAAAAAATACGTATAATAAAAAATGTTTAGTTTTTAGAAGTCTGTCATTTATTTAGTGAAACTATTTGAAGATATTTAAGTATGTGTTAAAGATAATTTATAGAACTCTTACTAAGCATCATTCATGTTCTAATTGATAATTACATTTGACAGGTAATCTCTAGAGCAAATGTTATAATCATAAATATGCATATAAATATACAAATAATTTACGTATATATATGTCAAACATTTATTAGTGATAATGTAGCAAATCAATACTTACGTATTTTTGGTCACACGAAAATATATTCATTTTGAGAGCCTCCACAGTCTGTAATAATTTTTTTTACCAAATCTTAATGAATAGTTTTTGTAGATCAGTTCTTTATCTTTAATTTGCTTTATTTGTAATCACTGTACGACCATTTTTGATCGAGATATTTAAAATCTAATTAGTCACCTATATAACTAAAAATATCATACATAAATCATATTTCAGTTAGTACAGTTAAAAATGAAATACCTTTTCTTTAAGTTGGGGGGGGGGGGGGGGGGGGAGATGCAATGATTAATATTCTACTCCAGACTTTAATTTTCTTAAGACCTCTATACACGTATCTACACAGAAAAAAAAAGTTTATAGATGTGTTAAGAAATGTGATCGATTTTGCTCCGATAGAAGTTGTTTTGTTAATATGATAATTTTTTTAGCAATATGGAAATATCCACGTTTATCTTATTGATAAATGTATATTATTACTAATACGGTGAAAATTTTGTTTCGTATTGAAAACATATATTTTAAATACTTAATAAATGACATATCACTGAATTTACCATATCGAAAATTGCACTTTCACTAGTTGGGTGGTGTTAAAAAATATTCACACTGATAAATATTTATTAATACAACCATTATGTTTAATCTATTTGAGAGTTTCGTTAGTTGGTGTAATAAATTATTTATTAATTTGACAAATGAAATTTTTCCATCTGAAATTTTCAATAAGTAAGAGTTTTTTTCTGTGTAGATGCCTTTAGTCCACCACTGATGACAATCTTCCATATAAACCAATATTATAAAAGCCAGTTAATTCGACATATAACTAATTTGCATATATAAAATATAAATGATAATTTATACAAAGGTATGAAACTTGAACAACCCCACATAGTGACTGTATAGGTGTATATAATAAATGTATCTAGAGAGCGCGGAGGTTATAAAAAACCTATAGAACAAAAACACGAAATCCGTTTCCGATTGGAAACCGGTCGTACCGGTTATATATCCGATCACGTCGCCCTCGAACCAACCCGACACGCATCATCACATTCTTCGTCTTAAGAAACAACGTTGGAAACACTATACTATATATAATAATACAGTTCAAATACCAAACCAACCTAACCTACCTCTTTTACCATAATACATCAGTATTTTAAATGAAAAAGAGAAATATGTAAGCTTAAATATATGTATTACTTACTGAATACATTTTATTGTTTTAAAAAATATTTTATTGCAGACGTATTGGTAAATTACCGAAGTACCAAAAATAATACAAAAATCATTTATATATATATAAAATATGTAAATACTTTTCAAATTCAATATTTTTATTTTTTCGTATACTTAAATTTGCATATTATATTTAATTGAATCAATCATGATGGTTTCAAATACTATCAAATTGGTTGATAATATCGGGAATTTAATATGTCATACTACACATATATGTGTAGGTACACAGGTAGAAAGGATTTCTCAAACCAAGTAAACCTTGTTTTGTATATAACAATATTTTGTTAAGATAAGCAATAATCTCTTAAACCAACTATAGTATTCTTGAACGAAGGAATAACGTAGTTGGATTAAGAGTATGTTTCTTATATTAATATTGTTTTCGTTATATACAAAACAAGGTTTTCTTGGTCCAATACAGTTTTTTTTCTGTGTATACATTTACAATTTTATAATATTATTGACGAGTAAATTATCCATGTTATTATTATGTATCATAGTATCATGTAACATACTTGACACGTGCAATTTTAAGAAAACAAAAGTGATCAACGCTAGTCTATTAAACGGAGTACTATAGTACAGTGGTACTACATATGCGTTTAAAGGGGAGCTATTATTTGTAGTGTGACATTATTCGGATCGTTTATATGAAATACTAGTGAGAAGAATCTGTGATTAATATATCTCTACTAGCTGTGAGACAACAGCATCAGTAGTTATATTATAGTGGCGGGCGGGCGGGCGGAATGCCGCGACAACACTCAGGGCAACGGCCGCTCAGACACAACACACGTATGTGTGTGTGTGTGTGTGTGTGACAATAAGCAGTGGTGCATCAAGGATACAAATATTCGAGGAGTTAAAATATTTAATAATATATTATATCTACAAAAAAATATACAAGTATATTAAGTATGCACATTTTCATCAATTTTGAACCCCAAACTTCTTTCCCAATGTAAGACAAATTAAGATTATCAATCACCCCCTATGCCCTTTAAAAGTTTCAAACATTTATATGCATTTTATAACTTTATTCATCAATTTAAATATAATAAAAAAAAAGGATTGTGTGGTTTTATGAAACCACGGTAAAAGTGAAACTTTTTTTCACATTATAGACATTTAACTAAAAATTTTTGGAATAATAAATTCAAGCACTCAAAATTGAAATAAATCCATAAACAACAACATGCACCAGCAAAAAGTTCTAATAATTCTAATAAATTCTATATAAAAACCAAGATCTTTTTTCCTTTTTCTATAAGCACGTGCTCTGTCGGCGTTCTGTTTAAATTAATTGATCGTCATTCATTTTTGCACTATTCTTTCTCGTTGATCAGTTTTTTGGACTCACTAGCTGTGTCGTTGTTTACCAAAAGCAAATAAATAACAACATTTACATTAAACACTGACAAATTACAATACAAACTTACTAAATATGTATAATAGCACACAGTACATAAACTGTTATACAATGAATGGCTGCTTGTTCCACGCATGCGCAGTCCACGCGACATGCATCAACACACAGACCAAAAAGTTTGAGACGATGTAATAAAAGTTTCACTTTAAAAATCTGTTGTCTTAATTTATTTCATAAATCCAATTAAAGAAGATCTTATACAATAATATATTGTTTACCCCCCCCTCTTTCCTTGTCAACAAAAATATCAATAATAGAGACCCCGTTTTACCCCTCAAACTCACTTACTGAAAACTTGGAAGACTATATAATATAAAGAAAATTAATTTGGCTTTCAGATTTTTAGTTCCATAACAATTTCTTTTACGTGAAGTTAAAAATTAACATTTTATTAAATATTTTTAAATTTACGAGCCGCCACTGGTATAGGACGTGTTACGGATGGACATACATACACACGCACTACACTACAAAGAATGCGCGAGTGGGCTTTGGACGCCACAGATGTCTTGATTATCACACAATTATTGAAGTGGAGACAAGGAAACATTTGTACAATATCGTGCATGAGGTCGTGTCGTGAGGGAGCTAGGGTAAAGAAGAAGAAGAATAGAGAAAGTGAAAATTTGTGTCCATTATATACTTAACATGTGGCTTTAACTTTATTATGTACCTATATCAAAAGGGCACTTAATAAACTGTTTTTTTTTTCGATTTGTTAACCTGATTTAAAATTTCATAAATTGACATGTTTTTTCTTATATCGAAAAGTTACGCTTATAATAAAATAAAACAATCATGGGATATAAAACCTATATGACAGTTCTCTTGTAGTTTCATGAAGACTTTGACAAGTTTCTCTTACGCGCGGTTAGTACAATGAAAAAATGTAATGTTAATTTTTAAGATAAAAAACATAAATTGATCCTAGAAATTTTGAACACTCGACATGGTAAAATTTAAAAGAACGTCTACTACAATTCAATATACTGTATAGCAGTTTCTATTTCGGCGATAGGTCAGATATGAAAAGTAATATAGAAACATAGTAAAATTATAGAGAATGTACGTGAAATTTTCATATGCAAGAAATTAAATTAAATTACTTTTTCAGAGTAAATAAATTTTAATAGGTAAAATTTACCAGAATGTCATTGTAATTTTTCATTTACTTTATTTTAAATTCTAGCGACTTTTGTATTAATTTTTTTCAGAAGTTGAATCTGTCCTCAGGTTCACAGCATTTTCTGTTAATTTTTAATTTGTTAAACAGCAGTATTAAAACAGTGGTGATATTATGATAATTATACCACACGTACGGTCAGAATCTGCACTAACTGTTTTACAATATGTACTGTAGTCAAGTTATCACTGCTCTAAATTCTAAAACAAATCTATAGATATTAATACAGAATTAATACCTCGTTGAAAGTGCTTTTTAGCTAACACATTTTTGCTAGTTAAATTATAATACTGGACCTACAAAAATAAATTTAAATTGTATTTAATGATATGTTATTTTTTTAATTTTTAATTTTATGAATTGACGACTTACCTACCTTTACTTATACCCATAAGCCTATGTAGTAGATATCATATTAGTAATATTTATTGTAGTATAAGATATATTTTGTATAAAATAATAAATAAATAATAACTGGAAAGTATATATGACCATTAATCATGGTCGGTATTATTTGAATTTTTTATGAAGGAATATTTATTATTAACATATCATTTACAGTTAGGAATACATTTCATTAATTACTTCTATAATATTGGTACCTAATTCTTTAATAAATTAATGTCTGTATTGTAAATTTTAACAGACATCTATGAGAATTAATAGTTTTATTATATACATAAATAAATAAATAATCAAGTTCATTATGATTTATATCTTCCAAAATTAATTCATTATTTTTCACACGTTTAAAATATCAAATTTTACTTCCATGTTCGAATAAATGGAAGTATTGTAATACCGTCGAAAAATCGTGTCCGAGATAAAAGCAGATTCTGATTGTACTACCTTCAAAACGTAAAGAAAAGTTGATTTGTCTGGATGTATAATTTTCTTTCGTTCACGAGAACTACTGTAAATATGCACCGATTTGAATTATTTTTGGGGAAAATGTTTGTCTTAGTGAGTACTCCAGACCTATTGATTTTGGTGCTAATCGGATTAGGGGTTTCGGAAATATTCGAAATTTTGTTTGATGAGTATTATCTCACCAATTTTGATAAGACTTGGTATACTTGTAGTTCAGTCAAATCTAAGAGGCACTTATTTCATAAACGAGCCGAAATAGTCAAAGAAGGGGTGAAAATCACCCTCAAAATTTTAATTTTAAATACTAATAAATTCGGAAGTCATGTATAATAATAATTTAAATCTCAAAAAAAATTAATATGTCAGATTTTAACTTGTATATGCTTAAACGTCAGAATATAGTAATAACTGTTTGTCTCTCTCTTCAAATACGTACTTATTACATACGTCACCGAGATTCAGTTGTTTTTTGATGCACTCACCTTATGATTAATACATAAATAAAATGCAAGAAATACTTACTGTGAGATGAATACAAACTAGAAATGATTTAAATAAAGATGGTTTTAAAATAGAGCGTGCGTTATTGTACATTTTAGTTGTAAGACAGAGATGATAATTGGGTGCTTTATTTCGAGAATGAATTCCTTTGTAACATAACATGCACTTTACAGATACGGCTTAGTCAATAATTATATTATTACTATATTTATAATCGTCTTATTCTTTGACAATTTTCACATATCGCCCCCGCAAAAAAGTGTCACAACTTAAAAAATGTCATATTTGAAATAAATATGTAGAATGATTCCAAATTATTAACTTCCCAATATACGTACGTGCGTGTCATTTTTTTCCGGGACGAAATCTCGCGAACAAAAAATGCTATTGACTTCGTTGGGGTGCTAATCGAAGCGTCTTGACGTGAATATGATCTGAAAGAAAGGATTTTTCGAAATTCAACCCCTACAGGGGTAAAAAGGGTGTTTTTTTCATTTTTATTTTTTTTCTTGGTCGAATTTAGTCGGAACTTAGAATAAATACTATACAATACAAATAATGAAACGTGTATTTAGTATTTATTTTTTATATGGGTCCAAACAGCCATTAAATGGATGAAAACCACCATCAAAATTTGAATTTCATACTAATAAATACATCTAATAATTCATGTTGCCTTGGAAACAAAACAATTCAAAATTCAAAGTGTCAGATTAGTTTTTCTAAAAATGTGCATTATATTATTGACATTATTAGGATATTAGAAAACTAATATTCCAAATAAAAAAGGGTGAGTTTTATTTCTGATAAATTCCATTAAAATTTTTCATATACGTATTAAAAAAAATATTTACAAACTATAACATAGTAATATTAATTATGGAAACAATAAGTAATCTGTATTCAAGTATTGTAAGTCATACCATGTTGGGAAGTTGATTGTGTGGACCTAAAGGATCGCACCCCACAGTTTACGTTATATAGTTTAATTTTATATCCCCGGGTAAAATTGGATCCGACAGCTAGTTTTTTATATGGGTCCAAACAGCCATTAAAGGTATGAAAACCACCATCAAAATTTGAATTTCATACTAATAAATACATCTAATAATTCATGTTGCCTTGGAAACAAAACAATTCAAAATTCAAAGTGTCAGATTAGTTTTTCTAAAAATGTGCATTATATTATTGACATTATTAGGATATTAGAAAACTAATATTCCAAATAAAAAAGGGTGAGTTTTATTTCTGATAAATTCCATTAAAATTTTTCATATACGTATTAAAAAAAATATTTACAAACTATAACATAGTAATATTAATTATGGAAACAATAAGTAATCAGTATTCAAGTATTGTTAGTCATACCATGTTGGGAAGTTGATTGTGTGGACCTAAAGGATCGCACCCCACAGCATTATACGTTATATAGTTTAATTTTATATCTCCGGGTAAAATTGGATCCGACAGCTAGTTATATATTTCTACTAAAAATGTAGTTCGTGTACCTACCGTCAACAAAACTAGCATATTCTATAAATAAATGTTACATTTTTTATTTATTTTTTTAAATACTTAATCACTAAGCGTTTTAATAGTTACTATTAAAAACTACTATCAGTATTAGTTACTATTATAAAAGAACTACATATAATAAATTTCGAATTTCGAAAAATGGGGGACTCGCATGTCTACGGCCCCCCATTTGATTTTTTTGAATATCTCCTAAGGGGTTAAAGCACAAACGAAATGATTTCCTGCACAAACGTGCACAAACGAAGCACAAACGAACTGCATATAATAAAATTCGAATTTCAAAAAAGGGGGTGCCAGAGACATGGAGCTATTTTTTTAAATACTTAATCACTAAGCGTTTTAATATTTACTATTTTTCAAACATTACAGGAATACTGAAATATTTAAATTAAACACTCTGTATCAGTCCTTTTCCTATACTACTTTTACAATTTTGATTTACCAAAATTATTATAATTTCATTTATTCCTATTTCTTAACTACATGTTTTGAATTGTGACACTTTTTTGCAGGGGTGCGATATCTTAGAACCATGAAATTTCGTATATAGTTTCCTTTCATACAAGAAAACGAAAAAAAAATGTTAAATAATATATTTCAATAAATTATACTTTATTATAAAGTATTGTAAGTGGTTTTTAAACTTTTTAGTACTGCATTTCGTGAGAGTTTTAACTTCAAAATGATTTTTTTATCTTACAATTTGTTTGGTATGTTTAAAAAAAATATTTAAAAAAGTAAGTACTGCCCTGTGTTAAAAATAAACCACATTGTAGAGGAAATAAAGATCGGAGATTATGTCTCGAAAGAGACGGTATAAAAAAAAAAGATCTTCGAGGACAAGAAAAATTGCCTCACTATACCATGTCTGTTTCTGAAGTGCATTAGTCACGGTGTTGTATAATTGGTATAGGTTTAAAATGTTCAACTCAACAACGCCTGGTTACTTTCATTTGTAAAACTTTCTACTTGTATCATTTATTATAGGGTAGTATTCGAACGTACATTGTTTCGAAACTTTTTCCAAAATTTTGAAAATAACTATTGTGTAAAAAAAGTCCATTGAATGAAAAACAATTTTGTCAAAAAAAAACTTAAATTGTATTCTACTAGCTGACCCGGCCACGCGTTGCTGTGGTTAACCTATACTTTAATTGTAGGTTATATGAAACGTTTGGAAGTTTGACATAGCGCCATCTATTGAATACTTACTCAATCCAGTCAACAGATGTCACCATCTGTTAGAATCGTTTGGAGCTAACAGATAAAGACAAATAATTTGCAATAAAATAATATTGCGATCATAAATTGAGATGTAAGGTATCCTATCTTTCAAGTTGGATCAAACTGTACACGGTGTACAAATTTGATTAAAATCGGTTAAGTAGTTTAGGAGTCCATCGCGGACAAACATGTGACACGTAATTTATATATATTAAGATAACTTTTAATATTTTTGAATAAAAATATCCTTCCTTTAGTTCCAAATTAATGAAATAAAAAAAGTTATTTTGTGTGACCCATTTAAGTAATACTGACTCCCCTCCCCCCCTTCCCCAATAAATAATATTTAAATGAATAAAAATTAAAAAAAAAATCCTATTTAAATACACCGTGATATATTTTCGTAAAGAATTAAGTGACGTTTTAAAACTGAACTAAAAAAGGACGCAATCGTCAATAACACTAAGTACACAGTATGTTAGTTAGACAGAGAGACAGATAGATAGATGTGAGCACATGCATGCATATATGAGCACAAATAATGTATTTTAAAAGATTATCAAATCTCAAATAACCATCATGTTGAAAAACGGAATGTAGCAGCATTGATTTCCTAGAGCAGATGCATTTCAGGGATTTAATAAATACGTCATTTGCTATTTTATAGAATTGAATTTCAATAAAGTATTAGGTTTCAATTTTTTTAAATCATTTACTTCGTTTATAGTTTGATTTAAATATTTATATATTTTGTACACACGAAAAAAAACTGTATTGGACCAAGAAAATTTTGTTTTATATATAACGAAAACAATATTAATATAAGAAACATACTCTTAATCCAACTACATTATTTCTTCGTCCAAGAATACTATTAGTTGGTTTAAGAATATATTTCTTATCTTAGGAAAATATTGTTTTCGTTATATATAAAACAAGGTTTATTTGGCTCAAGTAAACCTTTCTACCTGTGTAAATAATTATGAATGAAATGTAAAAAGTTATGAATTTTCTCGAGTTTTTTAAGCAGTGATAATAAATGTATAATAATGTTTATGAGGTACATTTATCACCACTGCTTTTAGATTGCTATAGAAGGTTATTCATATAAAACATATAATTGATTACAACTGTAAGTGGGCTGTCATTTATATTTAATATCGTTGGACATTGATTTTGTAAAGTTATAATAACTTTATAAGTTTCGACTTATTTTTATTTATTTTTTTGTTTAAACATTTTAATTTTTATTTTGAATCTTGGATTCTGGGTGTAAGTCGCGTCAGTTTGGTAGTTCTATCGGTCAACGTTTCGTCGTACATTGCAGTAGACATCATCAGGATTTTTTTTAAAAGTATATTTAATATTTTAATTTTATTCAATCAAATTTTTTTTTACGACTAAAAAATTTTCGCACACATTTCAAATTGGTTCTATGATAATTAATAGAATATATAAATTTATGAATCTAGCTTTATTATATCATAAATCTTACTTTGATTCATGTATGAAAAAAAAACATTCGTTTATAACTGTAAAAAAAAACGAATCAAATTTTTAATACGTTATAGAAAATTAAAATATCATTTTTGTTTTGTTATAATTTTTATTTTATTATTAAACATATATTTTAAGTAAGTACTCCAATAATAATCTATAGAAATTAAAAACACCGTTGAATTTTTCCATTTCTATTTCTTTCCTTCCATCTTATACGAAATAACTAAAAACTAATACATCAAAAAATATAATTTCTATATATGGAATTTTTAAAGAAAAAAAAACTACTTCAAGAAAGCTACCACAACATCCATATCGGAACAAAAAAAATATATATACATTTACCTTCACGACAAAAAAAAATCAAAACCCAGGGGGTCGTACACCGACGAACACAAAAAAAGTTTTTGAAATGATCCAGACTAGTTGGCATTTCATTTAACTACATTTAACAGAAACATTGTACGACAATGACAGTTATGTACACGATACATGTATAACAAACATCGTTGTCTTTATCTACAGTTTGTAGTTAAGATGATGACATACCTTAACTTAAGTAATGGGTACACAAGATGCTTCAAGTGGCTGACAAAGTTAAAATGTGATATGTTAAAGTGTCAAAATCCGGTGCATATTTCTTTAGTTGTAAGTTTAGTTAACATTATACTGAAACTTGTGGGAATTAATGCATATATGTATATCTTATAGGTTATAAATAAACAATATTATAGGGGGGGGGGGGGGTTATATAAAATTATTTTATTAAAATGTTAGGTTAGGTTAGACAATTTTATGAGAACTGTCGTTTAAGTTTGATACTCTATTTGTAAGCCTATTCGCTGGGTGCGAAGTAGGTAGTGGGGGAAACGAAATCGATGCACAACGTGGCAAAAAATAACACTTTGGGTGGACTAACTGTCATTTTTAATAGGTTCGTTTTTAACTGAAAATAGAAAGGTCAACATGGTTAACCACACTATAGACTATGTGCAAGGGGGTGGAGTTAGAAATAATATCGATGCGAGTGTTCGTGGTGAGCAATATTGTAAAATTATCGGCGCCAAAATTTGAGGTTATGCTGTCAATGTAAACGAATTAATTATTTCTCTATTATACGTCATAATTAAAGAGAAAAAGATACCCAAAATAAATAATTTTCACGTACCTTTTATGCTATACTATTTATATTATATGCAAACAGCTAAATTAAATGATATTTATTTAATAAAAAATTTCACGGTATTAAACATATTAAACAATGATAAAAAGAGAGTTGAATCCATTCAATCCTTCTCTATTACCCGCTGCTAGCGGCGCTAATAGACTTCGTGCACATAGCCAATAGTCATAAATAATCGTCTAAAATGTATATATTCCGATATTTTATTGAAATTATTTGTTTGTTAGTACGTCAAAGTCCACCCATTAGTTGGCGCTGTCATCGCGCACGCTGCGAATACCTAAATTTAGTTATTCTTCCTTATTTATTATAAAACGTAAAAAAGTAACGCCTGTCTGTCTGTGTACACACAAAAAAACTGTATTGGACCAAGAAAATCTTGTTTTGTATACAACGAAAACAATATTAATATAAGAAAAGTACTCTTAATTCAAGTTCTTTATTTCTTCGTCCAAGAATACTATAGTTGGTTTAAGAATATATTTCTTATCTTAAGAAAATATTGTTTTCGTTATATACAAAACAAGGTTTACTTGGCTCAAGTAAACCTTTCTACCTGTGTAGGGGTTCTGAAGTAAGAACCACTTAACCGATTTACTTGTGTTTTTGTTTTAATTCATAATTCATATATACATATCGCACCCCGACAAAAAAAAGTGTCACAACTCAAAAAATGTTATATTTGAGATAAATATGTAGAATGATTTCAAATTACTATATATTTCTACTAAAAATTGTTATTAATGTAGTTCGTGTACCTACCGTCAACAAAACTAGCATATTCTAAAAAAATGTCACATTTTTTATTTATTTTTTAAATACTTAATCACTAAGCGTTTTAATAGTTACTATTTTTCAAACATCACAGGAATACTGAAATATTTAAAATTTTCAGTCCTTTTCCTATACTACCTTTACAATTTTTATTTATACTTAAATTGTTATAATTTCATTTATTCCTATTTCCTCAAAACTACATTTTTTGAGTTGTGACATTTTTTTACGGGGTCACGATATGTTCTTTGGTCAAGTTTAGTATATATTTAGTAAATCAAGTCGGAAAAAAATGTAAATATTTTGGCTCCTATATTTTTTTAAAATAAATGTTACCTTCCGTGCGAACGAAAAGGAAAATTAGTTTTTTTTTATACTAACAGATGATTTTTTAATTTATATACTCCGCCACTGTATTATTTTCCAACAATTCTATAAGATGACAACACTGTGTCTAAAAATAGCTACCTATCGAATCAGTAATTAATTCATGTACTACATACTTGTGACAATTATGTATATGCAGTTATTCAAATAAGAAGAAAGTATAATTCTGCGACGGCGATTTAAAGAGAACATAATATTATTATTGAGATTAAGTTTTGAGCAATATGGGCGGTCTATGAACAGCCCAATTGTCCAATTAGGTGAATCATTTACATACACAAGATATATTGCTTTCTAATACAATAGATATAGTGAAATTAGAAGGAATATCACCCGTTTTACATTTTTGTGTTTTAGAATGTATTTTGGATGATGGTGTTAAAATATCTAGTATATACCCACATTAAAGACAGACTGACGGACATTGCGAAACTATAATGCGGTGTTTACACCGAGAAAACAAAACAGAAACACGTTTTTTTTTGACAAAAAAGCAATAAACCGTATACATTTTTAAATACGAAGTATTTTAAAGACACGATGTTTCTGTTTTTTTTTTTTTTTAAAGTGAAACTTTTATTACATCGTCTCAAACTTTTTGGTCTGTGTGTTGCATGTCGCGTGGACTGCGCATGCGTGGAACAAGCAGCCATTCATTGTATGACAGTTTATGTACTGTGTGCTATTATACATATTTAGTAAGTTTGTATTGTAATTTGTCAGTGTTTAATGTAAATGTTGTTATTTATTTGCTTTTGGTAAACAACGACACAGCTAGTGAGTCCAAAAAACTGATCAACGAGAAAGAATAGTGCAAAAATGAATGACGATGAATTAATTTTACGCCGTAAAAAACAGAACGCCGACAGAGCACGTGCTTATAGAAAAAGGAAAAAAGATCTTGGTTTTTATATAGAATTTATTAGAATTATTAGAACTTTTTGCTGGTGCATGTTGTTGTTTATGGATTTATTTCAATTTTGAGTGCTTGAATTTATTATTCCGAAAATGTTTAGTTAAATGTCTATAATGTGAAAAAAAGTTTCACTTTTACCGTGGTTTCATAAAACCACACAATCCTTTTTTTTTAATAGCGAGCCGGTTGTTAAATGTTTGGCAGCACACCCCTGCTGTTAGGTTACATTATTGCAAAACAATGTCCAAATAATACACGATTACGTAATGTATATCTATAAAACACAAATAAATTCTATATAGGTTATAAATAGTATATCGGTATTTCCTAGAAAAACATATTCACTTTGGTTATTTCTTGTTAAATGTTTTCATTTGCCCGAACATAAATATCTTTCAGTGGAATCTGTCAAGTCTATTGTGTCGGAACTGGGTCTCAGTATAGCTATGTATAGCTCTCTTACCGAACATTGGATTTAATTTGAGTAATGGTAGAGGCGTGTCACAATTTTTAACCACTCGCTTAAATATTTTAGAGTCATCTTTTATATGAATCATAAGACTCGATCTTGTGGCTTACAATATAAAAACTCTTGCTTTGTGTTTTATTAAAAATAGTCTTAACTAAACAAAAAACTGTATTGGATCAAGAAAATCTTGTTTTGTATATAATAAAACAATATTTTCTTAATATAAGAAACATACTCTTAATTCAACTACATTATTTCTTCGTCCAAGAATACTATAGTTGGTTATGAATATATTTCTTATCTTAAGAAAATACTGTTTTCGTTATATACAAAACAAGATTTACTTGGCTCAAGTAACCTTTCTACCTGTGTAAACAAAAAAAAACATACATGGTTTCCTTGTTCTATAATATATTTTACAATAATTTTTAATATAAAACTCACATTAGTTTTCTAATATTTTCAGTTGTAATGCACATTTTTGTAGAATAATAATTTATCTGACATTTGAATTTAACTGCGCATGTTTCCATGAAACATGAATTTATTAGTATTTAAAATTAAAATTTTGAGGGTGGTTTTCACCCCTTCAGTGGCTATTTTGGCACGTTTATAAAATAAGTGCCCCTTAGATTGAATTGAACTACAAATGTATCAAGTCTTATCTAAATGGGTGAGATAATACTCACAGGTACAAACTTTCGAATATTTCGGAAACCCCTAATCCGATTAGCACCAAAATCAATAGGTCTGGAGTACTCACTGAGACAAACATTTTCCCCACAAAATAATTCAAATCGGTGCATATTTACAGTAGTAAATCAACTTTTCTTTACGTTTTGAAGATAGTACAATCAGAATCTGTTCTTATCTCGGACATGATTTTTCAACGGTATTAAAATACTGTATTTCTTCGAACATGGAAGTAATAGAGCTGCAATTTTGACAAAACTTGTAATATATTAATACGAGTACAGCACTGTTATTATGAACGACCCTCAACATATTACATTACATTATTAATGTACAAAAATCGATAAACAATTGAATTGATCTATATACATGATATTTAATAATAATTAATTAGTATTTATTGAGTAAAGATTTCCTTGTTTATGTATGATACGATAATATGTATATAATGTCAATCACCCAGGAAATAATCACTCTATATAGCTGCTACTGTACTGGATAGAGTTAGTATCTTGTTATTAATCAGACAAAATATGCATTCCAATTAACTCTGGAACACCAACAACGATGACAAAGTGTTATCTGGCTCTTGCTTTGGCTATAACGCCAACAGTCATTATTTCAGAAGAATTATTTATAAAGCGAGATATAAATAGAAATGTGTTCTATAATAATACTGTCGCGGGAATTTCTTTATAATAAGTATTTGTTAACCCTTTGTAGCTCAAGATCTCAAAAATTTAAATATGTTGATAATGAAACAAATTTAGACAATTAAAAAAACACGTATTTTTCAGAAATTTAAAAATATTTATTTGATGAAACGCCGGTACACTGGGGAAACTTACAACGTATTCTTTTTTCTACCCAAATCGGCCAGTAGCCGATCTGGTCCTGCCTTACTTACTGCCAATAGTTACGTAATAATACGTAAGTCAATAGGTTATGCCATCTGTGTATTTTACTTGATACTAAGTTATTCTTCACTGGTAGGTATGTTACAGTAGTGTTACACATATTTGAATGAACTAAATATATTTAGTACGTATATTAGCGGGATTATTAAGGTTTGTTACAGAAATGTTACATGGGACTACAAAGGGTTAATATTGTATATATATATATATACATATATATAATATATATGTATTGTAAGTTTAATTAATGTATTTGGTATGTTTTTATTTTTATTATACAAGCCTTGAGGCTTCCGCGGTGAGATCTTGATATGAATCTTGGTTTCTGGGTGTAAACCGTGTTGATTTGGTCGTGTTATCGCGGCCATCGTTCATTTCATATGATTTTATTAGTTTGAACTATTTATTTCTAGAAGATTATTGTTTTATTGATTATTACTGTAATTTTTTTGTTAATTTGTTATGTTTTTGATAAGATTTGTGTGCATTTTCGTATAGAGTGTTGAATTTAGAATAGATCTGGGTACTAATGGGTACGGATTATGAATTTTTCGGGTCATAGCTGGATTTTTGTACATTTGAATTTATCTATGAAACGTTCTGCTTAAATAAATGTGGTTTATATGAAAAAATTCATGAAAATTATTGTTTGTATAGTAATATATGATATTATTTCGTATTTTCTTATCTTTAAATTGATTTTTTAATAAAAAATTTAACTTTGAATCATGAAATCTGACTCAAAAATTTTGGGTTTTAGATTTCGTTAAAAGTATGTTTATTCTATAGAAAATGATGTGAAAAGTTGAATTTTGCAAACCGCAGGTCTGTATCTTAAACCGTTCTCGAGTTATGGCCTCTTAAAGTTTGAGATTTTTGAAAATTTTGGAGAAAAATGGTCGTAACTTTTGAACGTGTGGTCGGATTTGATTTTTGTTGACATTTTTGGAATCAGTGCGTCAAAATCTATATAATGACATGTACGATACTTCAAAACTCGACAAAAAATTTTTTGCGAAAAATTGAAAAAATTCAAAGGGGTATACCTTAAAAAAATGTCGATTTTCGACAAAATTTTTTTTGTCGAATTTTAAAGTATTATACATGTTATTATATAGATTTTGACGCGCTGATTCCAAATCTGTCAACAAAAATCAAATCCGACCACACGTTCAAAAGTTACAACCATTTTTCTCCAAAATTTTGAAAAATCTCAAACTTTGAAAGGCGATATCTCGTGAACGTGATGAGATACAGACCTGCGGTTTGAAAAATTCAACTTTTCACATCATTTTCTATAAAATAAACATACTTTTAACCAAATCTAAAACACAAAATTTTTTAGTCAGATTTCATGGTTCAAATTCCATTTATGATAGAAAAAATCAACTCATATATATTTTAAAATATAATTTATAACATATTATATTAAATTGTGTCACGAACGTGAATGGGCGTGAGTAAAAAATACAATTCGTGAGTGAACTTGTGCAAAAATTACTCAAAATTCTGAAATTGGTTTATTTTTTTAAGTAAAAAAGTGTTAGCTAAAAACTTTAATAATAATACATATAGAATAAAAATCTGAATTTAACTCTCTGCAAGCACCCCCCCTTCTCATTCTCAAATTTGCCTGGGGCTTCCATAAAACAACGCACTCACTAAAAGGTATTAAACTTTTGATACATGAATTAATAACATTATATTTATATAAATAGGTACCTATTCGCAGCGTGCGCGATGACAGCGCCAACTAACGGGTGGACTTTAGTAGCAACTTGGGTGGACTTTGACGTACTAACAAACAAATAATTTCAATAAAATATCGTAATATATACATTTTAGACGATTATTTATGACTATTGGCTATGTGCACGAAGTCTATTAGCGCCGCTAGCAGCGGGTAATAGAGAAGGATTGAATGGATTCAACTCTATTTTTATCATTGTTTAATATGTTTAATACCGTGAAATTTTTTATTAAACAAATATCATTTAATTTAGCTGTTTGCATGTAATATAAATAGTATAGCATAAAAGGTACGTGAAAATTATTTATTTTGGGTATCTATTTCTCTTTAATTATGACGTATAATTAATTCGTTTACATTGACAGCATAACCTCAAATTTTGGCGCCGATAATTTTACAATATTTCTCACCACGAACACTCGCATCGACATTATTTCTAACTCCACCCCCTTGCACATAGTCTATAGTGGGATTAACCATGTTGACCTTTCTATTTTCAGATAAAAAACGAGCCTATTAAAAATGACAGTTAGTCCACCCAAAGTGTTATTTTTTGCCACGTTGTGCGCTGTGATCGATTTCGTTTCCCCCACTACCTACTTTGCACCCAGCAATTTCAACAGCATCCTAAACTAACGATTAAAATTAATGTACTCATCAATTATACTTAAAATTTTATTTCTTCAAAAATATGTAAGAAACTTTAAACTGGCACAAAAGTAATAAAATTTTTTTTGGTAAATTTGTCAAACATTTCAGTGCCTAAAAAAAACGTATACACACAATATTTTTATTTTTATTTCACAAAACAAACATTCTCAACGAGTTTGAGTAAAAATAGTAAAACGACAAATTTTTAAAGAAATTTAAAACCCCACGTGCTTCTGTTAGTCATCGCAGTATAGATGAAAAATAGAAAAACTGTTTACAAACTGTCACACATACTTTTTTCCCACTGTTTCTTGAATGGCTGTCAAGAATTTTCAACAATTTATTTTTATATGATACAAATGATATTTATATATTAGGTATAACGTAAGTCCACAATATATAGTTTGTATATATATGCATATTAAATATGTCATCTAAAAAAGAAAATCTATATCTATAAAAGAGTTTGTCCTTAACCACTCACTCACTCACTCACTCATATATCAACGTACAGCCCAAACCCCTGGACCTAGAAACGTGAAATTTCGTAGGTACCTTCCTTTTATGATGTAAGCACCCACTAAGAAAGGATTTTTCGAAATTCAACCCCTACTGTGTTAAAACAGGGTGTCAAAGTTTATATAAAAAATATTTTTTTTGTTTGCATTTAATTGAAACTTATCGAACATACTCTACAATATAAATAATGAAACAATTGTATCAGCATTTCTCAAAATTTAACCCCTAAGGCGTTAGGAGGGGTGAAAATTTTTTTTTTTTTTTTGTATTCACCGAACGACGGGAACTAGGCTGGATTTAGATATGTTTATCTGCATGCCTGCTTTACTTATAAAGGTAAATTCGGATAAAATAGTCATCTATTAAAATAAAAATTTCGACGTTCAACCCCTAATGGCGGGGGTAGACAGGGTCTGTGTTTTTGATATTTTTATATGTATAGCTGCTTATGTTTTAATGGTGGAGTCGGGCAAAATAATCTGCAATAAAAAAAATCGATATTCAGCCCCTAATGGCGAGGGTAGACAGGGGTTAGTTTTTACAATTTTTAACTAAGATCCGAAATATTTACGTTTTTTATGGGTAATGAATAAAAATCAATATAAAAAAATATAATATGTCATCCCCTATCACGTACGGAGGGTTCTAATTAGTTTCGAAGTTTACGCGAGCGAAGCCGCGGGATTCCGCTAGTATATAATGTAATGTGTGAAATAGTGATAAATATTGAATAAATAACAATTTAGGTAAATCAAAATAGTAAAGGTAGTATATAGGAAAATGACTGATACATATATGCTATAGTTTTGTTGACGGTACTGTGCCCACCTACACAGAAAAAAAAACTGTATTAGACCAAGAAAACCTTGTTTTGTATATAACGAAAACAATATTAATATAAGAAACATACTCTTAATCCAACTACGTTATTCCTTCGTTCAAGAATACTATAGTTGGTTTAAGAGATTATTGCTTATCTTAATATTGTTATATACAAAACAAGGTTTACTTGGTTTGAGAAATCCTTTCTACCAGTGTAGGTACACGAAGTACATTAAAAACAATTAATTTTTAGTATAGAAATATATCGTCATTTGAAATCATTTTATATACATATTTATCTCAAATTTGACACTTTTTGAGGGTGCTTTATGTCATTTCCTCCGTATTTATAATTATTATATCAAATATTGGTTTCCTATATATATTAGTAATGTATCTATAGATAAATAAATCTCACCCGCATACTGATCGTGTTAATAGCCGATGATCCGGAATCGAACTGGGATCATCGTACTTATGGGATGTATCCAAGGTCAAACCTCCGAGCCGTCCGTCCGTTCGTCCGTCGCGCAGAGATCTGAGGCATTTCCCGTTCCGGAAGTTGAACAGGTATCTTGTTCGTAAGCCCCTCGGGATATTTAGTACATTCCATGTTATAATGTTACATAGGTACATACATGAGTTGTAGATGGATGCCAGTAATTAATCTTTATAAGACGGACACACGTACATACACTTTTGTAAATTGTATTATAATATTAATGCCAATGGAAAACGTAGGTAACCTATATTATAGAGAATTGAATGCTCTACAAAAAAGGTTCTATAAAATTTTCACGTAACGCGTGTCTTTCTTGTGATATCTTCAAAAAATAAGTTTTTTGGGATATCACCCATCCCCCTTACACACGATTTTAATAGTTTTGGAATGGGACCGTCCTCAAGCCAGATCCAACTAATCAACCAAGTTTCATCAATATCGGTTCAGTGGTTCATGAGTTATGCGTGCGACAACTGATATTTAAGTAAATATACAATAAATCGTTGTGTTTTAAATTTATTGTTTTATTGAGAATTGTGTGCATAGGCGCCGACATTTGGGGGTGTAATTGCCATAACCAGTGTTGAATTTAGAACAGTGTGACCTGACGTTATTTTCATCAGAAATATATAATTTTATATATTCGCTAGGTGCAAATTAGGTAGTGGGGGAAACGAAATCGATCACAGCGCACAACGTGGCAAAAAATAACACTTTGGGTGGACTAGCTGTCATTTTTAATAGACTCGTTTTTAACTGAAAATAGAAAGGTCAACATGGTTAATCCCACTATAGACTATGTGCAAGGGGGTGGAGCTAGAAATAATATCGATGCGAGTGTTCGTGGTGAGCAATATTGTAAAATTATCGGCGCCAAAATTTGAGGTTATGCTGTCAATGTAAACGAATTAATTATTTCTCTATTATACGTCATAATTAGAGAGAAAAAGATACCCAAAATAAATAATTTTCACGTACCTTTTATGCTATACTATTTATATTATATGCAAACAGCTAAATTAAATGATATTTGTTTAATAAAAAATTTCACGGTATTAAACATATTAAACAATGATAAAAAGAGAGTTGAATCCATTCAATCCTTCTCTATTACCCGCTGCTAGCGGCGCTAATAGACTTCGTGCACATAGCCAATAGTCATAAATAATCGTCTAAAATGTATATATTACGATATTTTATTGAAATTATTTATTTGTTAGTACGTCAAAGTCCATACAAGTTGCTATTAAAGTCCACCCATTAGTTGGCGCTGTCATCGCGCACGCTGCGAATAATTTAATATCAAATATAATTTAAGGTACATTATTTTACAAGAATAAATAAAATAGAATACATATACATGGATTGAGGATATGGTTGGAGGATAAATGATGTACTTACAGCGACATGCATGGTTCAATTTAGGTCAATCAGTAGCCGGATTTCTAACGAACCCAAATTGGTATCGTTGATGTGAGATTTAACCTGCGCGACCTCCGCGTTGTTCGCTCGTTACCAGCAATACTTACTATTGGACACTGAACACTCGCATATACCATTTTCGAGTAAACTAGAGTTACTCATGTAAGAGTTATGACAGTGTCATAATTTTTAGGCAAACCTTAAATTCGTTTATGTATTTTATTTTTTAGTAAGTATTAAAATTTAACATGATGTAATAATATGATATATATTTATAAAATTAGTGAGATTTGGGGCTACAAGGATGTCAGAACTCTTACTATGAGTTACTTTTTTAAGGTATATAAGTGAGTCTTTCACAAATTGCGTAAAAATTAGACATCGGAATATGTATTTATTTTAAAGCTTACGAATTAATTGTAACCGTGTTATTAGTTATTTTGCAATTTTTAAACTAAGATTATAATTTGATAAATTAGTTTTTTATTTTTTTTTTGTTTTATTCAAAAATAAATTATATTTATGAATAATTAAATAATATTATTAAAATTATAATATATTACTTTAAATACCTCGGATACTTAAGGGGTTAGGTGTAGTCAGAATTTTCAAGAAATCGATTTTTGTTTTTTGCATTTTTGGAAGCTGCTACAACGGCTGAAGAACTATTTTATGGCCCAGGAATAGTTGACTCGGTGTAACTAATTAAATAATACGTATATTACTTTACGTAAATTGAGTGTAAAACTTTAAATGCGTTTTTCTCAAAACTATGTTTTTTGAACTGGTGACCACTGTAGCTCGAAAACCGCTCGGTAGATTTTAATGAAATTTATACAGCTTTTTGAAAACATGAAAAACTAGTGCCTGATCGAATGATTTTTTTTTAAATTTCGATTTGTTATAAACAATTAACTGTTGGTTTTTTTCCCGAAAATCTTGAAAAAAATTTCCTGAGGCTGCCATTTTGTTAATTTAAGAAAGAAAAAAAAAGTTTCGATCAGGCACTAGATTATCTATTAATAAAACTATTTTTATTTGTCCGATTGAATTTGGATGAATCTCCAAGGATAAGTGATGGTCACCGCAAGGAGCTTCGGTTGGAACTGGATCAACACAAACAGCCATTACTTTTAAAATTATTAAATTTTTTTTCTAAAATTTCTGTCAAGTCAAGTCGAAACCTTATTTAATGATGCTATGTTTTTACTTTTATAAAATAAAATAATTTACTGGCAAAAAAAAATTATTTAAAATTGTCATTTTTTTCATGTCTCTGACTACACCTAACCCCTTAATAAAAACTAATAAAAATTATATTAGCTATAATACAATATGTATTACAAAAGAGCTTTCTAAGGTTGGACTAAATATAAAAGTGTTTAATTGACTTTAAAACAATCATTTTTTTAGATCTAGAAAAATTAATTTAATTGGTATTTTCAAAGGAAATTGATGTTTGTAGAAAAAACGGGAAACGACAAATATACATCATGGTCTATTGGACATGATAAACTAATCTATAGAAAGGTATCGTGTCCCTTTCTACTCAATACATTTGGAATAAAAAATGTAGGTACTCGTATTCATAGACTGTCCAAATGATTTGTCATAATCTAATATCGAAGTAGCCTTTGTACAAATTATATAACGACGTGTGATTAGTGCATTTTGAAATACGATGTCTCCATAAATATTAAATTAGTCAATAGTGTTTTGTTTTCAAAAAAATATTAAGAAAAACAAAACACTATTGACTCATTTAAAATTTATCAGTTTGTTTTTAGGTGGCATGGCATTTCAAACTTGCTTTGGAGCTACGACATAATTTACCATAGACAGTGCATTCGTATTAACATAATGATGTAACATTTGTTCTAAAAGTGAGAGAGAGATGCAGTATAGTTTGGAAAATATCTATATCTTTTTCTAAGAATCTGATTGGTAGTTTACTACAGTTCAGGGTAGTATTTATGTCGTATATTTATTTATTTACGTACAATCAATATTTGTAATGATAAAAATATAGGTAACGAAAATCATCGCGTAATTATTTCATATGAACACGAATTCGCTGGGTGCAAAGTAGGTAGTGGGGGAAACGAAATCGATCACAGCGCACAACGTGGCGAAAAATAACACTTTGGGTGGACTAACTGTCATTTTTAATAGACTTGTTTTTAACTGAAAATAGAAAGGTCAACATGGTTAATCCCACTATAGACTATGTGCAAGGGGGTGGAGTTAGAAATAATATCGATGCGAGTGTTCGTGGTGAGCAATATTGTAAAATTATCGGCGCCAAAATTTGAGGTTATGCTGTCAATGTAAACGAATTAATTATACGTCATAATTAAAGAGAAAAAGATACCCAAAATAAATAATTTTCACGTACCTTTTATGCTATATTATTTATATTATATGCAAACAGCTAAATTAAATGATATTTGTTTAATAAAAAATTTCACGGTATTAAACATATTAAACAATGATAAAAAGAGAGTTGAATCCATTCAATTCTTCTCTATTGCCCGCTAGCGGCGCTAATAGACTTCGTGCACATAGCTAATAGTCATAAATAATCGTCTAAAATGTATATATTACGATATTTTATTGAAATTATTTGTTTGTTAGAACGTCAAAGTCCACCCGTTAGTTGACGCTGTCATCGCGCACGCTGCGAATACAATATTCCGAGTATTTATGAAGGCATTAATTATGATTACATTATTTAAATAATTAGTTATGTATCAGGATTTGTAGCAAGGATAATACTAAAAACAAACACATTTTTTAATTGCAACAAATTGCTTATTTCGCAGTACCTACTCATCTTTTTTACTAAATATAAAAAATCGAGGCAATTTACAAAAACCGTCAACTGATCCCATAGAAATTTATAAAATTAGTGAACAGATTTTCCGAGAAAGTAATATTTTTAGTAGTGCAAATATTAAATGTTTATTAATAAAAAATAGTTTTAAAGCAATTTTCATGTGAATGTTAAAAAATGATGAGGTGAATTACAACAATAACAATCACAAAATATATTTAATTAAAAGATCTTAAATATTTTTTTTATATTAGTAAAAGTACCAACTGATATTATTTAAAAATCAGTAATCATCTTTAATAAAAAATAAAATATTTTATAACGTTATTTATTTTTTGTCATTTAAACCAAAAATGAAACAGTACACTCCTGTATAAGTAAGGACAAATATATTTCCAAACTACTTTCTATCTCTTTCTTTTGATACAGCTCTATTTTCGAGTCAGATGCGCTATCCATCTCTCTATGTTTATATATGGTATTGACTAATTTGTATTTTTTATTCGACGAAGTTCTATAAATACGAACCAAAGTACAAACATTCCTTAGCAGACAAAACGGTGCTAGAAAGGACCCTCACAAATAATTTATCAAGTGAGAGGATAATGACACAGACCTATCAGGTAGAACAGGGTGCTCCGCCCCCCCACAAAAGGGTCCTGGGATAAACTACACCGTTTCTTATTATTACTACAGAAAAAAAACATATTACAAAATCAAAAACTTAAAAGATTTGATGGTAGATAATGATCGGTGACTTTTGTATAATATAAAGGAAGTCCCGTAATTTAGTAGGAATTTGTTAATAAGAACTCGACATAACTTCCAGTGGTGTACGTCAGAAATAAAAAAAAAATAATAAAAAAGTAAAGTAAATTAGAAAAATATATATGGTTTTTTTGTAGTCAAAATTTTTATTAATCGGAATTTTAGGGGGCATTTACCCCCTCAGAAAACTGGTATAAAATGTATCTTATATCATTGATTGGTTATATAGGCAAAGTGTCGATCGATATATTGGCTTTCCGGCCCGGAAAAAAATTCAAATTCGAAAAAATATTATTTTAAATATATAGTACATAACCTTTTTTCATTATACAAATATACGATGTATTTTTCGATCAAAATCTGAAGTCAAAACTACAGTAAACCCAAAAACAATCCCTATAATAGGGTAAAAACTACCCCGATTTTTATTTATTTGGAAGTGCAAATATACATTTTCGATGTATTTTAATCTAAAAACAAAAATTGAAGATTTTCTTGTGCGTCAAAATATTGGTTTTCTGCGCCCTCTAGAGGTTAATGCTAATTTTTGTATAGGTAATTATATTTTTTGCTATATATAAAAAATAGGTGACACCTTTTCTTACGTATGTGGATGGCGCCACTGACTAGAAATTGAAATGTTACAACATGGTGTCAGTTTTTAGCACATAAATGTTAAATATTTGTTGTGAAATTAATTATTATAGTGTGTTATACTACACCTATTCAATCAACTATTGAGTGTTTCAAATATAAATAAAATTATTTTATTACCTCTTACTGTATTTGATAGTATATTAAATTTTTATTTCTTCGAATTTTTTGTTCAAGTTCTCAATTTTTGTTGAAAATATGACCAAAAAGATAAATTCAATACAAAACATAATAATTATCAGTCATAGACTAGATTATTATCATGAGAACCTAATGTCACATTTATAGGACAGCACTTTTTTTAACGACCTGGATTTATTTTTGAAATTATTGATATTTTTATGCTTTATTTACACTCGCATAACTTATATTATACTAGCTGACCCGGCCACGCGTTGCTGTGGTTAACCTATACTTTAATTGTAGGTTATATGAAACGTTTGGAAGTTTGACATAGCGCCACCTATTGAATACTTACTCAATCCAGTCAACAGATGTCACCATCTGTTAGAATCGTTTGGAGCTAACAGATAAAGACAAATGATTTGCAATAAAATAATATTGCTATCATAAACTGAGATGTAAGCTATCCTATCTTTCAAGTTGGATCAAACTGCACACGGTGTACAAATTTGATTAAAATCGGTTAAGTAGTTTAGGAGTCCATCGCGGAAAAAACATGTGACACGTAATTTATATATATATTAAGATTTATTTTCGTCAATTTAAAAACCCAGTGAAAAAAATAGCTGGAATAATTACACGGTTACTTTCAAAAAGTGATATAATTTTATCACTGAATGAACTCTAGAGTTCATTTTAAAAAGTATTGCAAGTAGAGAGACTTAAAAAAACATATTAGTATAATGTAAATCATATTAACAACATTATTATGTCAGAGAAACAAAATAGAAAATATGATGTCTTATAAATAGGACACTAGGAAGTAATGGGTTAAATTTAATGATACTGATTAATAAAATGAGTAAACACGGTTGGAATAACTCTTACAATGAGTGTCTCTAAATGTACTATTAATTTTACTGGAAAGAAGTGAATGAAAAATAACAATTTCTGGAAATTTATCAATTGTTTGTTTAAATCTAACTTGTTCCCATTATAAATCATCATTTATTTGTTGTTCTCAATCAATCGTTTGCAATAAATCAGTGTTTGTAACAAAATATACCTAAACAGGTATATTTACTACAAAAAGCCAAGCGACAATACATCATTACATATAGAATAAGCTGACGGAGATGGCGGTGACTTTACGGTTGACTTGTTTTCTGATATTTCCTTCCCATTTTTTTTGCTTCATTGGGGGGATGCTGTCAGGTACACAGGTTTGTACCTGCCCGAGACATATCTTTAATAGAAATTCTTTAAGTCCAGCGCGCAACGTTATCGTAATGCGGTCATCAAATTTTATGATCAGTATTATGATTTTAAAAAAAATTATAAAAAAAACTTTTTTAAAAACAATTTGCCTTTAAAAAACCGACTAAAAAGCTAAAAATAAAATTAGGTTCGTTCTAATTATTGCATTTTAAAAAAAGTTGATTTTGTTCATACTAGAAGAGTTAAAAAAAGTATCTTCTAGTATGAACAAAATCAACTTTTTTTAAAATGCAATAATTAGAACGAACCTAATTTTATTTTTAGCTTTTTAGTCGGTTTTTTAAAGGCAAATTGTTTTTAAAAAAGTTTTTTTTATAATTTTTTATTTTTGAGTTTTTAGTTAAACATATACAAAGAACAAAATTCAAAAAAGTTAACATACCTCCTGAATCTTTACCAACAAATAACCATTTTTAATTTCGTTTTTATATGAAGTTAGTAATGATTATTATACAATTATATTTTTTCTATAAATTAATTATCACTAAAACACATCACGTATATGGTATATTTATTGATTTTGTGTTGATTTTAATAGATTTTCTTCTATTTCTATCGTTGTTCAATGTCAATAATAAAAAAATATTTTCAACTGACACTAATGACAGATTTTTTAAAACATGTAGCTATGGAAATGAAATATTTCGGTTGTAACTTAACTCTCGTTATCGCTGTGTTTTTTAATTGTATTACTATATATAGTTCATTCGTTGCCACAAACATATAAAGAAATAAATAAATTATAAATAAATATCGCAGTGAGTTAAATAAGGCAAATTTAATAATAATGAAATAGGTTAAAAACATTATTTTTATATTAAAAGCGAGATTAATATAATTTTTGTTAAAATAAAAATACAAAATACAACAATCATAATTCGCCATGTTAAGTGGAACACCAATCAGAGCGAATGACGTCTTTTATTTTAGACAAATATCAATTCCTCTTACAAGATTATTTGGTACATACCTTATTTAAGAACTTGTATACTTAGGAATTCATTTTTAACTCACAAAATAATTAAATTATTGTCTAACTCTGAATGTTTGATCTATTGTTGATAAGAAGTGTGACGTCACAACTCTGAAATGTCACCTGCGAGCATTTTGGCGTCAAATTCAAAATTCGAGTCAATTTTTGTGATTAAACTTTTATTTTCTGCAGAAATAAGTATTTTTTTTTAAATAGGAGACACATTAAGGTAGTTGGTCCATCATAATGTGATCACATAAGGCCATGAGTACATATTTATAATTTAGAGAAATGGCAACGCTGTACATTATCTACTATTAACTACTTGTCAAATTATTATATTTTATCATCTAAACTACCACAGAATATATTAATAATTAATTAAATCGATTATAATTCCCTTCAATCCACTTATATTTTGTAAAAATTTATTTCATTATTTCGTGTATTTTTTACTATAATCAAATGAATACGTTGTTGCCACATTGTCAACAATACTGTAATTTATGTGATGGTTTGTTAGTTAAATCTGGTTAAATCTTAATAACGGGATGGTTAATAATTTCAATTTTTTGTATACTGTTTTCTTTCATATAAATATACAACATGTCAGTTTTTTATGAAAATCTGACGCTACGTTTAAATTTTATCTAATAAAACATTACGTTAGTGTACGGTTAGTCCATATATAAGCTGTATTAAAAATATAAACTTTGAGATCGTTTTTCATGACTTTGAGATGGTCAATTTTAATAAAAATGGGCTATTTTTCAGATATTAATCTAGGGAATATTCCTGTGCAATTTAAACAAAATCTGACGAAAACATGTTTACGGACCTACTACCTTAAATCATCATAGAATAGTGATTTTTTTTAAATAGTCATGATGCCTATTTCTTTGATCAATATAGGGCGCGTGTTCTTATTAACAAATTGAACCGATCTTGATTAAATTTGGTAGAAAGGTAGCTTGCATCCTAAGGAATGACATATGCTATATGTAATATTAAAAAAATATATATTACTGCAAAATTTTAAATATCTAAATCAAACATGACAAAATATTGAATAAAAATACAAAAGAATAAAACAAAAAGCAGTAATTGGTGTCTTAGTTTAGCAAAAAGAATCTATACAGATTTAATGGTTGCCCACATCCGCTCTGAGGTCGGAGAAACAGGTGACAGGAAGTGACAGATTGGCGGGAAATTTAAATTGCACGATTACACTTCCTTCGGACAAGTGTTATTGCGTCACGGTTGATTGCAACTAGAAACAAAACAACATCACTGTATACTTGTTAATAAAGTCCATTAAGCCATAACGCAAGATTATAAGTGCATCATCATCCAGTCCAGTCTGCCGACCTTCGAATATAATATAATTCTTATACGTTATATGTACTTATTCGCAGTGTGCGCGATGACAGCGCCAACTAACGGGTGGACTTTAGTAGCAACTTGGGTGGACTTTGACGTACTAACAAACAAATAATTTCAATAAAATATCGTAATATATACATTTTAGACGATTATTTATGACTATTGGCTATGTGCACGAAGTCTATTAGCGCCGCTAGCAGCGGGTAATAGAGAAGGATTGAATGGATTCAACTCTCTTTTTATCATTGTTTAATATGTTTAATACCGTGAAATTTTTTATTAAAATTTAGCTGTTTGCATATAATATAAATAGTATAGCATAAAAGATACGTGAAAATTATTTATTTTTGGTATCTTTTTCTCTTTAATTATGACGTATAATAGAGAAATAATTAATTCGTTTACATTGACAGCATAACCTTAAATTTTGGCGCCGATAATTTTACAATATTGCTCACCACAGTATTTCTATTTTCCACCCCAGATTTGGGTGTATACGTTTTTTCCCAATCGATTTATTATTATCACTACTGCTTATTTCTTATGTTACCTAACGTAACTAAATATATTCTAAAACCTAGACAAAGAACATATCTATATCAATTATGAAAAAAACATGCAAATCGGATAAGTGGTTCTCGAGTGAAAATTATTAACAATAATATGTACCAAATTCAAAATTAAAATAAATCGAAATTTATTAATTTATTACTTAATAAACAAACTAGTAACTTTAAAATGCCGGATATTATACAATAACGGATGTTATTAATATTAAACTAACGGCCATTTTATAAATGATTGAACAAACATTTTTTTTTGTATAATAAATCTGTATATTACAAATTTATTCAAAAAACCAGGATATTATTATTGTTTTTTTTTTTAAAAGAACAAGTTTTTGTTTTATATAATGAATAATGTCTTTATTTTTCCCATCAAAAGTTTATATTGCGTTTGACGAATTACTAATGACTCCAATCACAAAATCAAAATTGATAATAAATATATTCTAAACACGTTAATAATTATAAATATTCTATTCATTTGTAAACTTCTTAAAATTCTGTACTTGAATAAAACGTGGTTTGAACTTTAATATTATTTTAAGAATTGACTAAATACACTGGTAGAAAGGATTTCTCAAACCAAGTAAACCTTGTTTTGTACATAACGAAAACAATATTTTATTAAGATAAGCAATAATCTCTTAAACCAACTATAGTATTCTTGAACGAATAAGGAATAACGTAGTTGGATTAAGAGTATGTTTCTTATATTAACAAAATATTGTTTTCGTTATACCGGGTGACCCAGATAACTGGAATAATTTTTGTTAAAATAGATAGGTACTTTTTGTTTGCGGTTTCTTAAAGCACTTTTTTGTGTAGAATTGATTGGTGTATTTAGAATTTTTATATCACATTTAGTTTCTGAGATACAAGCTCTAACTTCAGTTTTTCTTATGGGCCACTAAATTGGCTATAGCATATTTGAACGTGTTTTTTACTCTGCTTTACAACGATGTGTCACTTGCCATATTTATTATCGAAAAAAAAAATTATAATATATTTTTTCAAATAGTTCATTGTTTCAAATATTCATTTGTTATTTTGATTGTTGTTATTGTGATTTTTGTTTACAATTTTTGTTTTTCATGGCTTACTTAAAAGTTTATAATAAAATACTTCATAAATATCACTGATATTTAGTATTTCGACTTTTTTTCGATAATAAATATGGCAAGTGACATATCGTTGTAAAGTAGAGTAAAAAACACGTTCAAATATGCTATAGCCAACTTGGTGGCCCATAAGAAAAACTGAAGTTAGGGCTTGTATCTCGGAAACTAAAAGTGATATAAAAATTCTAAATACACCAATCAATTCTACACAAAAAAGTGATTTAAGGAACCGCACACAAAAAGTACCTATCTATTTTAACAAAAAAGTTATAGCCATTTAAAGAAATTCCGAATTTTCAGTTTTTTGTGTATACCGCTCAAACCGTCATATAATTATGAATATTTTTTTATGTAATAATACTGACCCCTTTCATACAAATAATTCATCTGATTTAATCAAACCTGTATCTCTTATAGATACTGAGATCCCCATGCTGGAAAAGTTATCTGGGACACCCGGTATACAAAACAAGGTTTTCTTGGTACAATACAGTTTTTTTTTCTGTGTACCTACTCAATGTACTTCATACTGAGATAAAATTTTTTGGAGGGGACACTTTTAATAAAACTGGCTTAAAAAAAACTGAAAAAAAATATAAAAATAAAATTTAAATGTTTTTTTTTTTATTTGGCTTGACACCGACTTCAAAAATTCTTATTTTCAGAATTGACTAAATACTTATACTCATGTATAAGAATTCATAGGTACTGAGATTATATTTTTTGGAGGGCAAACTTTAATAAAACTGGCTTAAAAAAAATAAAAAATAAATATAAAAAATAGATTTAACATTTTTTTTATTTCTTAAAATGTTTTTTATTGGCTTAAATAAATTTTATTAAAGTTTGGAGGGCAAACTTTAATAAAACTGGCTTAAAAAAAATAAAAAATAAATATAAAAATTAGATTTTCCATTTTTTTATTTCTTAAAATTTTTTTTATTGGCTTACTTGGCACCGACTAAAAATACTGTTAAGTTTAATTTTCATTATTTATTTTTACCTTTTGATTGACGTATTTTCAAAATTCAAATTCAAATTCTGATAAAATTTATATGGGGCCATGTCGGAAGTATTCTCTTTCAAAAATCATCCATATTTGTCGAAGTTATACCCGAACATACATTAAAAATATCCAGTCGATTTAAAAACCTTCGGTCAGTTAAAATGTTAAAAATGATGATTCACCATTTTAAAATCCTGTTTTATAAAATTTATTTACTTACCATATTTAAAAAAATACAAGAATTTTATAATGAATTTATATTATAAGAAAAATCACCAATACAATATTTGAAATATTTAAAAAATCATAATATACAGTGTAACTTCTTTAGTACGTGTTTTTTTCTTCGCAGTCCCGAGTTTCCACTGTATTTGATTTATAATAAACATGATGGAATGCATCATTGACAGTTACAACGCATAAATATGCGCTAATAATTGTGCACGGTAGATACGTACATGCCACGTACATACGTACACACATGTTTTTGTTATATCATATGTGCATACTAAATACTAATTATTTCTTGTATGTAGATACCTTTGTACTCTGTAGTAAGTATTTAAAAGTAGATACATATATCACATATTATTTGGTGCGCATAATTATTTAATATTAAATTTTTAATATCTTTGAAAAAAATATACTTATATAGGTTATTATAATTAAGTACAAATAAAAATAACATAGTCAAAAAGTATATTTTTAAATAGTCATCTAACTACTTTTAATTTCCTATTTTATGCTCATTGAAAAATGCAATTGTTTGATACGGTATTATCAAAAATAAAAACATTTTCCAATATAACTTCTAACAATAACCGAAATAAATTCAAAAACTCTTTAACAATATTTGCGCATTATCTATTTTCATAAGTTTTTTATATACAGTTAGAGCTCATATCTATATCTATACTAGGGTGATTCATTTCCGCAAAACATTTTTTTTTCAAGGTCCTCAAGCAAAATTTTAATCTACATATAGAAAAAAAATTCTCACCAAGATTGAGCTCTTAATTCCTATTTTAAGTACTTGCAATTTAAATATGAAGTTTTCCCATTTAAAATGCTTGTAAAAAAATATTTTTTGTTTTCAAATTTCTAATGCTTAGACACCTTTTATCATATTGGGAATCGGTTTGATGGACCTTACGGGAAATTTCACGCTCTTTAAAATTGCCTTAGTGTTTTTTTTCTGTAACTCACACTGGTTCGCCAGTAGGAGTCATCTAAATACTAACTAATAATGCAGCATTATTAGTTAGTATTTATCAAGTTCTTGCGTTTTAAGGCCTAAAAATGGCTGTAAATTCATTAAATATTGGTAAAAAAAACTTTTTTTTACGAGTCAGCTCTTTTTTTCTCCCTAATTTTTGCGGTTTGCTAAAAAAAATGGAAAAAAAAATTATTCCAAAAACTGTATTTAGATGACTCCTACTGGAGTGTGCGTTACAGAAAAAAACATTAAGGCAATTTTAAAGAGCGTGAAATTTCCCGTAAGGTCCATCAAACCGATTCCCAATATGATAAAAGGTGTCTAAGCATTAGAAATTTGAAAAAAAAATATTTTTTTTACATGCATTTTAAATGGGAAAACTTCATATTTAAATTGCAAGTACTTAAAATAGGAATTAAGAGCTCAATCTTGGTGAGAATTTTTTGTAGATTAAAATTTTGCTTGAGGACCTTGAAAAAAAATGTTTTGCGGAAATGAATCACCCTAATCTATACCCAGAAATCCAGAGTTTGATTACCCAATACTACAAATATATAAAACAATAATGTACAGTTAATTTCCATATAGATAATATATTCTCGTTGGCACCAAGAGCATAATAAATATAAATAAATTGTTGAGCACTCCCTTATTCTGCGCGACCTCACGATTATGATAGACAGGAAGTCATGAATGTCGTTGTCGTGGGTACTTAGTACTATAGTACTTAAGTACTGGATGTTATGAATTACTGCTTAGCCACTTTATTCTTGGAAATGTTATCGTTTATCAAATAGATGTTATACTGTTACTTAAGCGCGCGCGTTTATAATTGTTATTGCTAGAGTAAAGGTCACGCGCTAATTACTTTGTTTAGGTTCGATTGTTAATTAAATGTACAGGAATTCATGCTTTCATTATTCTAAAGCAAAAGTTTTTTTTTCTTAATTGATTAGTGAGAGGAATTATTGACTAAAATGATTTCAAAATTGTAATTTGATCTTTTCGTTTTAAATCGAGAAAAACATTTGTTATCTCATGTCTGTCTGTGTGTCTGTCTGTCCCATGAAAACTTATGAACCACTGAACTGATATTAATAAAACTTGGTTGATTGGTTGGGTCTAGCTTGAAGACGGTCTAATTTAAAAATTGTCTGTAAGATAGAAGAATGACATCTCAAAATATTTATTTTTATTTCAAGATATCTCAATAACGATACATGTTACGTGAAAATTTTATAGAATCTTTTTTGTAAAACATTCAATTTACTATAAAATTGATCACTACAAATTTTCTAGTAAAATGTTCCTTTACGATTTTATTGCGGCAATAAAATAATAATATTTTTATACAAAAAAAATCAAAATATTTATTTTGATGCCAAATATTTCAATAATGACAAATGTTACGTGAAAATTTTATAGAATCTTTTTTGTAAAGCATTCAATTTACTATAAAATTGATCACTACAAATTTTGTTGTAAAATGTTCCCTTACGATTTTATTGCATCATTATAATAATAATATTTTTATACAAAAAAAAAACTCAAAAATATTTATTTTGATGCCAAAGATTTCAATAACGATGCATGTTACGTGAAAATTTTATAGAATCCTTTTTGTACAGCATTCAATTCTCTGTAGAATAGATCACTACAAATATTCTATTAAAATATTCCTTTATGATTTTATTGCATCAATAAAATAATATTTTTATAAAAAAAAAAACAATCTACGTAAGCGTGTTTTCTATTCTTATAATGATAAACAAACAAATGAAAGTATGCGGTCTATAAGTGTTGTTTATTTTTAGAAGAGACACTTAATTTATTAGTAGCTATTTCGAGCCGACATCTAAATTAATATAGCATTTAAAAGTCGTTCAGCTCTCATTGCAACACGTCGCGTTGTACCAAACGAATTTGTCAAATTACAACTTAAAGCTGGTCAGTCAGAAAACCTTATATTGACTTTATTAAAAATCATACACTGCCGTGCAAAAGTGTTTAGACACTTGTGATTTTGAATGTAAATATACAGATTTCAGTCAATAAAAAAAAATCCAAAATATGTTTACTCGCAGTCAAAATAGTCAATTTCTCGTTAGCTTGAAAGACACTGTGCGTCAATACTTTCAACTTGAGTAAACCTGGCATATAATTCAAAAATAACATGGAAAATTGTAAATGCTGTATTTTAGATATGCTAGGATTATTACAAAAGTTGTAATTAAGTACTCTGATTTTTGATCAACCATTTTTGCAGTTTTATATTTACAATATGCAAAAAAATTAATGTCCAAAGATTTTTACACGGTAGTGTATAGTAAAAATATTTGGGCTTTTACAGAGGGTTAATATAGGGTACTTTGACTTTCAAATCTTCCTTAATACACCACTGATAACTACCCCAATCACTTGTATATATTCGGCGCCAATGCCTATAATCGTTTTTTTTTATATATAAATCACATAATTTGCAAAATAGGAAATTAAAATATTTTCATGTCGAAAATTCGTATCGAGTTTAAACTTTGTATATAGTTAGAGGAGGTCAAGATAAGTAACAAAAAAATTATCACAACTGCGGTAAAACGGTTTAAGGGGGTGAAAGACCCCTATGAAAATGTAAAAAATAATCATATTTTTTCAAATAACTTTGAAACTAATGAAAATTTAAAAAAATCTACAATACAAAATTTCCATGATTTTTTATGCTCTTTCGAATGGCGATAGTCAAAATTCGAAAAAATTAAACCTATGGAATGTGGGTGGGAAATTTTTTTGGGTTTTCTAATGTTGAGACATCAAAGTTGAATATCTTCGCGTAATATGGTCCTATTTAAAAAAATAAAAATGAATTATAAAGAACATGTATTGTTAATGAGAACTCTAGCTCGGGCCACCTAAAATGTAATGTTTAGGGTATGTATTCTTTGATTTAATTTTACTGTCTAATTACTCATATTTTCTATTCTGTTTAAAGTTTGAATTTTTTTGTAATTCATAAAAAATCTTTCATTACATTGCATAATCTGAAAGGTGATACTTTGAGCTTCATTTTTATTTTTATTTATTTTCTGTACCACCAAAATTACTCCGGCTATATTCATTTGAATTATTTTTTCCTGATTTTCACAAAAACTGTAATACCTTTGCGAATTTTCGTCACATTTTTTCCGCACGAATATAAATTTGAAGGTATTAAAATTCTCTACAAAAAGGTTATTTCAAAATTTCATTTTCTACATAAATGCACTCTACATCAAGTGTCAAAATATGCAGATTTTTTTTTAATTTATATAATTACATAAAAAAGTTAAAAAATGAAAAGATGTTGAGGAACGAATTAGACCATCATAAAGTAGAGTAAATTTGCTCCATTTAAGAATAAAAAAGTTTTGAAAAAAGTTAATTTTTGACCAAGTTACAAGCATTTGAAAACATGCTATTTTTTAGGTGTCCCCTTAATTAATTTGTTGAGTGTATATACAAAGTTTAAACTCGATACGAATTTTCGGCTTGAAAATGTTCCCTTGTCAGAGCTTTTTTGTACATTATTAATAATTCCCGTTAATAAGGAGAACAATACAATTAACGTAAGTATACAGTGGTGGCGCAGAGTTATTCACGTATGCTTTACACGTGTGTAATGTCTGTGTGTCTGTCTGTCCGTCGTGTCGTACATAGTGTACGTGGACTCGTCGCCGATGGGAACCGTAGTCGCGCAGTCTATTGAACCCGGACCGCTGCTGTATCGACGCAGTGACGTCGTTTAAATGTATTACAGGGGTTGCAGATATTAATTATTTATATTATTACCTATTGAACAAAAGGATTGTGTGGTTTTATGAAACCACGGTAATAGTGACACTTTTTTTCACATTATAGACATTTAACTAAACATTTTCGGAATAATAAATTCAAGCACTCAAAATTGAAATAAATCCATAAACAACAACATGCACCAGCAAAAAGTTCTAATAATTCTAATAAATT
This sequence comes from Sialis lutaria, assembly GCA_949319165.1. NCBI lineage: Eukaryota > Metazoa > Arthropoda > Insecta > Megaloptera > Sialidae > Sialis > Sialis lutaria. The sequence goes on from OX439238.1 coordinate 395,197, forward strand.
CTATATAAAAACCAAGATCTTTTTTCCTTTTTCTATAAGCACGTGCTCTGTCGGCGTTCTGTTTAAATTAATTGATCGTCATTCATTTTTGCACTATTCTTTCTCGTTGATCAGTTTTTTGGACTCACTAGCTGTGTCGTTGTTTACCAAAAGCAAATAAATAACAACATTTACATTAAACACTGACAAATTACAATACAAACTTACTAAATATGTATAATAGCACACAGTACATAAACTGTCATACAATGAATGGCTGCTTGTTCCACGCATGCGCAGTCCATGCGACATGCAACACACATACCAAAAAGTTTGAGACGATGTAATAAAAGTTTCACTTTAAAAAAATGTAGGGAAATGGAAGGGGAAATTTTTAATAAACAAATAAAGAAAAAAGTTAAATATTTTATTTTATTCACAAATAAGAGATAGAAGAGAGGAGGGGGGGGGGTGACAGGGCTCGTTGTGAAAAAATAATCAATTGTATATTTGCATTTTTCTTAAAACAAATTTTAAATTACCTTTCTATTTTATTTGAATTTATAAAAAAATATTTTATAATTTATCAGATAAAAATCATTGTAGCGCCACTGTTTATTCACCATGCATTTTATTTAGTATTCATATCAAATTTTTTGTCATTTATCTTAAATTTATTTATATAACTGGGCAAGGCCCATTGCGTATTTTTTTTTCTATGAAAAACACGTGATGGTAAAATTAAAATATTAATGAATTTAACCCTTAACTAAAATATATTTTATACAAGTTTTGAGACTTTCACGGTGATCTTGATATGGCATTTGGTTTCTGGGTGTAAGCCGCAGCAATTTGATCGTGTTATCGGCCTACGTTTCATCACACATTACAGTGGACATCTTACATACCGATTTCAAGGTATTGAAATTCTCTACAAAAAGGTTATTTTCAAATTTCGTTTTCTACATAAATGCACTCCGCAGTTTTGTTCAAATTTTGTTCAAAAAAGTTAAAAAAAATAAAAGATGTTGAGGAACGAATTAAACCATCATAAAGTAGAGTAAATTTGCTCTATTTAAGAATAAAAAATTTTTGAAAAAAGTTAATTTTTGACCAAGTTACAAGCATTTGAAAACATTCGAAAATTTTTGTTAAATTACATAAAAAACTTTAAAAAAATAAAAGATGTTGAGAAACGAATTAGACCATGATAAAGTAGAGTAAATTTGCTCAATTTTATGAACAAAAAGTATTGAAAAAAGTTAATTTTTGACCAAATTACAAGCATTTGAAAACAGGTGTCCCTATATAAATTTATATTAATTAAAATTTTGACCACACTGTAAAAAGTCCCCATATACATTGAAGATATTTAATTATAGAACAACTGTAATAATATTTAAGACAATAAATATATAAATAAATATAACACGCCATCATATTATCACGACTGTTACACAAATTCAGATTTATTGTTTCCTCTTTATCAATTTATATAAATAAACTCATACAACATGTTTTAAATTACCATACGTGTTTGTCTATTAAAAATAAAACTAAAATACTCTGGCATTAGGAACAATACACCAGTATTGGACCCTAATACTAAATTATAAATATTTGTAATTACTGAATCATAATCTATAGATACTTAACTGCCTTACAGCTTAATTTGATGACAATCGGTTAATGGGTGTCAAAATGAAGGAGTTTTGGACACATGTTTATATGAACTTTTTTCTTAATACACTGTTTAAGTTTGTTCCACCTGATATGACTCATTCTGTATAAATAAAATTGTCAAAAAATGTATTCCGCGGTCTTGCTACCTCGATTTTCTTTTTTATATAAAAGAGCTGAATATAAAAATATTAAAAGTATGTTTATTAGATAGAAAATGATGTGAAAAGTTGAAATTTTCAAACCGCAGGTCTGTGTCTCATCACGTTCTCGAGATATGGCCTTTAAAAGTTTCAGTTTTTTGAAAATTTTGGATAAAAAAGACCATAGCTTTTGAACGTGTGGTCAGATTTCATTTTTGTTGACATTTTTGGAATCAGCGTGTCAAAATCTATATAATGACATGTATGATTCGACAAAAAAAATTTTGTCGAAAATCGGCATTTTTTTAAGGTATACCCCTTGGAAAAATTTCAATTTTTCACAAAAAATTTAATACTCGAATTTTCAAGTATTATACATGTCAATATATAGATTTTGACACGCTGATTCCAAATCTGTCAACAAAAATCAAATCCAATCACACGTTCAAAAGTTACGGCCATGTTTCTCCAAAAAATTGAAAAATCGAAAATTTTGAAAAGCTATAACTCGAGAACGTGATGAGATACAGACCTGCGGTTTGAAAATTTGAACTTTTCACATCATTTTCTATCTAATAAACATACGTTTTACCAAATCTAAAATTCTAAAAAAAAATGTATTTTTTCATACAATAAAATATGAACTTAACATTTTCGTTGCTAGAAACGGTTAGCCGTTATAAACGGAGTCGTTATCTGAATTCTACTGTAGTTTTATGTATTAAGGGGTTAGGTGTAGTCAGAATTTTCAAGAAATCGATTTTTGTTTTTTGCATTTTTGGAAGCTGCTACAACGGCTGAAGAACTATTTTATGGCCCAGGAATAGTTGACTCGGTGTAAGTAATTAAATAATACGTAAATTGAGTGTAAAACTTTAAATGCGTTTTTCTCAAAACTATGTTTTTTGAACTGGTGACAACTGTAGCTCGAAAACCGCTCGGTAGATTTTAATGAAATTTATACAGCTTTTTGAAAACATGAAAAACTAGTGCCTGATCGAAGGATTTTTTATTTTTTTTAAATTTCGATTTGTTATAAACAATTAACTGTTGGTTTTTTTCACGAAAATCTTGAAAAAAATTTCCTGAGGCTGCCATTTTGTTAATTTAAGTAAGAAAAAAAAAGCTTCGATCAGACACTAGATTATCTATTAATAAAACTAATTTTTTTTGTTCGATTGAATTTGGATGAATCTCCAAGGATAAGTGATGGTCACCGCAAGGAGCTTCGGTTGGAACTGGATCAACACAAACAGCCATTACTTTTAAAATTATTAATTTTTTTTTCTAAAATTTCTGTCAAGTCGAAACTTTATTTAATGATGCTATGTTTTTACTTTTATAAAATAAAATAATTTACTGGCAAAAAAAAATTATTTAAAATTGTCATTTTTTCTTGTCTCTGACTACACCTAACCTCTTAAAGTGTCTATGATCGGTACCAGTTGATGTATACCTTATATAACAATACAATATAAATTCTTTAAAACATTCATGTCGTCATTACATTAACATTATTAACGTTACATTCATAACGCACTTGATTAATAGATTATAAAGTATTTCTGCACTGCAGACAGTGTTATTATAATAATAGTAATAATGTGTACACAGGTGTGTGTGTGTGTGTGTGTCTGTGTGTGTGTCTGTGAGGTAATGCGGAACCTAATTCTAATCGGTTATGTAATTTTGTTAAACAAAAAAATTCAACCTGACCTTAGAACACAGTGAATGGCTTGAAGCGATTCTTACAATTTCAAATTTACTTGTAGAAAACGTCGAGTGTTATATGTAAGTTAAAATTTAAATACGTTTAGCATATTTGTGTTATAATAAGTTTACATTTCGCATTCCCGCAAAAAAGTGTCACAACTTCAAAAAATGTCATATTTGAGATAAATACATATGTAGAATGATTCCAAATTACTATATATTTCAATTAAAAATTGTCAATAATGTACTACGTGTACCTACCGTCAACTAAACTAGCATATTCTAAATAAATGTCACATTTTTTAATACGCGTTTTAATAGTTACTATTTTTCAAACATCACAGGAATACTGAAATATTTAAATTAAACACTCTGTATCAGTCATTTTCCTATACTACCTTTACAATATTGATTTACCTAAATTGTTATAATTTAATTTATTTCTATTTCCTCAAAACTATTTTTTGAGTTTTGTATGCTCTCACTGTCACATCATGGGAACAAATCAAAATATAAATAGCTAAGAATATGCAATGAAATATTATCTAACTTTTGGTGAAAAACGCATTTAAATCGGTTCAGTAGTTTTCTAACTTACTTGTTACATGTAAACAATATAATTTTACTTTCTGGACAATTTTTTTTGATATAATTTTATGAAATTTATTAATCATTTTAGTATTTATAAGTAATATTGATTTTTAGTCTCAACCAGATGAATGTGGGGTAAATATATATATAAAAAATAAGGGGTGAATTACCTCATACATCCTTTTATTAAATAATTATTGGTTGATACTGAAAATCGTTTACACTAAATCGATTATACCAAAAATAATAATTTTTAAATCATCCTTTATTTATTGTTAGTCATTGAAAGATATGCATATTATAATTAAATAACAGTATTACAAAATTCAATTAAAGAAACTGTCAACTTTAATTACAAAACATGAAAATACTTTACATTTTAATTATGATGAAAACTTATGATCATCTAAAATCTAAAGAATGGACCATTATTCAATAATACAGAAATACTGTTTGACTTTCTACGTTACTACAAGCAAATGATAAAATCAGTAATTTTACTTGCAAGTTAAAATCTCTCAAGTTACCCATAGGCGTGCTAGTTTTGCACAATTACAATAATTTATTTTGTAATAATATATAGAACAACTAGCCACGCGTTGCTGTGGTTAACCTATACTTTAATTGTAGGTTATATGAAACGTTTGGAAGTTTGACATAGCGCCATCTATTGACTACTTACTCAATCCAGTCAACAGATGTCACCATCTGTTAGAATCGTTTGGAGCTAACAGATAAAGACAAATAATTTGCAATAAAATAATATTGCGATCATAAATTGAGATGTAAGCTATCCTATCTTTCAAGTTGGATCAAACTGCACACGGTGTACAAATTTGATTAAAATCGGTTAAGTAGTTTAGGAGTCCATCGCGGACAAAACAATGTGACACGTAATTTATATATATTAAGATAAATAATGAAAATATTTAAAAAAATAAATACATGTTCTAATTTTATAATTTTATAATATAATACTACCTAATTTATTTTTTGGGGTTACCTACGTCCTTCCTAATGATGTAAGCTATCTTCATACCAAATTTCATCAAGATCGGTCCAGTGGTTTAGACGTGAGTGAAAAGGTAACAAACAAATCGAGTTACTTTTTCATGTATAATATTAGTTTGAATATAAATATAAATAAGATAGTACGCCACTGTTATAGTTATGTTATATCCCGGAAGAAGGCTTTGATCTTAACCAATACGTCATGCTTTTCAATTGTACTTAAGTGTGTGTGACAAAGGCACATGTATACACTTACCTATATTAAATGTATTGTCTGTCTTACTCTTACAATTAGTTTTGATTTATTTTATTTTACGTAAAAGGATTTCATAGAAAAGACACAGCACACTTGATTTTATATTCTATAATTATTTCCTTTGTTTTATTGATCAAATATGATTTTTCTTTAAAATTAATTGATTTTCTTGTTAATTTTTCTTCCTGATATAATGCAGGGATGAATTTTACAGGAATTATCTTATCTTAATATATATAAATTACGTGTCACATGTTTGTCCGCGATGGACTCCTAAACTATTTAACCGATTTTAATCAAATTTATACACCGTGTGCAATTTGATCCAACTTGAAATATAGGATAGCTTACATCTCAATTTATGATCGCAATATTATTTTATTGCAAATTATTTGTCTTTATCTGTTAGCTCCAAACGATTCTAACAGATGGTGACATCTGTTGACTGGATTGAGTAAGTATTCAATAGATGGCGCTATATCAAACTTCCAAACGTTTCATATAACCTACAATTAAAGTATAGGTTAACCACAGCAACGCGTGGCCGGGTCAGCTAGTATTTATATAAAATCTTAAAAGACTGAAAAGTTAATAACTTAATGTTGTTCGATCATTAGAGTAATGTATAGAGATAAAAGTCTAAAATTTATTTATGGATAACTCATATATTTTACTTAAAATATTGGACGTATGGTTTTTGAGTAATTAGATATTAAAAATAAAACAGGCAAGTGCATGTTGGGCACGCACATGATAGGGTTCCGTAGTCATTCTCACTACGATTTATAAAAAAGAGTTATTTCAAAATTTTCGAGACTGAAGGGTTAAAATCATAAAGTCATTGGACTTTTATTATAAGATTTTAGGAGACATTTCGAATTGATAGTTTAGAAAATAGAGGGGGGGGACGCTTTTCTAACGACTTTGGAGGGAAAATACATCGTGATTGAAGGGTTAAAATCAAAAGGTTCTGTTACATTTTTTGTTGCATTTAAGGAGACCTTTCTAACGACACCTCGCTCAACGGGGTACGTGAAATTTTTTTTTTAAAACACTTTTCATTTTATGAAAGGGGGGTCAAAAAATTTTTTGTTTTCAAAAATCTTATCATTTCTATTTTTGGGTCATTAATCTACGACTGTATACAAAATTTCATCTTATTATCTCAAAATTTTTGAAGACGGACGGACGGACATGGAGAAACTATAAGGGTTCCTAGTTTTCTACGGAACCCTAAAAATAGAGTTTTTAACATACGCACGATTGCCGAAAGTGGTCTATTTATTGAAATTCTACACAATTGGCTTTATAGAGACGTTTTAAAAACTAAACTTCAACCCTTTTAAATACTATAAAAATCATAAAACAAATAATAAAAATAATGAAAAACTAGCTCTGCCATTACAGCAGTACTAATTAGTACATGTTACTATTATATACCGTTCTGTCTATTACAATTTTCAAATTAAATTAAACTTTTTTACTTTTAATAATTAACAAAGTAAAATATTCCATTAAATGTAGGTACATGTGTTCTGAATGTAAATTAAAAACAAAATTTTTCGAAACCAAATCTTTTTTTACAGTGTGCTAGGCGTATTACCTTAATTAGTTTTGTCTTAAAAAGTTTTTTTATTGCTTTACGTCGACTTAAAAAACTGTTAAATTTATTTTATACTCTTCAGTATTTTTTTTTAAATCAATTATCTTCGAAATCTATGGTCAGATTTTGATAAAATTTATATGGGATCACCTCTGAAATATATTCTTTCAAACAAACAAAAAATCATCAAAATCGGTGCAAATTTGTCGGAGTTATACCCAAACTTATTCTAAAATTTAGAATAAAATTGTAACTAGTAACTATTTATTATTGAAATTGCATTTTCTAATTAAATTGTAATATTAAACTGTGCCATATCACGTTGTTTGTATGTATTGCTAATTAATTAGACATACTGCACACCCCTGTATGTAATGTTTTTTTTCTGTATATAACATAATTAGAAACACTATGGTTATGACTGAGTGACACTATTTGAAATCACGTTACGTCGATGGTTGTCTTTTCCGCGTGAACTGTGTTTCCTAGTTCTACCATAGACTAGTTAGTTAATAATATGTTTACGTGGTATATCTAAATTCAACTAATATATGTACCTACCTACATAAAAAACGTATTTCCCGTATTTGAACTTCCTTAATAAACAACCCAGTTTGATTTTAAATTTTTGTTATTCTCGCAAAAAAATATTATGGATACTTATTTAAATACTGGTGGAATAACTTTAATTATATGTTATTTAGACAGTATCAGATACCTTTTTGCCCCCGTTGTTTCGAATATCAGGGGTTAATTTAGGCTTGTTTGAAACTCAAATTTGTAGTTTTAAAAGTTAGTAAAATATTTATTATGATCAAAATCTATTACTGGTTCAATAAATAATGTTTATTTACTGTTTGCATTTTTATGACCGTTTATTAACTTGATTAAAATTTACTATTTGTTGATTAGATTGCATTTTTAAAGGTATATAATTTACTTCAACTTTTTTATAATGTTTCGTGTTTATTGAAATCGATACTTAATGATATTTACTCGTAAACGATTGATCCTATAATAATTTGTATACTTTGTGTTATGCAGTACCAAATTGACCCCATATATCCCTGATCTAACACCATAGGTGGGCATTAACGGTTAACGAAGTTAACTTTTTTATTAACGAGTTAACGATTAACGAAGTTAAGTTTTTTATTAACGAATTAACAATTAACGAAGTTAACTTTTTTATTTACGAATTAACGATTAACGAAGTTAACTTTTTTATTAACGAATTAACGATTAACGAAGTTAACTTTTTTATTAACGAATTAACAATTAACGAAGTTAACTTTTTTATTAACGAATTAACGATTAACGAAGTTAACTTTTTATTAACGAATTAACGATTAACGAAGTTAACTATTTTATTAACGAATTAACGATTAACAAAGTTAACTTTTCGATTAACTGTGCCCACCTACACAGAAAAAAAAACTGTTTTGTATGTAACGAAAACAATATTTTCTTAATATAAAAAACATACTCTTAATCCAACTACGTTATTCCTTCGTTCAAGAATACTATAGTTGGTTTAAGAGATTATTGCTTATCTTAACAAAATATTGTTATATACAAAACAAGGTTTACTTGGTTTGAGAAATCCTTTCTACCTGTGTATGTCTAACATTATAGAAATCATTAATCAATACTAAACCCTGTATCAATAAAATAAATAAAAATTAATTTTTGAACAAAGGGCTGTAGCTCCCTTACGAAGGATTTTCGGACACATATTAATACAAAGTTTTTTACTTAAAATAACCTCCTCGATCCACTGTTATTATTATATTTTTGTGTTTATGACATAATCAATGAATTATATCGCAATTTGCATACAGCCTGAAATTAAATAATTAAGTATATAAAAAGCACTTATTGATGCACTTTCGGTTTATTGTGTAGGTGATGATGTGATTCTCTTTCCACGACCTTGGTTTTTACTTTTACCGCGGCTCATTTCCCGATGCGGCTGGAAAGTGGGTCCCCCCGTGAGCCGACACACTTGCTATATACCAGTGGCGCCTCATCAAGGTTGTTGTTTTTTTTATATTCGATTTTAAGTTTCAGTTGTGATTTGTATTATTATGGTTTTATGCAGTTGTGTTGAACATATGAGGCCTGTAAGATAATAGAATGAGGCCCACTGGCCCGAATGTTGCAATTGATTGTTTTATTTTTTAATTATAATATGAAATTTTTTGAAAATGTTTGAAATATTGCAAATTATAGAAGCTTAAAAATATAAATTGTTTATTTCAAAAGTTGACAAAATAGTTTTTTAATTTCGTTAAAAATTTTAAATATTGCTTTTTTAATATACCTATTCATGAATGGTTTTATTCTCGTCGAAATTTTCCTTTTTTTACTCGTTTGTGGGTCTTCCCTTTCTCTGAATATGGCGTGGAAGAAAGTCTGCCCCTCTATCTACCCAGAAAAATTTTCAATTCTAGATTTTTAGAAAAATTAATAGCTACGAAGTATTTATAAAAATTATATTATTATTCAATAAATCATAAATCGATTAGGGTTGTCAGAACTCTTACTATATGAGTAACTCTAAAACTATCAGCGCAACCCACGAAGTGGTACCGCTTATATATGCCCAATTTTCTGCCCGTCCGTCCGTCTGTCTTCCACCGCGAGATCTCGGCCTCCTGATCACCTAAAGACCTCGGGTTTTCACTAAATAGTAGATCTGTTGTTCTAGTTTACCCCATTTTATGAATTTTTGCAGTTGTGACCCCCTCCCCCTTCAAATTTTTTCATATATGGCTTCATGTACCTCATTGGACTCGGGATTGATTCACGAATCGATTGGCAAGGGTATTTTTTGAGTTGTGTCAAGTGGATTGCGCGGCAACACCCACGTAAGGGTTTTGATAAATCTTTAAAAATATACATTTTTTACTCCAATATCTCGAATAATGTTTTATTTTTATTTCTCTAACAAAAATACACCTTATCGAGCTGTCACTGGTTAGCGCGATTACCGGGCAACCCAGATCTGTATGATGTAACGCCGCTGTAGTAGCAGCGCGAGCGTCTCTCTATAAGTGCAGTGGCGTACGCGTTATGCAACTATATGTTACTTAACGGAGAAAGTGGATCAGCCACGGTCTGTCTGTGTATGTGTGTGTGTGTGTGTTGAATCTTTACTTTATACAGTTGTTGTGGGAGAGACATTGCCGTAAACCACGAGACGCGGTGATTGTTACCTCAATCAATGCGGTACAGATTTTTTTTTGCAACAGGTTGTAATACGCGATATAATTTTTTTTAATTGGAATAGTTGTTAATATTGAATGCATTGCAGTTTTACATGGTCTTAATTAGAGGTGTTTAAATAAAGATATTTAACTTTAAGTCTCATCGCAAGCTGCAAAATATTATTAGCTATAGGTATACTTAAACTAAAAATATTTAAAAAAAGTATTTTTAGTTTAAGTGACTAAGAAACCACAGTTTCTCCGTTTTTCAAGTAATTAGCTATATACCTACACGAAATTCTATAAAACTTTTTAATAAAAAATAAAAAAAATCTTTAAACACTGTAAAGTATATAATAATTAATAATTAAGTCAGTTTTTTTTATTCTTTCTTAAGTTTTTTATTGACTTGGTACAGGATTTTTAACTTCCCAATAGGGAGTTATTGTTATTGGTCCGAAAATCGAAATCAAAAATTTTAACATATTTTCATGTTTCAAGGGCATTAGAGTATATTGACACTATTTTTAGAAAAATGTCTGTGTGTGTGTGTGTGTGTGTGTGTGTGTGTGTGTGTATGTACGTACGTACGTATGTACGTACGTACGTATGTACGTACGTACGTACGTGTCATTTTTTTCCGGGACGAAATCTCGCGAACAAAAAATGCTATTGACTTCGTTGGGGTGCTAATCGAAGCGTGTTGACGTGAATATGATCTGAAAGAAAGGATTTTTCGAAATTCAACCCCTACGGGGGTAAAAAGGGTGTTTTTGTCATTTTTATTTTTTTTCTTGGTCGAATTTAGACGGAACTTAGAATAAATACTATACAATACAAATAATGAAACGTGTATTTCAGTATTTAATTTTTATATGGGTCCAAACAGCCATTAAAGGGATGAAAACCACCATCAAAATTTGAATTTCATACTAATAAATACATCTAATAATACATGTTGCCTTGGAAACAACACAATTCAAAATTCAAACTCTCAGATTAGTTTTTCTAATAATGTGCATTATATTATTAACATTATTAGGATATTAGAAAACTAATATTCATAATACAAAAGGTGAGTTTTATTTCTGATAAATTCCATTAAAATTTTTCATATACATATTAAAAAAAATATTTACAAACTATAACATAGTAATATTAATTATGGAAACAATAAGTAATCAGTATTCAAGTATTGTAAGTCATACCATGTTGGGAAGTTGATTGTGTGGACCTAAAGGATCGCACCCCACAGCATTATACGTTATATAGTTTAATTTTATATCCCCGGGTAAAATTGGATCCGACAGCTAGTTTTAAGTTGATTTTATTTTTCCCTTTTGAATGACGCATCATCAAAGTTTATGGTCAGATTCTGATAAAATTTATATAGGACCATCTCTGGAGTATACTCTTTCAAACAAACAAAAAATCGTCCAAATCAGTGAATATTTTTCGGAGTTATACTCAAATATACATACAAAAAAAATTCGAATTTAGAATAAGTTAAAAATTTATTAACTAACAAATACTGGGTATAAATTCTGTGGGGAGAAATATCTCATTTTCCACCCCTTCCCCTTCATAATTTTAATTAATCGATGACTATATACATCAGGATAAATTCTTCAATAACACTATACAAAAATTTTAGAATTTAGAATAAGTTACAAATTTGTTAACTAGCAAGTACTGGGTATAAATTCTGTAGGGAGAAATGCTGCCCTATTTGACCCCCCTCCACTCTTCTTAACTTTAATGAATCGATGACTATATACATCAGGATAAATTCTTCAATAACACTAATATATTATTTAAAATCATTCGCGGTTAGTAAATTAAACATCGCATTTCCAAGTATTAATTTATTAATCGATTTCAAAGAAACACAAAAGAAGAAATATTTGCACAGTGTGCTGTGAGGTGGCGGTCTGAGGGGGGGACGGGGAAGGAGGTAAGTTGTTGCTCCAGCGTGCCGCTATGCGCGGAGGGCGCGCCACATCCGGTTGTAAACATACATACATACCCACGCAGACAGAGCGCGCAATCACCTGTACACTGTTGTACATTATTACACTCACACTTGTACCTATACTTATATACAGAATGGTTCGATTAACTATATATATCGTATGTACTATACCGGGTGTCCCAAATAACTTTTCCAGCATGGGGATCTCAGTATCTATAAGAAATACAGGTGCAGTTAAATCAGATGAATTATTTGTAAGAAAGGGCTCAGTATTACTACTTACTACACAAAATATTCATAATTCTATGTGGTTTAGGCGGTATACCCAAAAAACTGAAAATTCGGAATTTCTTTAAATGGCTATAACTTTTTTGTCAAAGAAGATAGGTACTTTCTTAAAGCACTTTTTTGTGTAGAATCGATTGGTGTATGTAGATTTTTTTATATCACTTTTAGTTTTCGAGTTATGATCCCTAACTTTAGTTTTGTTTTTTTATTCTACTTTACAACGATATGTCACTTGTCACATTTATTTTCGAAAATAAGTCTATGTACTAAATGCCAGTGATATTTATGAAGTATTTTATTACAAACATTTAAAGACATTCGAATTTTCAGTTTTTTGGGTATACCTCCTAAAACACATTCTGAGCCCTTTCTTACAAACAATTAATCTGATTTAACCAAACCTGTATCTCTTATAGATACTGAGATACCCCAAGTTATCCGGGACAGCCTGTATACATATTAATCTTAACTCTGAAATAGGCAGTTTAAGCTTAAAAAATGAAATATTTCAATTTAATATTATAAAAATATTCCTCTTAACCCTTGGAGTACACACCTATTTTTTCAACCTACTAGTACACTCTGGGTCAATTTGACCCTGCTTATTTTTGATCGCCTTTAATACCACAACAACGAAACCTTTTGACTTACCAAAATTCAAAGGTATACTTTGATTCATGGTAAATTTTATAAGTGTTACAAATACCTTTGAAGTATTCAACATACTTAAAAAAATCGCAAAAAATTTAAAATACCTGAGCGCTATTCACGATCAAAATCGGTGAATGGGTCAAATTGACCCATAAGAGGCTCCGAGGGTTAAGCAAAAGTTAACCTAAATACTATCTGCAAAGTATTAAAAAGAAAATTAAAATCACTTGTATGATTTTCATATGAATTAATTCGATGTAGAAATCAGCAATGGTGACAATTATACCTCATAAACATACTCATAAAATTCAAACCAAATTCATAAATCCAGTACACTGGTAGAAAGGATTTCTCAAACCAAGCAAACCTTGTTTTGTTTAAGGTAGTAGACCGGTGTGACGGCCGAAATTTCGACTTTTTTTCGTGACCTTATTTTAACAAGTAAATAATATACTATCGTTTTGTAACTTTTACATATTTATTTTAGTACCTTAAATGATACAAAAAAAATTTTTTTTATTTAATTTTCCATTTATTTATTTACAATATGTAATGTCAAAGTGGAGTCCTCTAAAGAATGATGAGCTGTTTCGGGGAAGCACACAGCCTTCCGTTGTCATTTGAAATGAAAAAATCAAAAATAGTATTATTATGTAGACCTTATTTTAATGAACTAACCAATAATATACATAATAAAAAAAAAATAAAAAAATAGCGGACTTATGAAAAAAAAGTTCTCAAAATGTAATTTTTTTTGTTGATAAAATGTTTAAAAAAATTAATTTATTATTAAAAAATTAAATGTTTTAAATGTTAGGTATTTAGATATGTGTATGTAGAATAACTAGTTAAATTTTGAGCCAAATCGGTTGAATAGTTTTGAGTCAGTGCTTCCCCGAAATTTCAAAAACATGGTTTCGAGAAAAACGCTAAAACGTTTGTTTTCCATCTTATAGCAATGTGCACTCGTCGAACGATAAATGCCTGTAACTTTGTAAATATTCTAAATTTTGGTCTGAAAATTTAAGAGCATATTTTTAAAATGTGGTTCTTCCGAAAAATGTAAAAAAAAACTATTTTTTTGACCCATCACACCAGTCTACTACCTTAAAACAATATTTTCTTAAGATAAGCAATAATCTCTTAAACCAACTATAGTATTCTTGAACGAAGGAATTTAAGAGTATGTTTTCTTATATTTTCTTGGTCCAATACAGTTTTTTTTCTGTATATAATTTTTGTACAACCATAGACATAGAGCATGGACTGCGCTTACTGTATCAACATAATGACCGTAACATTTCTGCAAAACAATGAGAGAGATGCAGTGACGTTTATGATATATCTATCTATCTCTTTTTCTAAGAAGAATGTAATAAACAAGTATATCCTAAACTATTTTCGATCTATTTCCTTTGACACGACTCTGTTTTCGAGTCAAATACGCACTCCATACTCCATGCTATTATGTTTACAATATCTGATGACTCAAACCATTATATTGACTATATAGATTGGACTACAGGTGGTACAAATACATATATAACATAAATGAAACCACATACATATGATCCCTGCCTACCTATATAGATTATGCTAATCATTATTGCGATTTCTATGAATTATGAGTTCATTTTAACAATTTATTGAACACTTTAGTTCACATAAATGACGCAATAAATCAAAAGATATCTCTCTGTTATTAATTAATGTACACGTCACTGTACTATATATAGATAGGTTGAGGACGATGACAAAATCAAATAGATTATTATGTTGATATCAATATTTTCACAGTTGTATATTAGCATTCGAATTATTGAAAATTAAATTATGTTAATCAAGTTTTTTTGATAACATTTTACATTCAAATTTTCGTGGAATATCAATTTTAGAAAATCATATCAGGTTTCGGGGGGGCGTTTATTTAAAAAAGGAGGGGGATTAAAGATCTATTTAATATTTTTAACTTCCCAATAGGAAGTTATTGTAATTGGTCCGAAAATCGAAATCAAAAATTTTAACATATTTTCATGTTTAAAGGTCATTAGAGTATATTTACATTATTTTTAGAAAAATGTCTGTGTGTGTGTGTGTGTGTGTGTGTGTGTGTGTGTGTGTGTGTCTGTGTGTGTGTGTGTGTGTGTGTGTGTGTGTGTGTGTGTGTGTGTATGTACGTACGTACGTGTCATTTTTTTCCGGGACGAAATCTCGCGAATAAAAAATGCTATTGACTTCGTTAGGGTGTTAATCGAAGCGTCTTGGCGTGAATAAGATCTGAAAGAAAGGATTTTTCGAAATTCAACCCCTACGGGGGTAAAAAGAGATGTTTTTTGAGTTATTTTTTTTGTTTTGATCGGATTTACTCGCAACTTAGATTTATTTAGAATAAATATTATACAATACATATAATAAAACGTGTATATCAATATTTGTTTTTTATATGGGTCTAAACAGCCATTAAAAGGGTGAAAACCACCATCAAAATTTGAATTTGAAATACTAATAAATACGTCTACTAATTCATGTTGCCATGAAATTAAAACTGTCAGATTAGTTATTCTAAAAATGTGCATTATATTGTTGCCACGAAATTAAAACTGTCAGATTAGTTATTCTAAAAATGTGCATTATATTTTTGACATTAGGATATTAGAAAACTAATATTTATAATATTAGTTTTGGTGGGTTTTATTTCTGACAAATTCCATTAAAATTTTTCATATACATATTAAAAAAAATTAATTATAGAAACAATAAATAATCAGTATTCAAGTATTGATAGCCATACCATGTTGGGAAGTTGATTGTGTGGACCTAAAGGATCGCACCCCACGGCATTATACGTTAAATAGTTTAATTTTATATCCCCGGGTAAAATTGGATCCGACAGCTAGTTTTATATGAAAATAGAAATGAAATTTTTTAGATGTATAAAATTAGAGTTACTCTATTAAAAGTTATGACAGCTTCACACTTTTTAGCCAAACTTCAACTTAAGAATAACATACCTGCCACACTGGGGTCGTCTCGTACCCCAGACACTAAAATGCTAACTACTCGTAAACTATTGAGTATTTTAATTCAATAAAATCTTCGAAAAATACGAAATCCACTCACTCCAATCGGTTATTTAAAAAAAATATATAATATTTAATATATTAAAAAAGTTGAAAACCTTGTAAAATTTAAACAGCTTACATACATTGAAATTGAAACAATGTGGGGCGCCTGGTACCCCACAGTGGCAGCTAAGGGTTAATGTAATAATATTTAATGTATTTAAAGATATCGATTGATAAAATGATAAAATATACAGCTGTAAGTGAAATTTAATCGATTGAGGCTATCAGAATTCTTACTATGAGTAGGTACCCCTACGTAATATAGATTGGGTGAGGGGGGGGGGGGGGGGGGGGGGGTTGTCAAAGCGTTCATATTCAAATTCCAAGAAATGCAAGAAACATTATTTTATTATTAAAAATAAATAAAAATACTATGGCTAGGCCATAAAATGCACACCCCTTAAACATAAAAAAATGTATTAACTTATAATATCAAATAAATACGGTACAGGTACAATATAGTAATTGGTGAAACTTAAAAGGATGTTTGAAAAAAAGATTGGAGGTAATTAATATTATATAAATATATAATATGAAGTTTATCACTCATTAAGATTTTTTAGAAAATCAACAATGAATCTTGATATCAATCGATTATTACCTTTTTTATTTAAATTTAGGATGTATAGTAATAAAACAACAATCATTTTAATTTACAATTTTTATATAACATATTTTTTTTGTAAAATGTATAAAGTAAATAAATTAATTAATATCTAATAATAATTAAAAAGATAAATACATCCACATATTGCAGCGATAACAGCTGTGTTCACCTGATGTCTAGCATTTAAAATGAAACAACAATGTAACGTTTATAGGTTATATGACGTATATTATATATTTGTTTTAAAAATGCAAACTTACCAGATTTTATCTTGATTAAAAAGATTGATTGGCTTTGAATAAAAATACAGCACGTATCGATGTACATACATGTATTTATATATTAATTAATTAACACAATATAATAATTATGGAATTTGAAGTGACATATGAAGAAATAGCGCCTACTACTATTAATAAATTATAAATAGCAACTACTCTATTTGTAAAAAAAATTCTTGTCAAAATATGAATTTTTGTTTAAATAAACTGCAAATTTCGTTACTTCTAGTTATCCAATTTTGTTGAGTTTTAATAGGGTTCTATTCTGATAATAGATGAAGTTAATTCAAAAGGATTGGTGCAAATTTATTTCGAATTGAAGCCTGTAGTTCGGCGTTTCTATCAAAAAAGCGGGTTAAATCGACAAATTGAACTTTATTTATATTTTTATAACAGAAAATTAAAACCGATCGATATAAAACTAAGCAAAAATGGAGACTGTAATGTTTTCTATCAGAAAATGTAAAAATGTAAGTGAGATACTGAAGAAATTTAAGATATAATACTCATTTTATCAATTTATATACGAAAATTTTTTTTAGAACGAGAGTAGAACACACTTCCAAGCAGAGCCTGCTTGGGGTGTGCAATAAAATATGAAAAAAATCATACAAATTATTTATTACATATCACGACATATAAGTATTAAATTGAACTAAATTTTATTAAATTCCAACAGACTGTTTGGCATTCATTTAGTTTGTATTCTCAGAACCTGGGTAGATAATAATATAAATACGTATGTATATCATCCTGATAGAAGCAAGACGGCGGCCATTATAACAAGCTGTAAATTTTCAAATAAAAACAAAAGGCGCATGTAACCAGTGCCAACACATACATAGTGAGCTGGACAAACAATAAATGAAGATAGCAAGAATATGTACACATCTCTGTACAGGAAATGCCGCGTTGTGAATAATAAGTACATACGTACGTACAGGCCCGGTCCGGGCACCGCGCGGGTCCCAATAAAGGCCTATATAGATTAACGAGATCGTTTCTTATGCTGTAATAATTATATTCGAATACAAATATCGCATCCCCGCAAAAAAAATCATATTTTAGATAAATATGTAGAATGATTCCAAATTACTATATATTTCTACTAAAAATTGTCATTAATGTACTTCGTGTACCTACCGTAGACAAAACTAGCATATTCTAAATAAATGTCACTTTAAATACTTAATCACTAAACGTTTTAATAGTTAGTATTTTTCAAACATCGCAAGAAAACTGAAATATTTAAATTAAATACTGTGTATCAGTCCTTTTTCCTAAACTACCTTTATACAATTTTAATTTACCTAAATTGTTATAATTTCATTTATTCCTATTTCTTCAAAACTACATTTTTTAAGTTGTGACACTTTTTTGCAGGGGTGCGATTTGTGTACATACTAAGCTGTGATTGGTACATTTTTAAATGCCATGCCGTCTGGCAAAATTTAAATAAGTCAATAGTGTTTTGTTTTTAATACAATTAAACATACTAGATCAATTTATAATATAATAATGTTTTTTTATGAAATTTATTAAAATTAAAAACAAAACACTATTGAATTATTAAAAATTGTATTAGGAGCGGTAATTTAACGTTTTCTTAGCAGGAAAGGGCCCGTCGAAAATCCAGGCCTGCTAGGGTTGCGAATAGATATGAAGGCTGTATTCACAGCATATATTTTTCCTATAATAGTTTGAGTTAGATAAAATTTGCAAAGTCCTTCTCTGTACTAACGTGCAAAATTAACACTAGTTTATTTAATCAATAGACATATACCGAGTATACTATAAACGTTACTGTATCGTGTAATGGGAAGTTATTATATACAGTACACATAGTACGTTGTTTGAGTGCTTCAGTTTTATCTCCAACTCCAACTACTCATTAATTTATTATTTTTGGTTAGATATATGTAACATCCAATATAATACATGTATATTGTATACAATGTTTTAGTAAGAAATCTGATACAGCCCAAATCGAATGTAGCAACTACTATTCAATATTATTAAATTTGCTCCATTTTTTTTTTAATACTTGCAAAAAATAATATATAAATGATTTTTTAATAAATCGGTTTATGGAGTGACTATAATTCCCGCTCCTCAAAAATCCGTATATCGCACACCCGCAAAAAAGTATCGCAACTCAAAAAATGTATTTGAGATAAATATGTAGAATGATTCCAAATTACTAGCATATACCTAATATTTAAATTAAAATATTTACATATTTAAATTAAACACTGTGTTTTTATTTAAATAAAATAAATAATTTTTTCCTAAACTACCTTTACAATTTTGATTTACGTAAATTGTTATAATTTCATTTATTCCTATTAACTCAAAACTACAGTTTTTGAGTTATGACACACAATATTTTTACTTTTTACAACGTTACTTATAATATAATTTTCCCATTTTTTTCATATCCATATTTCAGAAAAATCGATAAAAAGTATAATTTTGAATAATTCACTCCATACACACAACAATATACCTACTATGCTTCTGGGTATAAACCGAGTCATTTTGGTCATTCTATCGGCTATGTAGAATCCTGAATATACTTTAAAATCTTGTATTATGTACATGAATGTTTTTTAACAATATTAAACAGTAAACAGGTATATGTATATTGGAGGAAGTATTTTAGCGGAGGACACACGCGCCATAAGGTGTGACACCGCCCGGTTTACACCCGCCAGGTCGTAGTTGGGTGTTGACCTTTCTGATTGTTTACCAATTTCTTGAAATCACTTCGAACACGTTGCATATTTACTAAATATTCACGCATACAAACGCGTACGACAACACTATACATAAATATATAAATAAACATGTGTTTTGGAAGGTATTTATATACGCAGTATCGGATTTGATAAAAAAAAAAATTTTTTTTTTTGGTTAGGTATATTTTGTTAAAAATTTTCAGCATATAGAATTTTTTAGTTGGATAATAAAAATCCTTCCTTAATTTAATTCAATACATGGGGCCCACAAATTCAAATTTCTTTAGAGCCATATCGCACCCCCCGCAAAAAAGTGTGACAACTCAAAAAATGTAGTTTTGAGGAAATAGGAATAAATGAAATGATAACAATTTAGGTAAATCAAAATTGTAAAGGTAGTTTAGGAAAAGGACTGATACAGAGTGTTTAATTTAAATATTTCAGTATTCCTGTGATGTTTGAAAAATAGTTACTATTAAAACGGTATTTAAAAAATAAATAAAAAATGTGACATTTATTTAGAATATGCTAGTTTTGTTGACGGTAGGTACAATGACAATTTTTTGTAGAAATATATAGTAATTTGAAATCATTCTATACATATTTATCTTAAATATGACATTTTTTGACTTGTGACACTTTTTTGCGCGTCAAAATTTTAATAATTATTTATAGAACAAAAACGACAAATTTAGGTAATATTGTTACATCGATAAATATAACAAAATCTCTTCGAAAAAAAAATCATACAATCAAAAGTAAAATATCATTTTAAAGGGGAGATATAGTACTATTTAATATTGTGGATAAAAACATTAGAAAAAAATTCTACTGCCAAAATTATAGACTTAGAAATATTTTTTATTAATAAAAAGTGGAGATAGAGGTATTTATAACATATAAGTCATATAACCCCAACTCATATTTAAATAAAGACAAGCATAGACCCACAATACATTCTATCTCTTTTTTTATAAAGACTCGTTTTTCGAACTAAATACATTTATGTTTAACTATTGCTTCCTCGCAATATCGAAGATACGAGAAGTTTTGTGATCTTTTTAAAATTAGATTTTTTTTATATTTTATTTAAATATTTATAAGTCCGTGTCTGTACTCATGTAACAAATCATGTATTTAAATTATAACCCTAACTCATATTTAAATAAAGACAAGCATAGACCCACTATACACTCTATCTCATTTTTTATGAAGACTGGATTTTCGATTTATGTTAAAATATTTTTTTATATTTCATTTAAATATTTATAAGTCTGTGTCTGTATTCTTGTAACAAATCATGTATTTAAATTATAACCCTAATTCATATTTAAATAAAGACAAACATATACCCACAATACACTCTATCTCATTTTTTATAAAGACTCGATTTTCGATTTATGTTAAAATATTTTTTTTATATTTTATTCAAATATTTGTAAGTCCGTGCCTGTACTCATGTAACAAATTTCTGCGAAATGAGTTCCAGTAGCCAATCATGCATTTAAAATGCTTGCCTGTTTATTAACAGATTCTTAAAACAATCATGTGTGCAAAGGAAGGGCTTTTCTTGTATAACATACATAACTGTACATATATTGTATACTTATTGTCATTGTATAGTCGATTGTTTATTAAATAATTACATTTACATAACTTATATACATATATTAAATATATACAGTGGAACCTATTTAATGCATTTTTAGTAGCCCCCCCCCCCTCCCCTCCCCTAGTCTATTAAAAAAATACTAACGAAGTTCCACTGTAATATGCATTTATTTAATGATAATAAAATTGTTTCTATTTATTATAGATTTTTTTTTATTTATTGAAGGAGTAAAGAATAATTATTTTACTAGTTCAAAAATAGTTGTCCCTACTTTTTTGTATTTACATAATGAAATTTTAAAATTCTATTAGGGCTGTACATTAGGGTGATTCATTTCCGCAAAACATTTTTTTTCAAGGTCCTCAGGCAAAATTTTAATCTACATATAGAAAAAAAATAATAATAATGCAGCATTATTAGTTAGTATTTATCAATTTTTTGCGTTTTAAGGCCTAAAAATGGCTGTAAATTCATTAAATATTGGTAAAAAAACTATTTTTTACGAGTCAGCTCTTTTTTTCTCCCTAATCTTTGCGGTTTGCTAAAAAAAAAAAAAATTATTCCAAAAACTGTATTTAAATGACTTCTACTGGCGAACCAGTGTGAGTTACAGAAAAAAACACCAAAGCAATTTTAAAGAGCGTGAAATTTCCCGTAAGGTCCATCAAACCGATTCCCAATATGATAAAAGGTGTCTAAGCATTAGAAATTTGAAAAAAAAATATTTTTTTACATGCATTTTAAATGGGAAAACTTCATATTTAAATTGCAAGTACTTAAAATAGGAATTAAGAGCTCAATCTTGGTGAGAATTTTTTTTTCTATATGTAGATTAAAATTTTGCTTGAGGACCTTGAAAAAAAAATGTTTTGCGGAAATGAATCACCCTACTGTATATTGAGATAATGGTTGTATATGATTCAGGGACCCTCAAAACGTGTAATTTCGTTAAAATCTCTAGTTCGATTTTTTTCGTTTTCGTGTCACTATACTTTATTTATACAGTACTTTTCATGTATGTATAAAAAAAGGAATAAGCCGGTATTGTTTCGGCTTTGTCTCGTATACACGAGACCCAGAAAAGTCTCGTACGAATATTTCTATAGAATAACATATTTGTCCATTATTTTACATTTCATAGCATTATAAATTAAAACATTTCTTCGTATAGTCAATAACATAACTTTGGTGTTATTGTAGTTGCCTATATTCAGGCGTTTTTAGTTTCAATTATTTTTGTACATATGTATTAACTATATTATTATTTTTCCTTTATTTGTTTTATAATACACGGAGTGTACATTTCAAATCATTTGTCTCACCTTTAAAATACATTCATGAATGTTAATTTGTATTCAAAGTTCGCACCAATTGTTTTTTCGTAAGATATTACAAATAAATGAGAAAAAAAATCGTAAGCGCAATATTGCATTTACTGCTAGAATCTGTAGAAACCACATACAATCATTTCATTTATATTCCAAGGTTTAAACATCGTACTCTGTGTTTGTTAATTAGACAATAAAAAATAAGGGCGCCCGCATGTAATATCTGTATAGTAATTAGTGCATTTTTATTATACAAAGTAAAAGTACGTACCAGTGCTGACATCTTTGTACAGACTGTAGAACACTCACCGTGTAATTGTTTCATTTGTGTTTCTTTCTTTTGGGGTTTTTTATGCTTATTTATTATATATTTATTATCTGACGAAAAGTGCAGTCTTTAGAATATAATAGGGGTATCATTTATTTTTAAAAGATAATTAATACGTAATATAAATATTGTAATAAAGACGTATTAGTACAACTTTTTATGTGTAGATGGGGCAATTAATCAAAAACATACAAAACTAGCTGTCGGATCCAATTTTACCCGGGGATATAAAATTAAACTATATAATGTATAATGCTGTGGGGTGCGATCCTTTAGGTCCACACAATCAACTTCCCAAAATGGTATGACTTACAATACTTGAATACAGATTACTTATTGTTTCCATAATTAATATTACTATGTTATAGTTTGTAAATATTTTTTTTTTAATATGTATATGAAAAATTTTAATGGAATTTATCAGAAATAAAACTCACCCTTTGTATTATGAATATTAGTTTTCTAATATCCTAATAATGTCAATAATATAATGCACATTTTTAGAAAAACTAATCTGACAGTTTGAATGTTTGAATTTTGAATTGTGTTGTTTCCAAGGCAACATGAATTATTAGATGTATTTATTAGTATGAAATTCAAATTTTGATGGTGGTTTTCATCCATTTAATGGCTGTTTGGACCCATATAAAAAATAAATACTAAATACACGTTTCATTATTTGTATTGTATGGTATTTATTCTAAGTTCCGACTAAATTCGACCAAGAAAAAAAATAAAAATGAAAAAAACACCCTTTTTACCCCCGTAGGGGTTGAATTTCGAAAAATCCTTTCTTTCAGATCATATTCACGTCAAGACGCTTCGATTAGCACCCCAACGAAGTCAATAGCATTTTTTGTTCGCGAGATTTCGTCCCGGAAAAAAATGACACGTACGTACGTACGTACGTACGTACGTACATATACACACACACACACACACAGACATTTTTCTAAAAATAGTGTCAATATACTCTAATGCCCTTGAAACATGAAAATATGTTAAAATTTTTGATTTCGATTTTCGGACCAATTACAATAACTCCCTATTGGGAAGTTAAAAATAGATCCCTATAAAAAAATCGCATTTTAAAACGTCAAAATATTTAACCCCTTTTTTCCCAACTGTTTAAAGCCAAACGGTAATGAGTTTATTACAAATTATTTGAGAAAAAAGAGTAATTAAGTGACTTTTTAGGGTTCCGTAGAAAACTAGGAACCCTTATAGTTTCTCCATGTCCGTCCGTCCTGAAAAATTTTGTCATAATAAGATGAAATTTGGTATACGGTCGAAGATTGATGACCTAAAAACAGAAATGATAAGATTTTTGAAAATAAATTTTTTTTAGACCCCCCTTTTATAAAATGAAAAGTGTTTTCAAAAAAAAAATTTCATCTACACCATTGAGTGGGGTGTCGTTAGAAAGGTCTCCTAAAATACAACAAAAAATGTAACAGAACCTTTTGATTTTAACCCTTTGATCACGATGTATTTTCTCTCCAAAGTCATTATAAAAGCGCCCCCCCCCCCCCCTCTATTTTCTAAACTATCAATTAAAAAAATCTGACAAAATTCCAGAACGTAGATTTAAATTAGTACTTTCACTGAAATTATAACGAACATTGTTAAAAATATTTTGGACTGAAAAATGAACTTACATTTTTTCCCCACATACCCTATTGAGTGGGGTGTCATATAATAGGTCTCCTAAAATGCAATAAAAAATATCAGATAACTTTTTGATTTCAACCCTTCAGTCGCGATATATTTGCTTTTTAATGTCGTTATCAGAGCGTCCCGCCCTCTATTTTCTAAACTATCAATTCAAAAAATCTGAAAAAAATTCAGAATGTAGCTTTTAATTAGTACTTTCACTGAAAATTATAACGAACATTGTCAAAAATATTTTGGACCCCCTTTTCATAGATTGAAAAGTGTACTCACATTTTTTCCCATTTACCCCATTGAGTGGGGTGTCATTTGATAGGTCTCTTAAAATGTAATAATAAAAGACAAATGACTTTTTGATTTTAACACTTCAGTCACGAAAATTTTGTAAAAAAACTTTTTTTTATAAATCGTAGTGAGAATGACTACGGAACCCTATCATGTGCGTGCCCGACACGCACTTTCCCGTTTTATTTGAATTAAACTATACAAGCAACCTACCTTAAAACAGCGTTAACTCAAAACTAGACAAAAAAATTTTCGTATACCTTTAAAATAAAACAATTAAAATATACAAAAGTTATTATTTTATTCGGAAAATACAAAATTCTTACAAATAAAACATTTATATTCAAAGTAACTTAATTAAATAAAGTCAGACTTAAAAAGTCTTGTACTATAAAAAAATATATTAAAAAAAATTTTTAGGTTATGTTTTCAAATTATTCAATATTTGACGGAGACTCAGCGACATTCAAGTCTGTAGTGCTCGTGTCTTTATACTTTTTAGAGTAAATCTATCCAAGATACCTACCTTAAAGCAACAAAAACTCAAAACTAGAAAAAAAAATTTCGTGTACCTTTAAAATAAAACAGTTAAAATATACAAAAGTTATATTTTATTTGGAAAATACATTTATATTCAAGGTAGTTATATTTATCTTAATTAAATAATGTCAGACTTAAAGCCTTGTAAATATATATTAAAAAATATTTTTAGGTTATGTTAACAAATTATTCAGTATTTGACGGAGACTCAGCGACATTTACGTCTATAGTGCTCGTGTCTTTATACTTTTTAGAGTAAATCTATCCAAGATACCTACCTTAAAACAGCGTTAACTCAAAACTAGAAAAAAAAATTTCATGTACCTTTAAAATAAAACAGTTAAAATATACAAAAGTTATATTTTATTCAGAAAATACAAAATTCTTACAAATAAAACATTTATATTCAAAGTAACTTAATTAAATAACGTCAGACTTAAAGTCTTGTACTATAAAAAAATATATTAAAAAAAATTTTTAGGTTATGTTTTCAAATTATTCAATATTTGACGGAGACTCAGCGACATTTACGTCTTTAGTGCTCGTGTATTTATACTTTTTAGAGTAAATCTATCCAAGATACCTACCTTAAAGCAACAAAAACTCAAAACTAGAAAAAAAAATTTCGTGTACCTTTAAAATAAAACAGTTAAAATATACAAAAGTTATTATTTTATTCAGAAAATACATATTTCTTACAAATAAAACATTTATATTCAAAGTAACTTAATTAAATAACGTCAGACTTAAAGTCTTGTACTATAAAAAAATATATTAAAAAAAATTTTTAGGTTATGTTATCAAATTATTCAACATTTGACGGAGACTCAGCGACATTTAAGTCTGTAGTGCTCGTGTCTTTATCGTCCAACATTTCCTATAAAAAAATACCCACGTTAATTATAATAAATTAAAAAAAAATTTAAAAAAAAACCTACCGTAAGCACTTCGACTAAATTTTTCGTTTCCCGAATTGTCTCTTTGCAAACTTCATTCTCTTCGGTTAGTTTTGTAATTTTTTCATAAAGAGTTTTATTTTCTTCTAAAGTTTTTTCGAGAGCGATACGACGTTTTTCAGCGATCGATTCCCAATAATTTTCACTAGGACCCTCTGCAAAAAAATTGGATTAATTAAATTATTTATATTTGCCACGTAAATTACTTACCTTCAGAAGTTAAATCAGCTACAGAAATATTCTTATTCACTTCAGTCTGAATAGATTTATTCGCGTATCTCTTCTTCTTTATTTCTGATTTTTCTGACATTTCACTGGAAAAAGATCGAATTATTTGAGGTTATGTACGTTTTTTAAAAAGAATAACTCACTTTTCAGCCGGTTTGAAAATATCTTTTGATTTTGGTGGGCGCCCGGCTAGATTTTCTTTATCAGATGCAGTTTGTTGTAAAACTTTTAAAGTTCTTCTAGAATTTTTAATATTTTCCTACGAAATAAAAAATACACGTATTAATTGTAGACATTTTATGTTTTATATAACCTTAATTCACCTGTTGTTCGGTAGATATTAGTTTTGACTGAGTATTTCCAGTTCGTGTCTTCATTTTTACGTAAATGTATTAAGTATGTATCAAAAACATTAACTATTTTTCAGTTAAAAGTTAAAAACGTCATTAGTTGGATTAGTTGTTTACATTTATTGGCGCGGTTTCGTTCAGACTTTTAGGACATTTTGTTTTTCAACGGTTATTTATTTTTCTAGCAGTTGGTATTCTGTAGTTTACGGTTGTAAACTTTGAGTATGTACCTACTAGAGCCAGCCGTGCGAACAAACGTGCGACAAAGAAAGAGAAAACGCAATAACGCTACATCCTTTCTCTGTCGCTCCGCAGCATCAGCACACGGAGCGAAAGAGAAAGGATGTAGTGCTATTGCGTTTTCTTTCTCGCACGGTCGAGCCGCAAGGCTGGCTCTAGTAGGTACATACTCAAAGGTTGTAAACTGTACTACACTCAGCACTCTGCTATACGACCATCCACTACACGACCGCTCCGTAATACAATGTGTCAATAGTTCTAACTTGGTTCTAACCAACGTCCTTCCCCCATCCCCGTGACTGCTATATTTCTGCGCGTTTAAATTCACCAATCAACGTGCGATGGTGGGTAACTAGGGACCCTTCTAGCCGCCGTGTAGTGGAATTTTTGAATTACTGATGCAGTCGTATAGCAGAATGTTGAGTGTAATAATTAATACATAGAATTTAAAATAAAAAATATGTATGTATTGAATTAATTATTCAATCAAATATGTACTAAACCTATTATTATTAAATAATACATTAATTTTGTGTAAATCTAAAAGAATAAAATTAAATAACCTAAAAATGTAATATGACGTAATCGACGTGTCAAAAAATTATTTGTTTACTAAACGTGGTTGTCAAGTATGTTTAATATATCAATAATCATTTATAATACTTTGTTTGATGTTTAATAAAATAAATAAATAACACAAAACAACCATGTTAATAATAAACTCAATATCAATGTATTGATAAAATGGGCGGAACAGAAAAAACTAAAAATAATAATAAAAACTCTGAAAATCCAGACTTAAGATTAAATGGATCTCAAGTAAGTTATTTAAATTAAAAAATACTGTTTTAAACATCAATTATAAACCTGTCTTCTGCAGATTAATTTAACGTGTAGACCATTAGTACGTGAAAATAGAACGAATATCAGATTACCAGTGTATAAAAGACCCATGTCAGCAATTCCGGAACTATCTGCTTACAAAAATTGTGAAACAAGCCAGTCAAAAGTTGCAGCTTGGATGCGACCTCAATCTGCAGATAATGCGATAACTAATAAACAACGTTTAAAATTAGCAGCTCGGTTTCCGATATCTGATAATAATGATAGTAATAGTAATATTAACATTTCTTCTAATAGTGTTGCAGGTACTTTAATAAAAATATATTAATGGGGGATAGAGCTACTGTGACGGGTCAAAAAATTGTTTGGAATTTTTTTTTACGGATATAACTTATTATTTTTGAATCGAGTAAATTACGTTTTATTAAGTATTTATTTAACTTATTTAATATCGGTTTTTATTGGAAAAATATTAAATATTTACAAAGTTATGAGCCTCGATGTGACAATCATTTTTCTCTAGGGTTATATGAAAAAAATACTCTGCCTTCCTTGTGCTAAATTCGTCAAAGGTAGTTAATTATTGAACAATTTAAATAAAAACCGATAAATTATTGAGATGAACTGCCTGTCATTGGTTAACCATTTAATTTTCATACAGTTTTAATAAAAAATATTAATTTAACATTTTTCTTAATACGCGCCTGGTTATTATGTCGTATATTTTGAATTTTTTGACAATTTCAATCAAAATCATTATTTTTCTGCTATACGAATGTCAAAATGACATTTAAAACGTCAAAGTGACATTTAATATGTTTTAAAAAAACAAATGACGATTTTCTGAAGTCAAATTGAGATAGATCTTTGTAAGGGAATATTTTACAACAAAAGTAGGTGACCTATATTATAGAGAATTGAATGCTCTACAAAAAAGGTTCTATAAAATTTTCACGTAACATGTGTCTTTCTTGAGATATCTTCAAATCAAAAAATAAATATTTTGGGATGTCACCCCTCCCCCTTACACACGATTTTAATACTTTTGAAATGGGACCGTCCTCAAACCAGACCCAACCAATCAACCAAGTTTCATCAATATCGGTTCAGTGGTTCATGAGTTATGCGTGTGACTAGGATTGGGAGACAGACAGACAGACAGACACGGAACAAAAAGTGTTTGTCTTGCCCTGAAACGGATAGATCCGGTAAAATTTTTAAAATCGGAGAACAATTTTTTTTTCTCGTTTTAAAACGATCACAAAGCTTCTCATATCTTCGATACTGCGAGGAAGCAATAAATAAAAATGTTATCAATATCTATACGAATGTAGCTATCGTTTTTTTTTTTTTTTTGGTTGGTTTTAAAAATAGTTATTATCAAAATTTAAAAAATCGGTTACGTGCAACGATAGCTACTACAATTACGTAAATTATAAACCAAAAAAATATGAAATGGGTTCATTAGTCTTTGAGGAATCGTGTCAACCAAGTCGAAAAATGTAATTTCGAGATAAACGTGTTTAATGTTTTTGTTATGTCATAACCGGCCGTGCTAAATTGACTGTAACTCTGCCAATTTTCAGAATTTAAACTCATTTTTTCGTATACACATTTATGAATATGTATACTTTAAAAAAATTCCAGAAAAAAAATATATTTTTCGTCACAGTGGCTATTTTTCCCCTCTTAACGAAAAAATATGTCAATAATATGAATGATAATTTTTTTAATTTAGATCTTCGACCGAAAAAATCAAAACGTTTGAATCTACCATCTACGAAATTATTAGAATCTTTACTATCCGAGCCTGTTATACGTTCATGGGCCCACCCACAGTTCGAGAGTTCATCAGAAACCCAAGAAGAAATATCAGAAGAAATAGAAAGCATAAAATCAAACGATGCATCAGATTCGGAAATGAGTTTAGGCACTAAAATACAAATACTAGCGCAAAAGAGTCAAACAACGTCTATGGAATTACTTCCGGGGATCAAACACAAGCCTCCGTTACCGACCAACACAAAAAGAAACACCGATTTTAACTTAACTAAAGAAAAACATAATTATTTGGATATGACGAATAATAAAATATATTCAGAGACTGCCGATTTTAATGACGAAAGTTTAATTTTTGATAACGAATATATTAACAAGAGTACAAAACTAGAAAGCAGCGTTTCGATGAGTTCCGAAGGAGATAAAAATAAACAAAATTCAACCGTTGATAAATTTTCATTTTCTGAGATCAGTGAAAGAGGTCTGACCGATTTTGAAAGCGATAAAAATACAAAAATCACCGATACAATTGGTCTTTCTTTCCAAGGTTGGATAAACGAACATGATAATCTACCTTCGACGAACTGCGAGGCAGAAAAACAATCAGATGTGTATCTCGATAACTTAAGAAAGCAACAGGAAGAATTTGCTAAATGTTTAAATGACGTAAATAACCCAAAAGTAGATGACTGGGGTTTAGATTGTTTAATCGAGGATGAAAGCGAATGTTTAGTCGAAACTAATAACAGTTTATTAGAAAATAAATTGATTATCGTCGAAGAAAACGATCCTATTATTGAAAAAAATGAAGTTCCGATAAAACCAGAAGATAATACGACACAAAAGCTAATGGAAGATTTAAATATAACGTGTTTTTCGTTAGAAGAGTACGACGAAAAATTAAAACGAGATATAGAATTTCTATCGTTGGATATCGATATACGAAATACAGATAAAATCGATATTGAAAGTTCGTTTATGTCTTTAAATAACGACGTATTAAAATTAAATTCAGAAAAAAACGATAAAGAACAGATTAAGTTACAAACGGAAGTAAAAAATACGAAAAAGAATACAGGGCGAAAAGAAAAACGAACGAATAAAATAGCGAGTCCAAAACTATCCGAAGATAATTTTCACAAATTAACAAACCCGAAATTAAAGCGCTCTATGTCGCCAGTTATTAAAACAAATGAAGAAATCGAATCTTGGATGTCTTTGAATAACAATTTCGATACAGAAGCTGCGGCGGGAACGAATATCAGCAGAAATGTCGACTTGCACGGCGACGTTGACGAAAAACCTGAACGCGATTTATCAGGAAAGCAGAAGTCGGTTAAAATCGACGTCTTGCAGAACGTTATTTCGACTATACCGTCGACGTACGATGATATTGTTTCGATTTTGAAAGTTCTTGAACAAGAGGATAAAAGCAGTGCCCAAAATAAAAGTGAATTTAGTTTGCGAGTTGAAAATAAATCGAAAGTTGTTGATGTGAATAAAAATATAAGGTCGAATTCGTGCGGCGCTGTTTCGAATTACGAGTAAATATTTGTATTTATTTGTATTTTTTTCGGTTAACTTACGTGTTTTATTTTTTTCCAGGGAGCTTATTTCGTTTTTAGATGAAGTTGATCGCAATTGTACACAATCGTTAAATACGTCGAATTTTAAAAGTCTTAAAAATAATACAGAATCTGTTATTGGGCCAGGAAAAATCCCAAAGTAAGTGATTTTTTATTTTATTGTTGTGAAATTTTTAATTATTTAAATTTAATTGTTGTGATATTTGTTTTATTGTTATTTGATTGTCGTGAAATTTTTAATTATTTAAATTGTGAAATTTCAGTTATTTAAATTTATTTAATTGTTGAGACATTTTTTTTTATTGTTGTGAAATTTTTAATTATTTAAATTGTGAAATTTTCAGTGATTTAAATTTATTTAATTGTTGTGACATTATTAACGCTTTTTTAAAGTTATTTATCGTTTTAGCGTCCCAGATTATTTTATAGTATTTTTATTTACATTTACATTCGACTTTATTTATGGTTATTAATATTCTAAATTCAAATAAACGTCAAAAAATGTTTAAGTAAAAAAAAATCAGAAAACATTTTTTTTTCTTATTTTAAAACGTCACAAAGCTTCTCGTATCTTCGATATTGCGAGAAAGCAATATATAATTATTTATTTAAAATATTTTATCGATGTTTTTTTTCCGAAAATTAAAACAGAGAAAATTGAAAAACTATTAAAAATAAATAATATAACTTGATTGTCTTATTTTAAAAATATAATATTCACTGAGACAAAAAAATAAATAAAATAATTTTGGACGCTAAAACTATAAATAACCTTTTTTTTATTTGATTGTTGTAAAATTTCAATTATTTAAATTTATTTAATTGTTGTGAAATTAACGTTTTTTTATTCGATTGTTGTGAAATTTTCAGTGATTCATGTTTATAATTTTTTATTTTGTGATATATATTATTAACGATTTAAATTTGAGTAATTTTAACGATTTAAAAATGACGTTTTTTATAGGTTAGAATAGTTGATAGGTCTTTTTTTTATTCGATTGTTGTGAAATTTTTAGTGATTCATGTTTATAATTTTTAACGTTGTGATATATATTATTAACGATTTAAACTTGAGTAATTTTAACGATTTAAAAATGACGTTTTTTATAGGTTAGAAGAATTGATAGGTCTTCTTTTTATTCGATTGTTGTGAAATTTTTAGTGATTCATGTTTATTTTTTAATATTATGATATATATAATTAACGATTTAAATTTGAGCGTTGTATAAAAATGACGTTTTTATAGGTTAGAAGAACTGATAGGTCTTGGTTCAATGGATTTAGCTCACCAAGTATTAGGAATGCATTTACAACTAGAAGAAAAAGTTTCAAGTATTAAATTACTACAAGATACATTAGCAGAACAACGTACAATCAATCAAAAAACTGTGAAACAAATGGAACTGGAAAATAAAAAGAAGTTGAAATCACAAAAAGACGAATACGAATCTGTTATAAAACGTCACCAGAAATTTATTGATCAGGTTAGTTTTAAATATACAGGCAAACACGTGTTTTACGCCAGGGTATCGTTGTATTTAATAAATACAGTTTAAATTCGTTTATAAAATAAAGAATCAGAATAAAAAGTACATTTTTTTTATTATGTTTAAATTTAAAAGTTAATTATTGAAAAAAAAAAAAAAAAAAACAATTGACGTTCAAAAAAAACAACGACCAAGAACCGAATGAGTTGAAATGCCGGCCGAACGCACTGGGTGTAAAGTAGGTAGTGGGGGAAACGAAATCGATCACAGCGCACAACGTGGCAAAAAATAACACTTTGGGTGGACTAACTGTCATTTTTAAAAGACTCGTTATTAACTGAAAATAGAAAGGTCAACATGGTTAATCCCACTATAGACTATGTGCAAGGGGGTGGAGTTAGAAATAATGTCGATGCGAGTGTTCGTGGTGAGCAATATTGTAAAATTATCGGCGCCAAAATTTGAGGTTATGCTGTCAATGTAAACGAATTAATTATTTCTCTATTATACGTCATAATTAAAGAGAAAAAAATACTCAAAATAAATAATTTTCACGTACCTTTTATGCTATACTATTTATATTATATGCAAACAGCTAAATTAAATGATATTTGTTTAATAAAAAATTTCACGGTATTAAACATGTTAAACAATGATAAAAAGAGAGTTGAATCCATTCAATCCTTCTCTATTACTCGCTAATAGACTTCGTGCAAATAGCCAATAGTCATAAATAATCGTCTAAAATGTATATATTACGATATTTTATTGAAATTATTTGTTTGTTAGTACGTCAAAGTCCACCCAAGTTGCTACTAAAGTCCACCCGTTAGTTGGCGCTGTCATCGCGCACGCTGCGAATAGTCGACCAGTCAAGCTGTTTTTACGTAGCAGCGAAGTTTTGTCGAAAGACGTGCTGGCCGACTTCAATACGCATCATTTTCTCTCCCCCTTTCACTCTGCAGGCAGCGAGTGTATAGAGAAAGAGAGAGAGAAAACTAACCGGCGTAAATCGAATCGGATTTTCTTAAATTTTTGGACAAAATTAATATCTCGGTACCCTGATCACCTAGAGACCTCGGGTTTTCGCTAAATGGGAGGTCTGTAGTTCTAGTTTAGCCCATTTTAGGAATTTTTTCGGTCATGACCCCCCCTCCTCAAAAATTTTCATATATGGCTTCATGTACCTCGTTGGACTCGGGATTGATTCACGAATCGATTGGCAAGGGTATTTTTTGAGTGTCAAAACGACGTTTACCTGTAAGTTTTTATTTAATAAAAATCTTTCCATTTCAGTTGATCGCCGATAAAAAAACTCTAAGTGAACAATGCGAAGTGATGGTAAGGGAGATGAGAAATCTAGAAGAGAGACACAAGACTGCAATGAAGACGTGCGAGCACAGGCACGCCGTCGAACTGCAGAGACTCAGGGATATGCACGTTGCCGGTGAAAAACTACGTAGGGAAAGGTGGATCGATAACAAAACGCAGAAGATAAAGGAGATGACGGTGAAAAGTATCGAGCCTGAATTGGAGAACATCGAAAAACGTCACCAGCAAGAACTGATAGAGCTGCGCTCGCTTCACAAACACGAACTTGAAGAATTGGAACTACGAGCTGCGAGGAAATCTCAGCAACAGTGCGAAGCTCTGAGGGAACAGCTGTCCAGAGAGAAAGAGCAAGCGATTGCTAATGAGAGAGAACTGATGCGTCGACGTATGGAAAATTTAAGTGAAGCCGAAGAAAAGAACTATCAAGAACAACGACGTAAACTCATGACTGAAATAGCACGTGAGAAGCAACGTGTCGAAGAGGAATTCGAAACAAGGCTAGCCGATTGCGTCGCAAGAGAAACAGCTGCAGTCAAAGAAAGAGATAGAGCTGTTGAATTGGCGAGGGTCGAATTCGAAGATCGCTTTGACGCTCTGAGCAGACGG
Organism: Sialis lutaria; assembly: GCA_949319165.1. Classification (NCBI taxonomy): domain Eukaryota; kingdom Metazoa; phylum Arthropoda; class Insecta; order Megaloptera; family Sialidae; genus Sialis; species Sialis lutaria. The sequence continues at coordinate 430,215 of OX439238.1, forward strand.
CATAACAGTGAAATAAAGACGTACAAGGAAACGTTAGAACTTGAAAAGGAATCGTGGCAAGTGAACTACAGAAAGCAGCAGGCGTTGGAGCTGACGCAGAAAGAGACGGAGATGCGAGATCAGTGCAGGAGGGAGAGAGACAGAGAGATTGAGCTCGTGATAGACAGGCTTGAATCAGAAGCGAGGGAGACAAAGAAACAAGTAGAACTCTCAGCAGAGAATAAAGTTAAGAGGTTGACGGAGAAGTATCAAATGGAAATTAAACAGATGGAAGCGTCGGAAGAGATGGCGATGAAGAAGTACAACGAAATGAAGAATAAACTGGTCGATACGGAGGATATTGTTATTGAATTACGGTCGGCGGTTAAACGATTGGAAATGCAGTATCGTCAAACACAAGAAGTACGGTTTTACGAAAAGCTCTATAACTCGAGAACTGCTGAACCGATTTTGATGAAATTTTGATCGAATTTAACCAGATAACGTACGTATACGTGAATCAAAATCGCATCAAAATCGGATCAGTGTTCTTGAGTTATAAGTCGATTAATACTGAAAGCTTCATAACTCAAGGACTACTGGACCGATTTTGATCAAACTTCGACTCAAATTTAACCAGATAACGTACGTTTACATGAATCAAAACCCCATCAAAATCGGACCAGTGGTTCATGAGTTATAAAGCTTCATAACTCAAGAACTACTGAACCGATTTTGATCAAATTTTGATCAAATGCAACCAGATAACGTACGTATATGTGAAACAAATCGCATCCAAATCGGATCAGTGGTTCTTGAGTTATAAGCCAATGAATGGACAGTTGTTTATTTTCTACGATCGTTTTTTTTTTTTTTAGATGTGCGATAAATTGATGGCAGAACGAAATTCAATGAAGGAAATTGTTAGAGAAGAACTCCGTGGTGAAGTGGTAGCCCTGCAGAAAGAGATCGAGTCACTGAAAGCGAACAGAGACAAAGAAATACATCAAGTCCACACGAGGTAAGTCGTAAAAATATTTTAAATATGCTTCTGTATATTTATTTTTATTTGATGAAAGCTGCGGTTGTGAAATACGGTAGGCGATTGCTTCAAACACAGAAATAGCTAATGGGTCAGTCCGCGGTGACGGGTGTGACATTTCAACTCGGATTGGAGTTCATAATTTCTAAATAATACTAGTTAATAACATGGTTTTACCATTTAATACATGTATATTGAAAGAATGAAAGGTCTACGGTTATTTTACTAAAAAGCCCTGTGACGGTTGTGACGCCAACTATTGCAAGTCTTGCAACCTCTATCCAAAATCTCAAAAGTTTAGCGAAAATATTGAAGTTACTTTATAATAATCATACTTTAATATGTTACGAATGTGACAGAAAATTGTGACGGGTGTGACAGAAAATTGTGACGGGTGTGACAGACAATTGTGACGGGTGTGACAGAAAATTGTGACGGATGTGACAGAAAATTGTGACGGGTGTGACACGTTGAATAAAAGGGTACAATAAGAGTGCTTTTTGTGTGTTTATTTGCTTATTGATATTATTAACTAATACTTATAACAATTATTTATCAAATACATCAATACACTCATTAAATTTATAATAAATGCGGTCACCCTTAGTCATTATTGTTGGTGAGGGTAATTTTTGTTTAATTTAGTCAAACGTCACGTTTGATATGTAATTGTCAAAGACTCTTAATAGTTTGCCACGATCGTCACTTATTCTTAAGTAAGTTATTGTGATTTCACCTTATTTATTGTCTTTTTTGAATTTTTTTGGAAATTAACTAACATTTTTCTAATTTTCTTTTGGTTTATGATAGCCTGTTAATTTTATATTTTAGTATTAATTTTCGTAAAATATTTTTTATTGACTATCTGGTATCGATTACCGCGGACTGACCCGGTATTTTATAGTCGAGGAGGGGGAGATACGGTTTGACTTGTACCTGTTTTAATTCCAGGGTGAAGGTGGCGATCGCAAGGAAAGACGAAGCGCTGTCTACGTTGAACAAAGATCACGTAGCGCTTCAAGAGAGGTGCGCTCATTTAGAGAATCTGCTAAAACAGCAGAGGCGCGACTATTTACTTAAGTAACGGTACGTCAGGAGCGTTTGTTTCTAATTCCAATTTCTACACAAAATTGGGTATTTACAATATATTTAAACGTTTAGCTTTATTTAATATTTTATAAGGAATTTCAGATACTTTTGTACAAATATAAATATCTTTTTTACCTTTTCACCTTTCCGGTCGACGATGTTTTCAATTAAATACTTATAACTTGTAACACTGCACTCCTTCTGGCTAAAAGATGCCAAACAACGTAATTTGTACTTACTTGAAACAACAGCTCTGTCTGAAACGTCATGGAGTGTGTGTACTTATGTACGCGCGTTAGAAGTTCTACTTCTTTGGCGTAAAAAACGACTATAATAATCTTAATTTTAACATTTTAGAGAAATTTTTTCTTAATGTAAATGTCACTTTTAGTTGGTTCAACTAATGCTAGATGGCAGCACCAGTATTAAATCGAGTTTTGAAAAAAAATTATTTTTTATATAGGCAATACTCTTTACAGTTGTGTTATTTAAGTAAAATACACAATTTCTACAGTTTTTTGATACCATTCCAACCTAGTCCACCTCTACATAGCTTTTCATTACTAAATTTTTACCCTCAACGTACCTAAAGAAGTATAACTTAAAAAATAAAATAAAACAATAAGACATTTTGTATCAGATTTATTGAAAGATTAATCTAGATTTAAATATAATTGAAAACATTGCGCTGGTTATGTTCCTGTGTTCTTCTCCTCTAGTCAATAAGTAGTTGATATACATATTTCGTGTCTTTTAGATGTTTATTATTATTATAGTTGTGATAAATGTGATCTCGTAAATAACTATTCCGTCCAATTTGTTGTATGAAATATATATATTTAATATATATACATATCAATATCCGTTACGTGTTTTGTTTTAATGGAAATAAACCGTTCCAGAATCTGTACCATTCGTTTTGATCCTCGCCGAAGTTCTCCATATTTAAATGGCATTTAATGATCATGTATTTTTTATTTGAGGGCGTGTACGGTGTCCATATTGCGTTATTTAGTTCGTAGTTTCTTTCAGGTGTTGGATTTCTGTGTAAAGAAATGGTTTTATTATCAATAGGCTTCGGAGCATGTACCTACTAGAGGTAGTAGTAGCCTTTCCGCTCGGGCGTGAGAACAAGTGAGAGAAAGCTACTACTACCTCTGGTAGGTATATGCTCGAAGTTAATAAGATTTGGTGGAGGTGAAATGTAAGAGGAAGTATTAACTAATAACACGTACCCGGATCTTGCAAAGTCGCTCCACAGTTTGGTCATTTTGAATACGGTTTTTACTGACGGGTCGTTTTCTTCTATCAGTGGGAATTTGTCAGCTCTGTGGAATATGTATATTAAATCGTCTGAATGTACGGGGCCTGAAATGTTGTTAAAATCATCGTAATGAATTTTTTTAAATAGGTAATCGTAGCTTGAAATATCTTTTTGAGATTCATTTAAAAAAAAATATTTAAAAAGTTAGGGGCCGATAAACGTGGATCAAAATTTTTTTTTGTTGAATTTGATACGTGTCTTTTGAAAGCTTGAGTCTGTAGCTTCAAAATGCATTTTTTAATTTTTTTTATCATTTTTTTTTCACTGAGTTACCTATTGCAGTTTTTAGTTCAAATTATGGCATGCCTTGTATCGGCCTGTAACTTTTTGTAAAGTGAACGAAATTAAAATATTTTAAGTGAAACATCGAGATGAGGTTTCAACCTTCAGTTTCTTTTTTGAAAAAAATCATTGCGATCATTTTTACCGAAACTATTCAAATTTGAAAAAAGTGTTTTTTTACGTGTTAAAAAAATTCAATACCAATGGGAATACTGTCGCTACGTCTGGGTAAATAAAAATAACTGTAGACTCCTTTGTAGCAGAACTTGTAATAATAAACAGGGTGTTCATTATTAGCCGCTACCAATTCAGCGAATCTATGAGTACCAAATATGGTCAGCGAATCTGAATACAGGCGTCCGAGTTTATCCAAATTCGGTTCGTTGATTATTGTATCATTGAAATAAAACTTGTGCAGTGCGTTACTGATTTCTTCAGATCTGTCTACGTCGTGTTCAAAAAGAAATGATATCGGTGCAATGAATACAAATTTCTTATTCATTTCGTTAAGAAGCGTACGGTCCAACCTAAAATCTGTGAAATATTAAAAAATATATTTTTAGTTCTAAACGTCTGGTAGATAAAAAACGCTGCACTTTTTGATTGGGTATAATGCCACTTTCTGTGGTTATACATAAGGTAGATTTTCAGATAGGAAGCCATTTTAAAATACGTGTAGAACATGGTTATATCGCCTATCGATGTTTTAAAATTAGTTTATCTCAGCTCCTGGTTATCCGATTTCAATTTTTTTAAGTTTATATTAAAGTTCTTATTGGGAAGATTATTTTTTGTTATTATTAATTTTTCTCTAAATCTTAAGGGTCCGCCACAATTTTTGAAAATCTGAAAATTTCATTTTTCTTACGAACTTAATTGTTGTATAACTTTTTTATCGTGTCAAATATCATTTTTTTACTTTGTATAAAAAAGAAAGATAATTTTTTCAGCATTTCATTGGTATCAAAGAAAATTGAAATCGGTTGACTAGGAGCTGAGATAAAGTTAATTTTATAACATCTATGGGGGTTATCTTTGATATCCGATATAACAGTGTTCTACACGGATTTTAAAATGGCTTCCTATCTGAAAATCTTTCTTTTGACCTTATGTATGACTACAGAAAGTGGCATGCCCCAAAGTGCACCATTTTGGCTATATTTGCCACATACCAAATATTTTCCAAATGTATTCTAGTTCGGTGTAACCAAGCATTATGGGTACTTTTGTATAGTTCCCGGATACAAGCGAATCATTTGGATCTTCGATTAAGAACCGTTCTTGTCCAAAATCCGGTTCGATCACCGGCGTCCATAAAAGTGACGGGTCAGATCCAAATTCCTAGAAAATCTATAGATCGTGAATATTTATCATTAAGAGGCCGTACCAGTGTGAAATTTTCAAAAAATCATTTTTTTTGTTGCCTTTTTGGAGGCATTATTCGAGGAAGAAGAGGGACAGGAATAGCTGATTAGTAGTTTTTATGGTAAATCGATTTAAACGCGTTTTTCTCGAAATGAGATTTTTCAAATTTGCTGACATTGTAACTCAAAGAGCAATTATCCGATTTATTTGAAATTTGAACTGAGTACTCTTGAATATATTTACTCTACGATGACGTAGGATATTTTTGATTGGATGAAAATTGACGATTTGGGCATTAAAAATACGACCGTTTTATAGGCAATAAAACAGATATTTTTTTCATAACTACGCCATTTTGATATTTTTCGAAAATCATAGGTCATCGTACAGGAAATACCTTTCAGTTTAACGACATTATTTCATTTTTCAATTTCAACTACTCCATCGTTCGGAATCATAGCCGCAGTAGAGGAGATTTTTTTTGGCGCATACGTCGCTTAGATATCGATATTTTTACGTGAAAAAATTATGGAATACACGTCAAATATAGCCAAATATATTCTCAATTTTCCAAAATATTTCATTGAGTATTTTTCTTCCAAAAAAATTTCTGAAAATCGCCCAAATTTCCAGACTGGTATAGCCCCTTAACAAAGAATGTAGTATTGTAAATTATATAAACTTTACCCCCTATTTTCAAAATATAAATATGTATTTTGTAACACGACACAAAGTTTATGATAATCGTTCAATACTTACCGAATACTTGACTTATAAAACTTACGTACATATAAATTGAATAGAGAATACGTTAAATCTGCAGTGGACTTATGTCTAAGACACTCTACTATATCTTTAGTACGGAGAGTACGACGGCAATTAAGGGCGTTCGCTTGTCTTTGAACTAAATTCAGTTGGTCTGATTTGATTTTCCACTGTGCTGTCGGCGTTCCAGATGAAAGTATTGCTCGATGAAATAAACCTATTTTTAGTTATAAATTAGTTATAAAGTTCGGACGGTGAAATATCGGGTATCTCAGTATCTATAAGAGATACAGGTTTGGTTAAATCAGATTAATTATTTGTAAGAAAGGGGTCAGTATTACTGCATTAAAAAATATTTATAATTTTATGTGGTTTAGGCGGTATACCCATTGGAATTTTTTTAAATGGCTATAACTTTTTTGTTCAAGTAGATAAGTACTTTTTGTTTGTGGTTTCTTGGGGCACTTTTTTGTGTAGAATTGATTGGTGTGTTTAGATTTTTTATATCACTTTTAGTTTTCGAGTTACGAACCCTAACTTTATGGGCCACTAAGTTGGCTATAACATATTTGAACGTGTTTTTTATTTTACTTTACAACGATGTGTCACTTGCCATACTTATTATCGAAAAAAAAATGTATTTTTTTTAAATAGTTCAAATATTCATTTGTTATTTTGATTTTTGTTTTTCATGGCTCACTTAAATGTTTGTAATAAAATACTTAGTACATCGACTTATTTTCGATAATAAATGCGACGAGTGACACATCGTTGTAAAGTAGAATAAAAAACACGTTCAAATATGCTATAGCCAATTTAATGACCCATAAAAAAAACTAAAGTTAGGGCTCGTAACTCGGAAACTAAAAGTGATATAAAAAATCTAAATACACCAACCAATTCTACACAAAAAAGTGCCTCAAGAAACCACAAACAAAAAGTACTTATCTGTTTGAACAAAAAAGTTATAGCCATTTAAAAAAAAATTAATTTTTTGGGTATACCGCCTAAACCACATAAAATTATGAATATTTTTTAATGTAGTAATACTGACCCCTTTCTTACAAATAATTAATCTGATTTAACCAAATCTGTATCTCTTATAGATACTGAGATACCCCAAGTTATCTGGGACATCCTGTAGATACAATACGTACCTTTTGACATCGGAGAAACAATATGTAAACCAACACTTATGCTTCCTGCATCATTTCCAGCGATAGTAACTAAATCGGGATTACCTCCGAAATAGGCTATATTATCTTTAACCCAACGTAGGGCTTCGACTTGGTCTTTGAACCCGTTATTTCCTGGAGCAATTTCATCTCCTGTACTGATAAACCCTACAATTATATTGATTTTAATATATTTCGTTTATTTTTTTGTAAAGTTGCACTTTTTTTACCAAAAACCCCAAGACGATAGTTAAACGTAACTAAGACAATATCATGGTCTAGTAGATACTGAGGACCTAACCATTGGCTTCCTCCGGACCCTGAAATGAAGTTTCCACCATGTATCGAAACAATTACAGGCAGTTTTGTGTTTTCTTCTTCAGATGGGAGCTGTAAATATTTGTTTTTCGGTTAAAAATTCAAAATTTCCATCGAGATAAGTTACCGTTGATGTATAAACGTTTAAAAATAAACAGTCTTCGGATGTTATGCTGAAGTTATTTGGTTGCGCGCAAGCATGGCCGTCAGAAGTAGCGTCGTAAATGCCGTTTGTACTTCGTATAGGACGTGGTGGCTAATTTTGAAAAAAAAAATCACGTTTAATCATTAGTTTTGTGTTAAAAAATATACCAGTGTGAACGCTGGAAATTTGGGTGATTTTCGGAAATTTTTTGGAAGAAAAATACTCAAAGAAATATTTTGGAAAATTGAGAATATATTTAGCTATATTAGGCGTGTATTCCATAATTTTTTTTCACGTAAAAATATCGATATCTAAGCGACTTATGCGCCAAAAAAAATCTCCTCCACGGACGATGGAGTAGTTGAAATTGAAAAATGAAATAATGTCGTTAAACTGGAAGGTATTTCCTGTACGATGAACTAAGATTTTCGAAAAATATCAAAATCTAACAAAATGGCGTAGTTATGAAAAAAAAGTCTGTTTTCTTGCCTATAAAATGGTCGTATTTTTAATACCAAATCGTCAATTTTCATCCAATCAAAAATATCCTAGTTCATCGTAGAGTAAATATATTCAAGAGTACTCAGTTAAAATTTCATGTAAATCGGATAATTGCTCTTTGAGTTACAATGTCAACAAATTTCAAAAATTTAATTTCGAGAAAAACGCGTTTAACGTCAGCTCCTTGGCATTTCATATCTGCGAGCGGTCGCTCTTTAGACGGTTGCTGTTTGGAGAGTATTAGAGATACGGCCTTGAAAATTTCACAGAATATTCTTGAAACTATAAACTCTCCAAAAAGGCAAAAAAAATTGATTTTTTGAAAATTTCACACTGGTATGACCCCTTAAAATATAATTTACCTTGAATCGTAATTGCCCGATTGGTGGTTTAGCAAACCGTATACCTCTGAACGAGAAAATTCTTCTACCAAGTCGTGAAATTATAACACTACCTTTAAACACACCGATTGGAGTATTATTTAATAAATAACTTTCTTGATTTGTAGTAGTAGTTACGTATTTTCCATTTTCAAATAATAAAAATGCAAATGATATCTTTACAACTATATTTATCATAATAGAATAATGTAAATAGATAATTGATTATTACAACGAACAACACACTGTTTAGTTATTGTGTTTAATGTGTACTTCGTACAAACAATCAACTGAATGAGTTCAATAAATAGTAATTGCTTTTATAGTAAATGCAGTTTTTATTGATGTAGGGGTTTATTAATCGCTAAATTGTCTTTAGGTTGATTATGCGTAAGTTGTTTACTATACGGCATGATGTGTGTATTGTAGAGATACATATATAGGTACCTCCCACATTTAGGGCAAATCATCAACGTCGTTTAATTGAATTTAATAATGTCATTCATTATAACTTTAATAGGTAAATCAATTTGTATTATTATACAAATTAATAAAAGATTTTAAAGCACCCCCCCCCCCTCCCAACTGTATTTAATTTAATTATTTTTACGTAATTTAAAATTAGTTGGAAGCAAACTAACCTATAAGTAATGTTTTGACCCCCCTTTTAGGGGATAACGGTTTCTAAATATTTTTTTTTTAAATATATTCTAAATTAGATACTTCCTTAGTATTTTTTCCAAAATAATGTCGAAAAAACGCTGAAAATAATCATTTTCTATTCGAATGAAAAAATTCCCGCCAAAACGCGCATTCAAAATCACGTGGTAACTGAAATCAACCAATAGGGATCGAGTATTCTGACGTTTTTTTACATATTATGTAACTACGTCATACCGGTGACAGTTCTGCTAGACGCGTTTGCAATATCACGTGACGAATAGGTTAAATGTTACGTTTTTAAATTAGGTTTATTATTAAAATACTGACTTATTTCACGTAAAAAAATACTTGAGTGTAAATTATAGTAATACTAGGTGGGCCCGCGCGGCTTCGCTATTTTTCTAATAAAAACCAAACAACACTTAAATTACCTACCTAATAAAAGCGAATCAAAACAAAAAGTAAAAATAATGTTTGTTCTATTTAAATTTAAAAGTTAATTATTGAAAACAAATTAAACAATTGACAATCAAAAGAATACCGGCCTGTCCCCTCTACCCAGCGCGGTGTCTACATAGTCGTAGTTCGCACGAATTGTCACGAATAATAAATTATTGTATAAACTTATTTCACGTTATTTCCTAAACCAAAAGACCAAATTGGATTCTGTAAAAGGCAAATTATATCTACATTAAGTACTTATGACGATGAAATCATTTATTTCGATAAGGATTAAAGTTTTGCAGGTCATAAGTCCATGTAAACAGAACCCATTTGTAACATAAAAGCAGTCATTGTGGCTTAAATATAAAAGTTAGACATATGGTGTCGTGGACTTTATTGTAGCACTTTTGATTCTACATAATTCTTTAATACATTATTTTGTTCTATATTCAACGATTTAGGCAGCATTGCAAAAGATTGCAATTTTTTTCCGACTTGATTTACTATTATCGTCACTGCTTAGTTGTTATGTTACCTAACGTAACAAAATATAGCCTATAACCTGGCCAGAGAATGTACCTATGAATTAAAAAAGAAACCATAAGCGCACTAACGGACAGACAGACAGACAGAGAGACGTTGAGCTTTATATATATTAAGGATAGTGTCAAATACCCTTTAGAGTTAAATGAAGAGATATTAAGTAAGTTTCAATAATTCCAATATGAATCGATTGTTTTAGAATTTTATATCAACCTGTATAACATATATATCGAACAGACGAATAGTTTGTTGCAACAATGATAATAACTAGACTAGTTTTGGATGACGTCATGTCACAATTAATCTATTAATTTAGACGTGCCTAATTGTACTTTTCTAAAACTGTTTTTCCTATTTAATCTGTTGTTGTTTGTTTACAAACAATTATTATCTTCAGCCACGTGTATTCATTTATAGATAAATTAGCTGCCCCCCCCCCCTCTCCCCCCGGCAAATTGTTTTTTCCAAAAAGATAACTTCCACAATAACGAATTCTACAATTAACTGTTTCACATTTTCGTAAATATCTCGACCCCTACGTCACCCCCAAAATCCAAAAAATCTATAAACCTACCTGAGCACCAAACGAACATATGGTGTTAATATGGTTTCGATACGTCCAGTAGTTTAGGCTGTAGAGAATTATTAAAAAAAATAAAACAACACATGAATTAAATTTTTTTTATTTTTATTTAATATCGAAAACATACAAATGATTTATTACACTTTTTTAACAATCTGTACGACGTCTTCGTCGTTTAGAATATGATCTATACCGACTTTCTGCGGCTGGTGTTTTACAGACGATCCCCAAACAAGTGCGCTGTGAAAGTAAATATCATTAAATAGAAATATCGTTAAGAGAAATAAATTACTTACTATTTAAATTCTTTAGCGATACTTCTGTGAAGTTTGTTACAGAAGTCTTCTACGGACGTATGGTCAGCGTGGAGAACTATAGGTGCGTTGTAATCTGGCAGCTGTCCTTTAGGTTTAGTGTAACTAGAAATTAAACGCGTTCGGTTATTTTATTCTGTATTAAATATTCGGTAACGCGCGCGCTTACATTCGAACTAGTTTCAAATATTCCCACATTTTTTCTAATAGATCGTCGAAGTTCCATTTGTGGTGGGCAGATATAGGAACGCAGTGTGGTATTTTGTAAATTACGTCGAGTTCTTCGATACTTATTTGATCTGAAAGAAATTTTAAGAAAGTTCTGGCGGTACTTAAAAATGTAATTTTAACAGGGTGGTCAGTATTTCTTTGGAAAAAAATTCCCTGTTATTCAGGAGAACTTTAACGTTTTTAAATGATTATTATTTAAAATTTAGATACCCCCCCTCCCCAAAAAAAAAGTTACATGTTTTCTTTTAAAGAAACTGTTAAATATTTGTGTGGTTTTTTGCATTTTTATAAAAAATTCCCTGTCTTTTCTCTGATATTTTCCTGTATAGCAAAATTCCCCTACTTTTCCAGGTTTTTCACGAGAATTTTTACGTTTTTCCCTGATTATTATTTTAAATTTAGATAAAAAACCCCATAAAAAATTTCTTTTAAAGAAACTGTTTAAATATTTGTGTGGTTTCTGCATTTTATAAAAAATTCCAACCAAATTTCTAACTTTTCCCGGTTTTTCACGAGAATTTTTACGTTTTTCCCTGATTATTATTTTAAATTTAGATAAAAAAAAACCTAAAAAAAGTTACTTGTTTTCTTTTAAAGAAACTGTTTAATTAAATATTTGTGTAGTTTTTTTCATTTTTATAAAAAATTATCTGAATTTTCCCTGACATTTTCCTGTATAGCAAAATTCCCTGACTTTTCCCAGTTTTTTTATGTTTTCCCCTGATTATTATTTAAAATTTAGATAAAAAAAAAAACCAAAAAAGGTTACTTGTTTTCTTTTAAAGAAACTGTTTAAATATTTGTGTGGCTTTTGCATTTTTATAAAAAATTCCCTGACATTTCCCTGTGTAGCAAAATTCCCTGACTTTTCCCGATTTTCCAGAAACTGCCCACCCTGTGAATTACGCCATTTTTTTCACCGTTTAAAAGTTATAGCAGTTTAAAGTTTGCACATTTTAATACGTCTTTTTATGGAGTATTGAAAAAGATTCTAACGTAGCCAAAAATATAATTTATAGTAAAATATATCTGTTTTACTTCTGTATAAAACTTATTAATTTTTACTAGAAAAAAAAAACAATTATTGTGTAAGAAAACATTATAAAAAATACTAAAAGTGATGAATTGGCAACAATGGACTCAATATTTAAAACAATGACAGTTTGAATTGGACCAATCAGATTGCAGTATTTTTAATTGTTATATTTATGCGTGTAACGACTTATTTTATCATTTTTGTTCTAAAGAGTGTTATTTAATAGTATTTTCCCTGATCAAGTCATTTATAAAAATTAAATTTTTGAGGTTATATTTTCTGAATATAATTTTTTTTGGCTAAAATAACAATTAAAATACGAAATACGTTTTTTTTAATATTATTTACGTAGTTTAAAAACCGAATTTGACTTTCGTACACCCATTTAAAGTGAATAAGTCATAATTTAATTTCGATCTATATTTTTTTTGCCTCAGATTGTACGCCCCTCCCCCCCAAATATCTACCGATTTTGTTGAGCAGATAAATGCACGGTATGTAGATCCGATTCCCTTCGATGATATCAATAAGGTCGTCTGTCGTTGCGTCATGTCGTAGCGTGATATCAGCATTATGTATCTTGTACTCGGAAAGTATAGTTTTAACCGTGTCGAGGTCCAGTTCCGATTGCGGGCACTGAAATCGAAAAATTTACTTGATTACGATGCTACGATGTTGAACTGTATACGAATAACGAATTTCTAACCGTTATATTTAAGTTGATCCCGCCTTTGTCCTTTTTCCGAAAGTTTATATTCGGCGGTTGCTTGTTGAGCCTTAACCCGAAGCCTTCTAATTCATGTTCGAGGAGCCGTTTGTGCACTAACGGTTTCAGAACGTCTAGGACCATAAATATTAAACTGCACGTCCTAGCGACTGCGATTACTTGTCGGCCGCGACCTTTCCCGTCTTTAGCGCCTTCGATGATTCCAGGTAAGTCGAGAAGCTGTAAAACACTTAGTTAGTTTTTTTTTTTTTTTTTTTTTTTTTAATTTGACTGACTTGTATCTTAGCGCCTTTGTATTTGATACAGCCAGGGACTGTGGTGAGCGTTGTGAACTCGTAGGCTGCGACTTCGGAATATACGCCCGCTAGCGTGCTTAGTAACGTCGATTTGCCTACGGATGGAAAACCGACAAATCCAACGCGGGCGTCTCCGGTTTTTGCTACGTCGAACCCTTCTCCTGTCGCGCCACCGCCCCCTTTAGGAGTGATTAATTCTCGTCGTAATTTAGCTAATCGAGCTTTTAGTAACCCTAAATGTCCAGCGGTTGCTTTGTTTTTTTGAGTTCTTGCCATCTGTCAAAAAAAGTTTTAGGTTATTTTTTTTTTTAGTTTAACGTGTATAAAATAAATTGAATTTACCTCAGCCTCGATGGCAGCGATTTTTTCTAGGATCGTACTCATGATTGATGACGGAAATGATAAATTTTATTTAATAACCGCGTGTTAAAAAAAAAATATAAAGCAATGTGAAAAATTTATTCCAATTCTGCAAAATTTACATAGTGTTGGTAACACTGCTTCTAACTTCGTTGTAATCTTAGAGCATATACTACTAGAACCAGCCGTGCGAACAATCCTTTCTCTCTCGCTTCGCGTGCTGATTGGTCGGCAGGGAAGGGCAAGTGCTTCCCGCTATTACCGGTACAAATCAGCGTGCGTAGCGCGAGAGAAAGGATGTAGCACTTTCTCGTTTTCTTTCTCGCACTGCCGAGCGGTAAAGCTGGCTCTAGTAGTATATGCTCTAAGATGTTTTCAGATATTCTAGCGGTTGGTAATACGTTAATACGTTTATAACTGCTTCTATCTTCATTAGATAATAATAATAGATTTTTGACATACATATGATATATTTATGATTTGAGGCCAAAATAGTGTATTTGAACGTTTTTTTTATAACAATTAATTGATAATTAACAATGGCCTCATCTCTTGAAAACTTGGAAACACAATTAGAAATGTTTATTGAAAATGTTCGTCAAATTCGGATAATTGTGAGCGATTTTCAACCACAGGGGCAAAATGTTTTGAATCAAAAAATGTAAATAGCATCGATTTAATTGTAATCAGTAATTCAATAAAGGGTTATTAATTTTATTAATTTCAGACAATCGTTAGTGCAAGGATTACAAGAAGTAGATAAACTTAAATCTCAAGTTCAAGACGTTCACGTACCTTTGGAAGTTTTTGAGTGAGTTTATTTTAATAAATAACAATAACAGTGAAGTGTTAATGGTGTTATTTTTTATTTCAGTTATATCGATCAAGGAAGGAATCCACAATTGTATACAAAAGACTGTATCGAAAAGGCGTTGGCTAAAAACGAACAAGTTAAAGGGAAAATTGACGCGTATCGTAAATTCAAAGCTAATATGCTTTTGGAATTGAGCCGCACGTTTCCTACGGAACTGAATAAATACAGGGCGATTAGGGGAGAAGAATAAGTTTTGTTTTAAATAGTTTTATTTAAGTTAAAGTTTTGTAAGTGTAAAAAATTAAATAATTTTTTTTTTTAAATATCTTGTGAAGTGATTATTTTAATTAGTGTAATAAATAATAATAATAATAGTAATAATATATAATTAAAAATAAAGTTTAGTTTACGAGTTATAGCGCTGAAAATTTAGTTTTTTCGAATTTCCTCGGAAATGGTTGGATTTAAATAAAAGTTTTAAATAACAATCTTGTAGAGAATTAAATTCTCTATAACTTTTGTAATTAGTGTGATTCTCTACGATCAATAGTTTATGAGTTATAGCGTCGTGAAGTTTGTAATAAGTAGTTTTTTTGGATTTTCTCGGAAATGGTTGGATTTAAATAAAAGTTTTAAATAACAATCTTGTAGAGAATTAAATTCTCTATAACTTTTGTAATTAGTGTGATTCTCTACGATCAATAGTTTATGAGTTATAGCGTCGTGAAGTTTGTAATAAGTAGTTTTTTTGGATTTTCTCGGAAATGGTTGGATTTAAATAAAAGTATTAAATAACAATCTTGTAGAGGATTAAATTCTCTACAAATTTTGTAATTAGAGTGATTCTTTACGAACAATAGTTTATGAGTTATAGCGTCGTGAAGTTTGTAATAAGTAGTTTTTTTGGATTTTCTAGGAAATGGTTGAGTTTAAATAAAAGTATTAAATAACAATCTTGTAGAATGTAGAGGATTAAATTCTCTATAAATTTTGTAATTAGTGTGATTCTCTACAATCAATAGTTTATGAGTTATAGCGTCGTGAAGTTTGTAATAAGTAGTTTTTTTTAATTATCTCGGAAATGGTTGGATTTAAATAAAAGTTTTAAATAACAATCTTGTAGAGAATTAAATTCTCTATAACTTTTGTAATTAGTGTGATTCTCTACGATCAATAGTTTATGAGTTATAGCGTCGTGAAGTTTGTAATAAGTAGTTTTTTCGGATTTTCTCGGAAATGGTTGGATTTAAATAAAAGTATTAAATAACAATCTTGTAGAGAATTAAATTCTCTATAACTTTTGTAATTAGTGTGATTCTCTACGATCAATAGTTTATGAGTTATAGCGTCGTGAAGTTTGTAATAAGTAGTTTTTTTGGATTTTCTCGGAAATGGTTGAATTTAAATAAAAGTATTAAATAACAATTTTGTAGAGTAGAGGATTAAATTCTCTACAAATTTTGTAATTAGCGAGATTCTCTACGACCAATAGTTAAGTGTTGTGTTGTACTAATTATTACAGGTTATGTCTTAAAAAAATAAACATTTATTTTATCAGACGGTAAGTACATTTTGATATTTTATGAATTACCATTTCATTTACAGATTAAACTTAAATTTAGCATCTATGTAGATAAATAGATGTTATAATAATAGCTGTATAAATAAACAGTATTTTTTTTTAAAGATTACAGGTAACATAAAACTGTTTAGAATCATCTTTGTAGATAAAAAGATGTTAAATATTCAGTAAATTCTTATAGGTGTCTATTATACCTGTGTAGATAAACAGGTATATTATAAAATTAAATCGTATGTTCAGGTGTAACTAATTAAAAAATAATTATGGCTTCTGAAAGAAACATCCAAATTGTAAAGGTACATGTGGCGACATCAAGCGGGGAAAAGCTAAACTAACAGGAAATACAAAAAAAGTTGGGCTTAGTCGGAATGGCTTCTGAAAAAAATATTGAAATTCAAAAGGTACATGTTGCGACATCTAGCGGAGAGAAGCTGAACTAACATTATTTATCTAAAACACATGCAATAAATCAGAGAGGGTAAACAGCTCGAATGAATCTCCTAATAGGTACTTACGATACCGTCTCTAACTCGACAAAATCATTTATCTTATTCAGAATGGCTTCAGAAAAAAATATACATTTTTTTAAGTTACATACGTATGGTGCCATCTATCGGTAAATTTGCTTAACTAGACAAAAAACACCTCCACCATATTTCCAATATTTCTTGAAAAAGATTTTTATATGTGGTGGAGGCGCCGTCATCTGACGTCATCGCATAATTTTTTTTTGTGTCGAGTTAGGGGCGCTATCGTATGTATTAGTACACCCTTATTCCGCAAAAAATAATAAAAAAATTCTCCTGGACCTCTATCACTGTTTTTTATCAATTTTTCGTCTTAAAATCGCTATAACTTTTGAACCCTTCAACGAATTTAGCAACTGATACAAAAAGTCGAATCAGCGTATCCCTTTACATACGATAACGTGTCTAATTATACGAAAATCGAAAAAAGTTTTTTTCGGTCAAAAAAGAAGCAAGGCTATTACCTTAGTTTTTTTTTGAGAATTTTTTTTTGTGTCGAGTTAGAGACGCTATCGTATGTATTAGGGCACCCTGATACCCAATATGCCCATCAAAAGTTGCGCTCGGATCGATAACATGGTTTTTTATCAAGTTTTGTCTTACAAATTTTCATGAAAATTTGAACCAGTGAATTAATTTAAAATCTGATATCATTTATGATATTAGCGTGTCCTTTTACATACGATAACGTGTAAAATACTTTCAAATTCAAAATGGGTGTATCAATTTTTATATTAAAAAACACACCCTTTTTGAATTTGAAAGTATTTTACACGTTATCGTATGTAAAAGGACACGCTAATATCATAAATGATATCAGATTTTAAATTAATTCACTGGTTCAAATTTTCATGAAAATTTGTAAGACAAAACTTGATAAAAAACCATGTTATCGATCCGAGCGCAACTTTTGATGGGCATATTGGGTATCAGGGTGCCCTAATACATACGATAGCGTCTCTAACTCGACACAAAAAAAAATTCTCAAAAAAAAACTAAGGTAATAGCCTTGCTTCTTTTTTGACCGAAAAAAACTTTTTTCGATTTTCGAATAATTAGACACGTTATCGTATGTAAAGGGACATGCTGATTCGACTTTTCGCATCAGTTGCTAAATTCGTTGAAGGGTTCAAAAGTTATAGCGATTTTAAGACGAAAAATTGATATAAAACAGTGATAGAGGTCCAGGAGAATTTTTTTATTATTTTTTGTGGAATAAGGGTGTCCTAATACATACGATAGCGCCCCTAACTCAACAAAAAAAATGATGACGGCGCCTCCACCACATCTAAAAATCTTTTTCAAGAAATATTGGAAATATGGTGGAGGTGTTTTCTGTCTAGTTAAGCAAATTTACCGATAGATGTCGACACATGTAACTTAAAAATTTTAATATTTTTTTTGAAGCCATTCCGACTAACTCCAAAATTTATTGTTGAGTTAGAGACACTTTTGTATGTAATAGAACATCCTGAATCCAAAAATGTGCATAAAAAGATTCGTTCGGATCAGTGATACTGTTTTTTATCAACTTTTATATTAAAAAAATTGCTTATAATTTTTAACAAATGAAGGAATTTTAATCTGGTATAATATGTGATATCAGCATGTCATTCTATGTACATAAGAAAGCGTGTATAATACTTTCAAATTCAATAAGGGTGTATCAATAATCGTATTGAAAAAAAAAACGTTTTTAAATTTCAAAGTAATAGACACATTATCGTAAGTAATATAGCACACAGATATATGTATATTATACCAGATTTTAATTAATTTACGGGTTGAAAATTTCAACTAGGGCTGTAATTATTGAAACAAAATATTTAAAATTTTAATATGTAAAACTAGAATTTATAACGATGTATAACTTATGTTATATGCCTCCAAACATGAGACGTATTTTATACTGTAAATTAAACATTATACAAATGAAGTAGACAGCCTATATTTCATAGACACCTGTCTAACATTGCACTTAAGTTAAGCAGCACCATGATAAGACATATATTGGATGGGTGGACCGTCCTGTGTCCGGGCTTTTTTATTATTCTAACGTTATATGTATTAAAGTAAAGTGTCTCTGCATTGAACTTTTTGAAGTAAAGAATGTGTACTGACACCGCGGCGCGGGCGTGGGAAAAATTGTGAATAAATGGCGCTTATAAAAATATACTAATTACAAGTAAAATAATAGTGGGAGGTGGCATTTCAAGCGCGGGGGCGCATCTTTCGCAGTGCTCGTAAGAATGTATACAGACAGAAAACCTTGTGAAGCGCCCTGGCGCCCATAACGTGGGTAAAATACACTGTTGTGATACCACATATTTATATACATAGTTGTCGGGGATTTGACGGTAGGAATCGTGAATCGTGCCGTCATATCCCTCAGTGTGGGGGCAATCATTGCAAACTTAAATTAAACAGACTATATAGGTTATAGGTAGTTAGTTACTTGAGTAAAATTGAGTGGACTACATTGACAATTTGTTAAAGGGTCTGTCTGAAGATTTAATAAAACGTTATTAACATAACTAACTAAGGCTTAATTAGTTTAATAAATATGTTATTGCATAGAAAAATAAATAGTTTTGATTTAAATTACAAAAAAACACTTATTGTTTAACCAAAGAGAAGAGACACATTATTTATCTAAATCACATGCAATAATTCAGAGAGTGTAATCAGCTCGAATGAATCTCCTAATAGGTACTTACGATACAGTCTCTAACTCGACAAAATCATTTATCTTAGTCAGAATGGCTTCAGAAAAAAATATTAAAATTTTTAAGTTACATACGTATGGTGCCATCTATCGGTAAATTTGCTTAACTAGACAAAAAACACCTCCACCACATTTCCAATATTTCTTGAAAAAGATTTTTATATGTGGTGGAGGCGCCGTCATCTGACGTCATCGCATAAATTTTTTTTTGTCGAGTTAGGGGCGCTATCGTATGTATTAGGACACCCTTATTCCATAAAAAATAATAAAAAAATTCTCCTAGACCTCTATCACTGTTTTATATCAATTTTTCGTCTTAAAATCGCTATAACTTTTTAACCCTTTGACGAATTTAGCAACTGATGCGAAAAGTCGAATCAGCGTATCCCTTTACATACGATAACGTATCTAATTATTCGAAAATCGAAAAAAGTTTTTTTCGACCAAAAAAGAAGCAAGGCTATAGGGTGTGTTTTTTAATATAAAAATTGATACACCCTTTTTGAATTTGAAAGTATTTTACACGTTATCGTATGTAAAAGGACACGCTAATATCATAAATGATATCAGATTTTAAATTAATTCACTGGTTCAAATTTTCATGAAAATTTGTAAGACAAAACTTGATAAAAAACCATGTTATCGATCCAAGCGCAACTTTTGATGGGCATATTGGGTATCAGGGTGCCCTAATACATACGATAGCGTCTCTAACTCGACACAAAAAAAAATTCTCAAAAAAAAACTAAGGTAATACCCTTGCTTCTTTTTTGACCAAAAAAAACTTTTTTCGATTTTCGTATAATTAGATACGTTATCGTATGTAAAGGGATACGCTGATTCGACTTTTCGCATCAGTTGCTAAATTCCTTGAAGGGTTCAAAAGTTATAGCGATTTTAAGACGAAAAATTAATAAAAAACAGTGATAGAGGTCCAGGAGAATTTTTTTATTATTTTTTGCGGAATAAGGGTGTCCTAATACATACGATAGCGTGCCTAACTCGACAGAAAAAAAATTATGCGATGACGTCAGATGACGGCGCCTCCACCATATATAAAAATCTTTTTCAAGAAATATTGTAAATATGGTTGAGGTGTTTTTTGTCTAGTTAAGCAAATTTACCGATAGATGTCGTCACATGTAACTTTAAAATTTTAATATTTTTTTTCTGAAGCCATTCCGACTAAGTCCAAAATTGTTTGTTGAGTTAGAGACACTTTTGTATGTAATAGAACATCCTGAATCCAAAAATATGCATAAAAAGATTCGTTCGGATCAGTGAAACTGTTTTTTATCAACTTTTATATTAAAAAAATTGCTTATAATTTTTAACAAATGAAGGAATTTTAATCTGGTATAATATGCGATATCAGCATGTCATTCTATGTACATAAGAAAGCGTGTATAATACTTTCAAATTCAATAAAGGTGTATCAATAATCGTATTAAAAAAACATTTTTAAATTTCAAAGTAATAGACACACTATCGTAAGTAATATAGCACACTGATATATGTATATTACACCAGATTTTAATTAATTCACTGGTTGAAAATTTCATCTAGGGCTGTAATTATTGAAACAAAATAATTAAAATTTTAATATGTAAAACTAGAATTTATAACGATGTATAACTTATGTTATATGCCTCCAAACATGAGACGTATTTTATACTGTAAATTAAACAGTATACAAATGCAGTAGACAGCCTATATTTCATAGACACCTGTCTAACATTTCATATAAGTTAAGCAGCACCATGATAAGACATATATTGGATGGGTGACCGGCCGGGGTCGGGCTTTTTTATTATTCTAACGTAATATGTATTAAAGTAAATGGTCTCTACATTGTACTTTTTGAAGTAAAGAATGTGTACTGACACCGCGGCGCGGGCGTGGGAAAAAATTGTGAATATATGGCGCTTATAAAAAATATACTAATTACAAGTAAAATAATAGTGGGAGGGGGCACTTCAAGCGCGGGGGCGCATCTTTCGCAGTGCTCGTAAGAATGTATACAGACAGGAAACCTTGTGAAGCGCCCTGGCGCCCATAACGTGGGTAAAATACACTGTTGTGATACCACATATTTATATACATAGTTGTCGGGGATTTGACGGTAGGAATCGTGAATCGTGCCGTCATATCCCTCAGTGTGGGAGCAATCATTGCAAACTTAAATTAATCAGATACTATATTATTTAAAGAGTCTATGTCTGAACATTTAATAAAACTTTATAGGAAGGCTTAATTACTAGTTTAATAAATTTTTGCATACAAAAATAACTAATTTTGATTTAAATAATAAAAAAACACTTATTGTTTAACCAAAGAGAAGAGACACATTATTTATCTAAATCACATGCAATAATTCAGAGAGTGTAATCAGCTCGAATGAATCTCCTAATACTTACGATACAGTCTCTAACTCGACAAAATCATTTATCTTAGTCAGAATGGCTTCAGAAAAAAATATTAAAATTTTTAAGTTACATACGTATGGTGCCATCTATCGGTAAATTTGCTTAACTAGACAAAAAACACCTCCACCACATTTCCAATATTTCTTGAAAAAGATTTTTATATGTGGTGGAGGCGCCGTCATCTGACGTCATCGCATAAAATTTTTTTTGTCGAGTTAGGGGCGCTATCGTATGTATTAGGACACCCTTCTTCCATAAAAAATAATAAAAAAATTCTCCTAGACCTCTATCACTGTTTTATATCAATTTTTCGTCTTAAAATCGCTATAACTTTTTAACCCTTTGACGAATTTAGCAACTGATGCGAAAAGTCGAATCAGCGTATCCCTTTACATACGATAACGTGTCTAATTATTCGAAAATCGAAAAAAGTTTTTTTTGGTCAAAAAAGAAGGAAGGCTATTACCTTAGTTTTTTTTTGAGAATTTTTTTTTGTGTCGAGTTAGAGACGCTATCGTATGTATTAGGGTCCCCTGATACCCAATATGCCCATCAAAAGTTGCGCTCGGATCGATAACATGGTTTTTTATCAAGTTTTGTCTTACACATTTTCATGAAAATTTGAACCAGTGAATTAATTTAAAATCTGGTGTGATATATAATAACAGGGTGTCTTCGTACATACGATAACGTGTAAAATACTTTCAAATTCAAAAAGGGTGTGTTTTTTAGTATAAAAATTAATACATCCTTTTTGAATTTGAAAGTATTTTACACGTTATCGTATGTAAAAGGACACGCTTATATCATAAATGATATCAGATTTTAAATTAATTCACTGGTTCAAATTTTCATGAAAATTTGTAAGACAAAACTTGATAAAAAACTATGTTATCGATCCAAGCGCAACTTTTGATGGGCATATTGGGTATTAGGGTACCCTAATACATACGATAGCGTCTCTAACTCGACACAAAAAAAAATTCCCAAAAAAAAACTAAGGTAATAGCCTTCCTTCTTTTTTGACCGAAAAAAACTTTTTTCGATTTTCGTATAATTAGACACGTTATTGTATGTAAAGGGACATGCTGATTCGACTTTTCGCATCAGTTGCTAAATTCCTTGAAGGGTTCAAAAGTTATAGCGATTTTAAGACGAAAAATTGATATAAAACAGTGATAGAGGTCCAGGAGAATTTTTTTATTATTTTTTGTGGAATAAGGGTGTCCTAATACATACGATAGCGTGCCTAACTTGATAGAAAAAAATATTATGCGATGACGTCAGATGACGGCGCCTCCACCACATATAAAAATCTTTTTCAAGAAATATTGGAAATATGGTGGAGGTGTTTTTTGTCTAGTTAAGCAAATTTACCGATAGATGGCACCATACGTATGTAACTTAAAAAAATGTATATTTTTTTCTGGAGCCATTCTGAATAAGACAAATGATTTTGTCGAGTTAGAGACGGTATCGTAAGTACCTATTAGGAGATTCATTCGAGCTGTTTACCCTCTCTGAATTATTGCATGTGATTTAGATAAATAATGTGTTTCTCCTCTTTGGTTAAACAATACGTGTTTTTGTAATTTAAATCAAAATTAGTTATTTTTCTATGCAATAACATATTAATTAAACTAGTTAAGCCTTCATAAAACGTTTTATTAAATGTTCAGACAGACCCTTTAAAAAAATGCCAATGTAGTCCACTCATTTTTACTCATAATAAGTAACTACCTATAACCTATATAATCAGTTTAAAATATTTTCTCCACTAGATGTCGCAACATGTACCTTTTGAATTACAATATTTAACTCAGAAGCCATTCCGACTAAAACCAAATTATTTTTTCAGAAGCCATTCCGACAATCCCAAATTTATTTTTTTGCATTATTTGTTAGTTCAGCTTTTCTCCGTTAGATGTCGTTATGTATACCGTTTTATATTGAATTATTTTTTCAGAAGACATTCCGATTAAGTTTTTTTGCATTTATTGTTAGTTCAGCTTTTCTCCGCTAGATGTCGCAACATGTACCTTTTAAATTTCAATATTTTTTACAGAAGCCTATGCACAGTTTTTTTTTGCATTCATTGTTAGTTCAGCTTTTCTCCGCTAGATGTCGCAACATGTACCTTTTAAATTTCAATAATTTTTATAGAAGCCTATGCCCAGTTTTTTTTGCATTAATTGTTAGTTCAGCTTTTCTTCGCTAGATGTCGCAACATGTACCTTTTAAATTTCAATATTTTTTTACAGAAGCCTATGCCCAGTTTTTTTTGCATTCCATGTTAGTTCAGCTTTTCTCCGCTAGATGTCGCAACATGTACCTTTTAAATTTCAATATTTTTTACAGAAGCCTATGCTGTTTTTTTTTGCATTCATTGTTAGTTCAGCTTTTCTCCGCTAGATGTCCCATCATGTACTTTTTAATTTTTAATATATTTTTCTGAAGCCAGTCCGACTAACTCCAAATGTATTTTATAGTGCATACTGCATACATATAATTTGTGGTATAGACGCGACCACAATAACTATTTTTTTGATTAATTATTCATAGATATGCAATATAATTTTATAATATACCTGTTTATCTACACAGGTATATAATTTACTGAATTTTTAACATCTTTTTATCTACAAAGATGCTTTTAAACAGTTTTATGTTACCTGTTTATCTACACAGGTAGTCATTAAAAAATTACTGTTTATTTATAACAGCTATTATAACATATATTTATCTACATAGATGATTTATTTTAAGTTTAATTTAATTATTAATATATCAAAATATACTTACTTATTTAATAAATGTTAATTCTTTTACAAATCCTGTAATAATATAAGGATAAAAAAAAATATGTATTACTTTATTAAGATCAATTTATTAAGTTCGTTACAATACAAATATTATAAAAAATAATACAAACGATTTTTTTAGATGATATTGAGAAAGGTTATGGTTATGAATACATCGATTAATATGTCTAGTATCTATAAAATGTAATACACTTTTGATAAAAATAGTTTTAATACCTTTAAATAATTAATTTATACCTTGCTGAGTGCCCGCTGAGAACAATCTTTAAATAATAATTTGAAGCATAATAACTCATAAACTATTGATCGTAGAAAATCGCGCCAGGGACAAAAGTTGTAAAGAATTTAACCCTCTACAAGATTGTTATTTGATATTTTTATATAAAATCAAACATTTTCGAGATAATTAAAAAAAACTACTTTTGAACCTTAATGCTCAATTTCAAAAATTTCAACCATAATTTTTTATATGTGCATAATCAATCCAGTCATATCAATGGTAAAAACACACATCACCTACTAAAAATAAAAGCGCATGTCACAGAACAGGGCTGTAATTAGAAAAGAAACTGTAAAAAACACCAGCTGATGAGCAGTTAACGGTTATAAAAAATAAATCCCATTTTTAAATACAAAGTAAAAAATAAAAATCATATTTGAACGTAAATTTTTTTTAACATTCACTAAACATCATCAAAAACCACATTAGGTAAATTTTTAAACTGAATACAACTTTTTCACTTTCATTATATATTTTAATAACCGGATATTTTTTATTGCCCGTCTTGCTCATCCTTAACCCTGGACTGGTAGACGTTCGTAATAATTACGACTACATTTACACAACGCCCTCTACAGGGAAATCAAGACGGTGTGGGGAGCCGAGCGGGAAGATATGCCTCGTTTAATAGTTCGTCTTCAACCTCTGCCAAGGACAGGTGTCAGTGTTTGCTATTTTTCTAGAGAGAGCCAAGTCACATCGTATCTTTCACGAAGGTCTACACTTTTACGTAAATTTTAGTCGAAATATGTACGTAAAAGGATATGCTGTGAATGTGAAAAAGATCTCATTCGTCTCAATGCTTGATCCAATCATACTTTCTTTAGTTTGTCGATTCGCTGTAAACTTATATTACTAAGTTTATATTTTAATCTTTCGTATTTCGGTATTTTTGTAAATACATAAATCAAAAGATTTTAAAAGCATAAATTTTTTTTTGCCATAAATTTATTAGAAAACCAAAAATTATATAGTAGTAGTCAATTTTACGAACGTCTACTCTTTTCGGCTTAAATTTGACGTCTACCCATCCAGGGTTAATTGATTAATAAAACATAACCTCACTTACTATTATATTGTAATACAGACGTAAGTTATTTTAAAATACGTTTTCAATTTGTTTTAATTAATTCAGTCAATACATTCCAGAATTATATGTATATGTATCACTATCATGGAAGATGATGGTGAGCATGATTTTTATGATACAATTTCTATAAATTCTAACCACTCATCAACTATTCGATCTAGAGAAAATCTAGGTTTATCTCGAAATACTATTTATCATTCAGCTGAAAATATGGAACTGTTACCAAGGCCAGAAACAACTACACCTGATTCACCTATTAAATCAATACTCAAACATCCTGAACAGTCTGCAGTCAATTCTAAAGTAAGTTAAAGTGTTATGATAACTTTAACACTGATAAATAAAGGGTTATCACTTCTATATTTTCGACTCAAATAAACAAAAAAATGGCATCTGTGAAAGTAAACTTTAATAATGTGCATATATTTTATTTTATAAGAAACTAGCTGCCCCGGCAAAAGATAATTTGCATGCTATTTCTTTCTCATTGTTATGGTGTTAAATTTGTGTTAGGGTTATTTTGTGTATTTTGACTATTTTGAGTATTTCGACTGATGTTTAAACATGCATTTTTGTATAATTTCACTATATTTTAAGAATATAAATAAACTGTATCGTAGATCATATTAAAAATACGTGTCCGACTTACCGAATAGATAAAATAAAATAATAAAATTACGTAGTATATCTGTTTAAGGTAGTTGGTCCATCATAATGTGATCACATTAGGCCATGAGTACATATTTATAATTTAGAGAAATGGCAACGCTGTACATTATCTACTATTAACTACTTGTCAAATGATTATATTTTATCATCTAAACTACCACACAATATATTAATAATTAATTAAATCGATTATAATTCCCTTCAATCCACTTATCATATTTTCTAAAAAATTATTTCATTATTTCGTGTATTTTTTACTATAATCAAATGAATACGTTGTTGCCACATTGTCAACAATACTGTAATTTATGTGATGGTTTGGTAGTTAAATCTGGTTAAATCTTAATAACGGGATGGTCAATAATTCCAATTTTTTGTATACTGTTTTCTTTCATATAAATATACAACATGTCAGTTTTTTATGAAAATCTGACGCTACGTTTAAATTTTATCTAATAAAACGTTACGTTAGTGTACGGTTAGTCCATATATAAGCTGTGTTAAAAATATAAACTTTGAGATCGTTTTTCATGACTTTGAGATGGTCAATTTTAATAAAAATGGGCTATTTTTCAGATATTAATCTAGGGAATATTCCTGTGCAATTTAAACAAAATCTGACGGAAACATGTTTACGGACCAACTACCTTAAGCAGGTATACTACGTAATTGTATTATTTTATTTTATCTATTCGGTACGTGAGACACGTGTTTTTAACATAACGTATGATACAGTTTATTTATATTCTTAAATTATAGTGAAATTATACAAAAATGCATACAAGACGACGTTTAAACATTGGTCAAAATACTCAAAATCATAGATGGGCACAGTTAATTGAAAAGTTAACTTCGTTAACTGTTAAAGCGTTAAAATTCTGAAAATGTAACGGAAGTTAAAGTTAACCAAAAATTTGAAAATTTAACGAATGTTAAAGTTAATCCGTTAAAAAGTTAACCATCCAAAATGTTTGAAGACCTTTTTTTTAGCTATTTCGACAACTTTGTTATGTACTTTTCATCAAACAACCAATGTAACGGAAGTTGAGTTAACTTAAAAGTTAATCCGTTAACCATTTTGTTAACTTCGTTAATTAACGATTAACGGATTAACGAATTAATGCCCACCTATGTTCAAAATAGTCAAAATACACAAAATAACCCTAAAAACATTTAACACCATAACAATGAGAAAGAAAGAGCATGCAAATTATCTTTTTCCGGGGCAGCTAGTATTTTATAAGAATTAAATTATAAATTATGTTTTTTATTTCAGATTAATAACCGATTTGACGACGGTATGATGTGTATAGATTTTATTTTAGTACACAAAAGTCATGAACATCACGAACACGAAGAGAATATTAAAAAACGGAATATTTTCGAAAAAAACCTGAAAGATGCTGGACTGATTTTAGAAACTGATACGAGACAAAAAATGAAATTTGTTAAAATTCACGCACCGTGCGATTTATTGTCCAAATATGCTGAAATTTTAAAACTACGGTTACCTATCAAAAAGGTAAGAATATTAGTTTCACTTTAATCAAATTGCTTCGATGATATTTTTTCTATTTTTGCAGGATTTTGAAAAAACTAGCGAAGATAGATCGTTTAAATTTAGTTCTTTACTTGCAAAGTTACCTGATATTTTTAACGTACGTCTCGATCAGGATAAATTTCCAAGTAAGAAGTATGAATTGACCGCGGAATACGGACGGAATAAAGAATATCTGTAAGTTAAAATTAAATAACCTAAATAAAAAAGTGAGGTTATATCGCTTCGAACAATATTTATTATAAATTTCAGGTTTGACGTGAATGAAAAAAACTTCTTTTCGTCAGCAACTCGCGCAATGATAGTCGACTTTATTTTAGAAAGACAGAAATTCGGTGACGAAAAATGTGACATCGGCATTCAAAGATTGTTATCTACGGGCATTTATTTGGCTGCTTATCCACTTCACGATGTAAGTGAACTAAACTAAATCTAAATGAAATGAAAGATCAAAATTAAATTATGAATTATTCACTTTAAATGCTTGTAGGAAAGTCAAATTCGTTTTTAAACTACATAAACAATATTAAAAAACCTTATTTCCTATTTTAACTGTTATTTTAGCCAAAAAAAATTAAAAATTCATCTGTCAGAAATAAATAACCCCAAATATTTAATTATTATAAATGACTTACTTGATAAGTGAAAAATACTATTAAATAACACAAGAAATATTATTAAATAACACTGTTTAGAACATAAATGTAATGAAAATGATAATATAAGTCGTTTACACGCATAAATATATCAAATAAATACAACAATTAAAATATAAAAACCTAATTGCAATCTGATTGGTCCAATTCAAACTGCCATTGTTTTAAATAATGAGTCCATTGTTGCCAATTCATCACTTTTAGTATTTTTTATAATGTTTTCTTACACAATAATTGTTTTTTCTCTGAAATGAATTAGTTTAAACTAATACAGAAGTAAAACAGATAGTTTTTACTATAAATTATATTTTTGGTTATTTATCGTTTTAGCGTCCCAAATTATTTTATAGTATTATTCTATTTTATCTATGATTACTAATATTCTAAATTCAAATAAACGTCAAAAGATGTTTAAATACATGTGGTCGTAAAGTATTTACACAAAAATAAAAAAAATCTAATTGTTATAATTATTTATTTTAAATATTTTATTGGTGTTTTTTCGAAAATTAAAACATAAGCTACATCAAATTAAACATTATTTAATAGAGAATATTGAAAAAAAATAATACAATTTGATTGTCTTATTCTAAATAACGACTTTTCGATCATACGTACTATAATAAATTTCGACATTTGGAACATTGACACAAAAAAACATAGATTCACCATAAAATAATTTGGGACGTTAAAACAATAAATAACCAATGTTTCTATTTGATACAGGGTGACTATAAATACGACACCGTAAACGAAGAAAACATGCGTGCAGTTTTATACAACGAATGGGCCCAAGTTTCAAAATGGATCAAATTCCAGCCTCTCGATTACATCAAAGACTATTTCGGAGTAAAACACGCACTGTACTTCGCATGGCTCGGTTTCTACACTCACATGCTTATACCCGTATCACTATTAGGAATAATTTGCTTGATCTACGGCTTATCAACAATGCCCCAAAGCCAGCTCATGAAAGAAGTGTGCAACCCAGATTTAAACGTAACCATGTGCCCGCTCTGCGATAAGAAATGCGATTACTGGGAACTAAAGGACGCATGCTTTTATACAAAGCTGTCGTACTTGGTTGATAATCCGTTCACGTTAGCGTTTGCAGCGTTTATGTCGATCTGGGCAGCTATTTATTTAGAGTTGTGGAAACGGTACAGTGCAGGGCTTACTCACAGATGGGGGCTCACGGGTTTTGATTTAGAAGCAGAACATCCGAGGCCGCAGTATTTAGCACGGCTCAGTGATGCCCAGAAAAAGGAGAATGCGGTCACGCAGATTTCGGAACCGATTGTGCCGTTTTGGTCGAAAAAATTACCTGCACTTATTTTTAGTTTTTCTTTGGCGTTTTTTTGGGTATGGATGATAATTAAAAATAATATCAGATGTAGAGTGTTCTGATTCACTCTGCAAATAACTTACTTGATGTAAGAATAATAAAAAAAGTTTAAAAGATAGTTTGCATTTAAAATAAATATATTTCACTAAATTAAATTTTTGTTTTTATAAGAAAAGTGAAATTTTCATTATATGATTATTTAAATTGGGTGGTCTATTTAAATTGAGACAAGCAAATATCTCGAAAATTAAGGTTTTCAGAGAAAATGTTTGGTACAAACGTTTCTGGGTTAAAAGGGGGGAAACCCAATGGAAGTAAAATTTTTGACTTTGGGTGGAGGTTTTATGGTCATTTTGGGGCCAACTTCAAATGGAAACCTATTTATTTTTTTGCAGATTAGTATTTTACAGAAAAAAAGAAACAACTTTTGTCTGAGAAGTTTTTTCAAAATCCTCTTTTTTAGTAAAAATATTAAAAATCTAAAAAAAAATCTTTTAAAATATCCTAAAATTTAAAAAAAATCATTTTTTAAATTTAATTGTTACTTAAACATGCATAATTAAAATCTATAAATAAGAATTTCGATTTTTTTTAATAAAAACAAAAAAATACATTAAAAAAATGTCCCTGAATTTGAAGATTTTGAAAAAAATTCTCAGAAAAAAGTTGTTTCTTTTTTTCTGCAAAATATGAATATGTAAAAAAAGAAATAGGTTTCCATTTAAAAAATGAAGTTGACCCCAAAAACGACCTTAAAAACTCTATTCAAAATCAAAATTTTTACCTCCATTGATTTTCCCCCTTTTAACCCTGAAACTTTTGTACCAAACATTTTCCCTGAAAAACCTTAATTTTCGAGATATTTGCTTGTCTCAATTTAAATAAACAATTATGTTTAATAAGTACAAATGAAAATTCTTTTAAAAATATTTAAACTCACCTGACAGTTACAAATACTGTTACAAAACTAAACATAACCTCAAACTTGCATCTGGTAGCAGGGAAAGGAACTAAAGAAAAATATTGAAATCAGTTAAGTATCAGAAAATGTTTATAAAATTATCAATAATATAGTTATTTGCAGTGAATCAGAACGCTCTGGCACAATCGTGCGCTGTTGCAGAATATTTTTAATGTTTAAAATAATTTTCAGATACTTTTAGCCGTCGCAGCTGTATTCGGTGTTGTTTTGTATCGAATGTCCCAGATAACGTCGAGTAAACTTTATCCAGGAGATTCTACGTTTTCTAAAGTTTTGACAGTTCCGATTATTGCAGCTATAATGAATTTATTTTTTATATTGATTCTGAACAGAGTCTACGACTATTTAGCTGTGTATTTAACAGAGAAAGAATATCAAAGGACGCAGACAGAATTCGATGAGAGCTTGTCTTTGAAAATTTATATGTTTCAATTCGTCAATTATTATTCATCGTTGTTTTATCTCGCTTTAATAAAAGGGAAGTTTGTCGGGTACCCAGCAAAGTATAATAAAATACTCGGTTATCGACAAGAAGAGGTTAGTATTCTGCAGAAAATTGCAACAATTAAATTATTTATTTAAATTTAATTGTTGCAAACTTAAACCGTTACTTTTGCACGCGATAGTAAAATCACATTTTAATATAATTACAGTGTAGTCCTGGTGGATGTTTAATGGAACTATGTATCCAGTTAGTTATTATAATGGTCGGTAATCAGTTAATGAACGCAGCATTAGAACAAGTTATACCGTTTTTGTATAAGTTATTTAATACAATGAGATCAAAACGGTGCGAAAAAGATGAAGAAATTATTAACACAACTACAACTACAGAAAGAAAACAATGGGTTCAAGATTTCAAATTGTTAGAGTTTGGACAGCGGGCGTTATTCGACGATTATCTTGAAATGAGTGAGTAGTTACTTATATTGGTCAAACACATAATAGGGTTCCGTAGTCAAAAAGAGTTATTTAAAAATTTTCGTGACTGAAGGGTTAAAATCAAAAAGTTATTTGACATTTTTTATTGGATTTTAAGAGACCTATCAAATGACACCCCACTCAATGGGGTAAGTGGGAAAAAAATGTGAGTCTATAGAAGGGGGGTCCAAACAAATTTTGACAATGTTCGTTATAATTTTCAGTGAAAGTACTAATTAAAAGCTACATTCTGAATTTTTTCAGATTTTTTGAATTGATTGTTTAGAAAATAGAGGGGGGGACGCTCTGACAACGACATTAGAAAGCAAATATATCTTGACTGAAGGGTTGAAATCAAAAAGTTATTTGACATTTTTTATTGCATTTTAGGAGACTTATCAAATGACACCCCACTCAGTGGGGTAAGTGGGAAAAAAATGTGAGTCTATAGAAGGGGGGTCCAAACAAATTTTGACAATGTTCGTTATAATTTTCAGTGAAAGTACTAATTAAAAGCTACATTCTGAATTTTTTTCAGATTTTTTGAATTGATAATTTAGAAAATAGAGGGAGGGGGACGCTTTTTGAATGACTTTGGAGAGCAAATACATCGTGATTGAAGGGTTAAAATCAGAAAGTCCTGTTACATTTTTTGTTGCATTTTAGGAGACTTTTCTAACGACACCCCACTCAATGGGGTAGGTGAAATATTTTCATTTTATGGAAGGGGGTCCAAAAAAAATGTTTTTTTGAAAAATCTTATCATTTCTATTTTTGGGGCATCAATCTACGACTGTAAACCAAATTTCATCTTATTATGTCAACATTTTTAATAGATGGACGGACAGGTTAGCCAGTTTCTGGAAAACCGGGAAAAATTAGGGAATTTTGCTATACAGGGAAAAGTCAGGGAATTTGGTTGGAAGTTAGGGAATTTTTTTAAAAATGCAAAAACCACACATATTAAAATTTAAAAGAAAGCATGTAACCTTTTTTTGCAAAAACGGTAAAAACTCTTCTGAAAAACCGGGAAAAGTCAGGGTAAATTGTTCCAGAGAAATACCGGCCACCCTGATAGAGAAACTACTTTTCTACGGAACCCTAAAAAGTGCCACGATGGAATAAAACACAGCTACTAAAATTAATAACAAAATATTTCCTTCCAGTTATCCAATTCGGATTCATAACAATATTCGTCGCGGCATTTCCGTTAGCCCCGCTATTCGCTTTGATAAATAACATATTCGAGATGCGCCTGGACGCAAAAAAATTCTTAAGATATTACCGCCGACCTGTGCCTTGTCGTGTGCGAGATATAGGAATCTGGTTACCCGTTATGGAAGCCCTAAGTCGCTTAGCTGTGATTTCAAACGCGTTTATAATCGCATTCTCTTCCAATTTCATACCGCGTTTAGTTTACATGCTAGTCGTAAGCGCAGATCACAAAGAAGACGGATACTTAGACTTCCTACTCGCACGTTTTAACACGGCCGATTTCCAAATGGGCGTAGCACCTTTGAATCCTTCGAAAAACGTCACCACGTGCATGTATTTGGAGTTTAGAAATCCACCGGATCACGAGAGCAAATATAAACGGCCGTTGATATACTGGGAGATACTCGCGTTTAGATTGTTGTTCATAGTTATATTTCAAAATGTGATTGGATTTTTGATGTCGACTTTGAAATGGGCGATTCCAGATCAACCAAGAAAACTCAGCGATCAAATAAAGAGGGAAGGATATTTGATACGGGATATTATTATTAAAAACGAAGGTATGTTTTTGTTTATTAATTAAACACTGAAATAATACACTCAATATAACGGCACAAACTTTAACGATGTTTACAATATGACGCAAAAATTATATATATCTAAATTGAAAAATCAAATTATGAATTGTTCATTTTAAATGCTTGTAGGAAAGTCAAATTCGTTTTTAAACTATGTAAACAATATGTTTAAAACTGTTATTTTAGCCAAAGAAATAAATAACCTCAATTATTTAATTATTATAAATGACTTGATAAGTGAAAATACTATTAAATAACATAAGAAATATTATTAAATAACACTTTTTAGAACATAAATGTAATGAAAATGATAATATAAGTCGTTACACGCATAAATATAACAATTAAAATATAACAACCTAATTGCAATCTGATTGGTCCAATTCAAACTGTAATTGTTTTAAATAATGAGTCCATTGTTGCCAATTCATCACTTTTAGTATTTTTTATAATGTTTTCTTACACAATAATTGTTTTTTTCTTTTTATTAAAAAATAATAAGTTTTTCATATCACATGCATAGAAACAACTAGTTTTGAACCCTGTTTTGACAGTCGAAACAAGACAATTTCAGACCAATGCGATTGTGCCGAGCAGAAACAAAGAAACAACGTTGTTTCTGACTAGCAAATTCATTAATTTTAAATCTGTCAGAATCGCATTTGTAATAAACAAAAGCGAATCTTATTTCTGAATAATTCTATTATTAAAATAGTATAAGATATTACTGCGCTATTTGTCTGAAATAGTCTTACTTCGACTGGCTACAGAAATCAAAACTCGTTGTTTCAATGCATGTGATATGAAAAATAGCGTGTGTGGCACGGGATGAAACAAAGACGATTTCAGACCAGAGCGATGACAGCAGTCAACTCTCGCCCTCGTCAGAAATCGTCTTGTTTCAACCCTTGCTACACAATATACTATTATATAGAAGTAAAACATATTAGTTTTTACTATAAATTATATTTTTGGTTACGTTTTTTCGGTGTTTAATGTTTGAATTAGAATTTTTTCAACATCTGGTCACGATTTTTTCCTTTTTATTTATTTTTGCATTCAAAACTTTCAATAATAAATTCCTAACCTAACTATTTCTACTAAAATAAAACAACACTTACACGTACATATTGATAAGATTTTACAAAAATTCTGTGTAGCGTCTCGAGAAACAAATCACAGCTTTCCTATTAGCTCCGGACAGGACCAATCTACATAACGCTGATAAAAAATACAACCGGTAGGAGCCGAGTCTATTTAAAAGATTCATCGAACAAACAGACAAACTCACATGTTTACATTTTTAAAGTAGATTGAATTTTTTTTGTTTTTATTTTTTTTTTATTTTAGTCGAGTCTTGGAAAAGATCCATCCTAACAGCTTCGTTGAAAGGTTATTTATTGTGTGTTTGTGTGGATCTGTTCTATTTTTTATTTTTTTTTTAGTTTCATTAGTTAATAATAATTCATTTCCATTGTTTGTAATACTAACAAAATTTGACGAAAATCGTACGACGGGAAGTTAGTTAAAAATCGATTGCAAGATTTGCATCCCCGGACATACATACATGTCAAGTTTTAAGTAAAAGCTTACATATTAAAAAATGGTTTTCCCCCTTTAGTACTAAAATTATCTGTAACATTGACATATGTGAGTGAAATACTACCATAGACTTACAGAACTATCTATTCGTAGACTTACAAGTCTATGAATATGTACTACAAGTTGACATTTCGACCTAACCTAACAAAAATATTACGATTTTAATTTCAACAATTAAAACTTTTCAAATTATCACTATCGATAATCATATTAACCCTGGACGGGTAGACGTTCGTAATAATTACGACTACATTTACACAACGCCCTCTACAGGGAAATCAAGACGGGGTGGGGAGCCGAGCGGGAAGATATGCCTCGTTTAATAGTTCATCTTCAACCTCTGCCAAAGACAGGTGTCAGTGTTTGCTATTTTTCTAGAGAGAGCCAAGTCACATCGTATCTTTCACGAAGGTCTACTCTTTTACGTAAATTTTAGTCGAAATATGTACGTAAAAGGATATGCTGTGAATGTGAAAAAGATCTCATTCGTCTCAATGCTTGATCCTTTAGTTTGTCGATTCGCTGTAAACTTATATTACTAAGCTTATATTTTAATCTTTCGTATTTTGGTATTTTTGTAAATACATAAATCAAAAGATTTTAAAAGCAAAAACTTTTTTTCTGCCATAAATTTATTAGAAAACCAAAAATTATATAGTAGTAGTAAATTTTACGAACGTCTACTCTTTTCGGCTTAAATTTGACGTCTACCCATCCAGGGTTAACTAATAAAAATCCTGGTTCATATACATACTATATACATCATGGGCATCCGCAGAAGAAACAAATGACTTGCGTAGAATTAAATTATGTATGTAATTAAAAATCCCAACAATTAAATAATTTAACTTCCCCCCCCCCACATCGAAATATTATCTACAGATGCCCATGCTATACATACATAAATTGCTTGGGGTTTAATGCATTGTGTTGTTGTCTAGTGACGCAGCCAATATTTTGAAACGAAGATATTGCACCCATATTGGCTGTGTCACTTTTGTTTTTAGCTTTTAGAAATGTGGTACTCTGGAACTATTGATTACATAAACTTGTAAGAAGTTTTTAATAAGAGAAACGTGATATTTCATTTAAAAAAGAATTTGACAGTTACAAGTCATTGTTGCAAAATTCAAAATTAAACATAACCTCAAATAATATACGAAAAATACGATGTAAATGAGTAAATAGTTGTAGGAAGATTAAGGGGTTATACCAGTGTGAACGCTGGAAATTTGGGTGATTTTTGGAAATTTTTTGGAAGAAAAATACTCAATGAAATATTTTGGAAAATTGAGAATATATTAAGCTATATTAGACGTGTATTCAATAATTTTTTCACGTAAAAATATCGATATCTAAGCGAGTTATGCGCCAAAAAAAAAATCTCCTCCACTGCGGCCATGATTCCGGACGATGGAGTAGTTGAAATTGAAAAATGAAATAATGTCGTTAAACTGGAAGATATTTCCTGTACGACGACCTACGATTTTCGAAAAATATCAAAATCTAACAAAATGACGTAGTTATGAAAAAAAGTATGTTTTATTGCCTATAAAATGGTCGTATTTTTAATGCTAAATCGTCAATTTTCATCCAATCAAAAATATCCTAGTTCATCGTAGAGTAAATATATTCAAGAGTACTTCGTTCAAATTTCAAGTAAATCGGATAATTGCTCTTTGAGTTACAATGTCAACAAATTTGAAAAATCTCATTTCGAGAAAAACGCGTTTAAAGATTTAACTATCGATTTTATATCTGCGAGCGGTTGCTCTTTAGAAGGCTGCTGTTTGGAGAGTATTAGAGATACGGCCTTGAAATTTTCACAGAATATTCTTGAAACTATAAACTCTCCAAAAAGGCTAAAAAATAATTGATTTTTTGAAAATTTCACACTGGTATGGCCCCTTAACTATAATTTTAAAATGATCCAAATAAGACATTTCTAAAGTTTATGTGAACAATAATTTCCGAGTAATTTTACGTCAAACATATTCGATTAATATTGTTATTTCTGATACAGATAAAAAAGATAAAGAAGAAAAAGGTAAGGAAATTAATGGAACTGAAGATGTTGGCAAGATAAATGAAGTATTCGTTCACGCTGACGGTGACAATAACGTAGGCGATAATATAGTTTAGTTTATACATTTTTAAAAACAAATATATATAGTAATATATTTTTACAATGTATTTTCAGAAGAGACGGCTTTTTTAAAGTATAAAAAAATAATATGACGTGAAGTTTTTTAACGTAACTTTGAAAAAATTTTATTACAAACGAACTAATATTTTTATTACTGTTTTTGCGTCGATTGGTTTTTGGTTATTTTTGAAACATTTTGTAAATATTTTCTAAGGTAAATGGTTAAAATAAAATAGTGCTCTAATATTATTTATTAATTTAATTATTTTGATATTATAGTCGATAGGTATTCAGGTATAATGACATTAAAAACAAACTATATTTTATCTCGAACGACGTAATGACCAATAAGTATAACAATAAAAAAATAAATAAAACGGGCAAGTGCGTGTTGGGCACGCACATGATAGGGTTCCGTAGTCATTCTCATTACGATTTATAAAAAGTATTTTTCAAAATTTTCGTGACTGAAGGGTTAAAATCAAAAAGTCATTTGACTTTTATTATTACATTTTAGGAGACCTATCAAATGACACCCCACTCAATGGGGTAAATGAAAAAATGTGAGTTCACTTTTCAATCTATGAAAAGGGGGTCCAAAATATTTTTTACAATGTTCGTTATAATTTTCAGTGAAAGTACTAATTAAAAGCTACATTCTGAATTTTTTTCAGATTTTTTGAATCAATAGTTTAGAAAATA
Source organism: Sialis lutaria (assembly GCA_949319165.1). NCBI lineage: Eukaryota > Metazoa > Arthropoda > Insecta > Megaloptera > Sialidae > Sialis > Sialis lutaria. The sequence goes on from OX439238.1 coordinate 468,417, forward strand.
GAGGGGGGGACGCTCTGACAGCGACATTAAAAAGCAAATATATCGCGACTGAAGGGTTAAAATCAAAAAGTTATTTGACGTTTTTTATTGCATTTTACGAGACCTATTAAATGACACCCCACTCAATAGGGTAAGTGGGGAAAAAAATTAAAGTTCAATTTTCAGTCTATGAAAGGGGGGTCCAAAATATTTTTGACAATGTTCGTTATAATTTTCAGTGAAAGTACTAATTAAAATCTACGTTCTGGAATTTTTTAAGATTTTTTAAATTGATAGTTTAGAAAATAGAGGGGGGGGGCGCTTTTTTAATGACTTTGGAGAGAAAATACATCGTGAACGAAGGGTTAAAATTAAAAATTTCTGTTACATTTTTTGTTGCATTTTAGGAGACCTTTCTAACGACACCCCACTCAATGATGTAGGTGAATTTTTTTTTTTTTAAACACTTTTCATTTTATGAAAGGGGGGTCTAAAAAATTTGTATTTTCAAAAATCTTATCATTTCTGTTTTTGGGTCATTAATCTACGACCGTATACCAAATTTCATCTTATTATCTCAAAATTTTTGAAGACGGACGGACATGGAGAAACTATAAGGGTTCCTAGTTTTCTACGGAACTCTAAAAACTGAATCTCAAAATGCGCACATGTTTTTATTTTTTATCGTTGCTCAAAATCCAATTAAAACCTTCGAGCATATACCTACTAGAGGCGTGCAAGAGAGAAAGCGCAATAACGCTACATTCTATCTCTCTCGCTCCGCGTGCGGCGGGGAGAGGCAAGTGCTTCTCGCTATCACCGGTACCAATCAGCACGCGGAACGAGAGAGAAAGGATGTAGCGTTATTGCGCTTTCTCTCTCGCACGCTTGTTCGCATGCCCGAACGGCAAGACTACCTCTAGTAGGTATATGCTCGAAGATTAAAACGATCGCATGTACTTAACTATTTTAATTATTTACAAAGAACTGCAACAATGTTATCAAATGTATTATTATCTAGCTTTTTACGACGCATTTATTATTTTTTATAATAAATAATCATACCTACGCCTCTTAGTCCAGTAAAGGAAGCATTTTGACACAAAATTTAGTGGGCAAGTTGATTCGTATAGATTTTGAACTGGAGAATTCGAAAAAAATAACCCGGACTGGCGAAAAGTGGTGCAACATCCTTAAAAATGGGGTTAACAGACGAAAACCCCATTTCCAACCGTTTTTTTTATTTTAACACAAAATCTAAAGCGACGATGGAGTATTTTTATGGTTGATATTTGTTGGGGGCACTGCGATGAATCGATTGGGATCATAAATAATTTATTTTACCAAAAATTACTGGACTATCTATATTTTATTCAAGTACTATTTATTTATATTGAAGATAGGATTATTTAACTTTTACTACAATCAGCACAAATGTAATGTGTCTTGAAACAATATGAAAAAAACTGTACCTGCTTTTGAATATTCTATTTTTTTTATTAGTCGCTTAACCTATGCCTTATATGTAAAGGTATGATATTACTAAAGAACTTCGATTAGTGGAAAATAAATTCAATTTGAGTCCTTTTTCGTTTGAATATAATATTTTTAAAGTTAAAGCTAAATAACAGGGTATTTGACACTATTAATAATAAATACTAAAATGTTCTAAACCATAGGTGTCCGTCCAACCTTTGAGCTTTGTGGGCCGCAGAGCGCAAAAAAAATGCGAAAAAATGTGTTAAGGGCCGCACAAAAATTTGAACACCTTTTTTTCGTTATTGACTTAATATTAATTTATATAATTATTTATATCTCTGTATGAATACTTTATATTTCTACTTTTTATGACAAACAATCTGATTGTCATATTTCACGTTTTTTTTTTAAATCTTATGCGGGCCGCACGAAGACTACTCGAGGGCCGCATGCACCTAATTTTAAAATGTAATATATATATTTAACCTATTAGTCACGTGATTGCAAACGCGTCTAGCAGAACTGTCACTGGTATGACGTAGTTATTTACTATGGAATAAAAACGTCAGAATACTCGATCCCTATTGGTTGATTTCAGTTACGTCACATGACATACCACGTGACTGAATGCGCGTTTTGGCGGGAATTTTTTTCATTTAAATAGAAAAAAAATATTTTCAACGTTTTTTCGGCAATATTTTGGAAAAAGATACTAAGGTATCTATTATATACGTACGCATAGTTAACAATATATTTTAAAATTTATCCAAATACCCTGTTATTTATGAAAACCTATAGTTAAAGAGGTTATCATATCACTCAAAGGTTGTCTTATAGGGTAGTTTCACGCTATTGGTTGACGGCTAGTGACGTAATCAGCCGTCAAAAATCCATGGAAACTACAAGAGTGAAATTTTGACATTAGACGGTCAATGACGTCACACGCCCCCTCCCCCTGCCGCTCATTCCCTTCACTATGAGACAACCTGTATATTTTAACAACCTTGTTTATCACTCTAGTAATATTATATCTCTATGGCCTTATGTATAAATAATATTTTTTTTGTTTTTAATACAAATATCGATGTATAAAAAAAATGTATTGCCAAATAGTAAAAATTTTTAGAACTATATCATAAAGAAGAGGTATTTTTCGAAGAAGTCAAATAAAAAATAACTTACTGCTATCATAAATAGATCTTATTTTAGGTAATACGTCAAAAATCATACTAAAAAATGTTCTTTTTGATATAATTCTGATTTTATACTATTTGGTTCTTTTTATTGTACTTTATAAGAATATCAGTGCAGACTGCAAATATTATTAGCTTTATATGATATTAAAAAAAGGTCATCCCTACTTTGAAAAAAAAAATCATTATATAAATAATTTAGGTTTATTTTTATAAAAATATTTTAATATATCCGTGTTACAGGGGGTGGTCTACATACAATTTTATTGAATAACGTTAACGCAGCTCAAATTATAAATTTTTTACAGCTTTATACGTCATCTATATATTTTTTTGAATAGTGATATGGACGTACTATTGTGCATTGCCAAATATATTAATTATAAATATTATCAAATACTGAATTTAGGGACCGTTAAACGGGTTTATTTTTAGTTAAAATGTATAAAATAGACATCGACATACAGGGTGTCCCAGGACTGTGTCAAAGCTCAATATTTCATATTATTATAAGAATTAGAAGAAAACTTTAAATGCAAAAGTTGTCAGGCTAGAGCATCGGCATAGTTTGAAATTAGTTACATTTATACAGGATGACCCATAACTGCGTTACAAATCAAACTTATTTTTTTTTAAATACAAACTGTATTTTTTTTTTCAAAATTTTCAAATGGAACACCCTATATATTTTTACATTTTCGAATTGCCTGTTCAATTATCAACACATTTTACAAACCATGTTCTATACCTAAATCCAACCGTTAATAAGTCATTAATTTTATATTAAAATCTTAAGATTTTTTTAAAAACAATACAACTTTATTATATTCCACAAAATAATTAAATTTTTATGTTGTTGAAGTTTGTAAGTTCTATTAGTTTGTTTAGTTATTTTTAAGCGAACTGTTTTATTGATTATAATAAAGTTGTATTGTTTTTATAAAACAACTTAAGATTTTAAAATAAAATAAATAACTCTTTAACGGCTGGATTTAGGTAAAGAACATGGTTTGTAAAATGTGTTGAGAATTGAACAGGCAATTCGAAAATGTAAAAATATATAGGGTGTTCCATTTGAAAATTTTGAAAAAAACTAGGTTTAGTGTTTTGATACACCCTGTACAAATAATACAATTTTGTAAATGTTTGACATAATATCGCAATAATAGAGAATATGTCAAAACTACTTCAAACAGAAAACAATTTTTTTTGTTGTAATTAGAAAATTACAAGGTGTTGAAAATGTTCCCATTTTCTTACAAAATTGGTCATAATTTCTAAGCCCCTCTATATAATCCAATAATGATATATCAAAATACTCAGAGGAGTGAATGCTATTAGATTACCAAATAAAAATATACAGTTTGTATTTAAAAAAACATAAGTTTGATTTGTAACGCAGTTATGGGTCATCCTGTATAAATGTAACTAATTTCAAACTATGCCGATGCTCTAGCCTGACAACTTTTGCATTTAAAGTTTTCTTCTAATTCTTATAATAATATGAAATATTGAGCTTTGACACAGTCCTGGGACACCCTGTATACAAGTGTAAGGATGGCCGTTTGAGGATAGTTGATTGTATATGGATGGCCTATTGTTTAAGTAGTCCGTAAATACAGTATTTTGATTGTTGCTGCTTTAGATTTAAATACCTCATTGTTAATCTGTTTATCGGTGCTATAGGTGTCGTTGTTATTAACAATTTAAATTAAGTATTCATTTTATTTTTCTATTTAACATATTTATACAAAATTTTTATATAAATAATACACTTATTTAAAAAAAACTATGTATTTTATTTTCGATAAAATTTGTTTCCAGTTTTCAGGTATTAAAATATGTAAAAAGGTAGGTAAATATACGTTATCGAAAATTTTATACTGGTGTTTATTAAGTCTGTTAACTACGTGTCAATTATTTTAGATTTAATTTTTAGTGACTCTACCCTATATACAGGGTGATTCAGCACTGTCGTGCCAAACTTGAACAGTAGATTGAGAAAAATATTTTAAGCAAAAAACTTTCAATAAACATGTGTCCGGAAATTTTTCCTTAGGGAACTACAGGCTTTCAAAGATTTTACTAAAAATTAGTTTTAATTTAATATCTAGAGAACCCTTTGTGCTAGAATTATGAAATTTAGTATTTGGTTTAGTAATAATATCTGTTATCGATTTCTAATATTAACCAATTATATTTTAGACCAGGGTTGTATGGGGCCAGTGGGCCCATCGATTTTGATCTTGCAATTGTTTGTTCCTTAATTTTTTTCCTGAGTTGATACTTTTATAAGATTATATGACACAAAATACACAAAAACATACTTTACTTGTTTATCATAGGATAAACCGTTTTCGAGTAATATCGATGGAAAAGAAAGCATGCAGAATTTAACTTAATACGGATCTTTGAAATTACAAAAAATAAATTTATATTCTTGTTCTATGATTAAAGGTAAGAATAAAGTTCATTTAAATAAACCTCCTAATATGAATCCTGTAAGATCTATAGCCAGTTCTTTTACTATTACATGAACTTTAGTTATGACTAAAAAAACAAACTAAAAATGGCTATTTGTTGATATTGATGCATTTTCGGAGGTTTATTTAAATGATTTTTACTCTTACCTTTAATCATAGAATAAGAATATAAATTTATTTTTTGTAATTTCAAATATCCTTATTAAGTTAAATTCTGCATGCTTTCTTTTCTATCGATATTACTCGAAAACGGCTTATCCTATGATAAACAAGCAAAGTATGTTTTTGTGTATTTTGTGTCATATAATCTTATAAAAGTATCAACTCAGGAAAAAAATTAAGGAACAAACAATTGCAAGATCAAAATCGATGGGCCCACTGGCCCCATACAGCCCTGGTCTAAAATATAATTGGTTAATATTAGAAATCGATAACAGATATTATTACTAAACCAAATACTAAATTTCATAATTGTATCACAAACGGTTCTCTAGATATTAAATTAAAACTAATTTTTAGTAAAATCTTTGAAAGCCTGTAGTTCCCTAAGGAAAAATTTCCGGACACATGTTTATTGAAAGTTTTTTGTTTGAAATATTTTTCTCAATCTACTGTTAAAGTTTGGCACGACAGTGCTGAATCACCCTGTATATTAATTATTTTTACTATTTTTTAACATAATTTTAAAATTATTAGTAAAAAAATCGTAATTCCTATTATAGCAATTTTGATGCAGGTAAAAATATAATTTAATACATGTGTAGGTAATTTTTTTTCTAGCAGTCTAAACGATTACAGTGGATCTTCGTTACTACGTGATGAAAAACGTACTAACGAAGTCCCACTGTATAATAAAAAAACATATTTCTGAAAATTGATACAGGTAACTATACAGGGTCCTCCAATAGTGCGTCCGGCATTGTTTTACGCCCAAACTATTGAAGATAGAGAGTTAGGAAAAAAATTTTACTATATATATCGACCCTAAAGAATTTCAGGAAAATATTTTCAACCCCCTAAAACCGCTCCTTGGGGGGTAGTTTGAGGGGTACATGCCCGTTTCTCAGTAAAATCAAATGGAATGGTATATCAAAAAGTACATATTTGTAAAGATAATAAAAAAATAAGAAACTTTCGTAAAACAAAAATTTTCATACTTTCAATTGTTTAAAAAATATGGCGACTTGTTATCAAATTTTAGAGTTTTACTCAAAGTGCTCAAATTTCGTTAAATATTTATGGAATTTTATTATTATTTTAAATTTAGAAAGTAGAAATATTGAACTTTGTAAAGATGTATGATTATTTGAGATTTTAATAGTTTAAAGTGTCATACTCGACATACCAAAAATTGAAAAGTTCAATTAGGGATAATTCAAAATTTTTAAATACAATGGTATATCAATTAGTACTTTTTCTTAAAGAAGATATGTAAATAAACAGTTTTTGATAAAAAAAATTAAAATTAAAAAATTTAATTTTCAGTTTTCAATTTTAAAATTATAATTTGAAATTTGAAATTTTCTTAACAAAAGTTGTTTATTTACATATCCTTTTTAAAAAAAAGTACTAATTGATATACCGTTCTATTTGAAAATTTCGAATTATCCCTAGTTGAACTTTTGAATTTTTGATATATCGCGTATGACACTTTAAACTATCAAAATCACAAATAGTCATACATCTTTACAAAGTTCATTATTTCTACTTTCTTAATTTGAAAAAATAATAAAATTCCATTAATTTTTAACAAAATTAGAGCACTTTTAGTAAAACCCTAAAATTTGAGAACAAGTCGCCATATTTTTTAAACAATTGAAAGTATGAAAATTTTTGTTTTACGAAAGTTTCTTATTTTTTTATGATCTTTACAAATATGTACTTTTTGATATACCATTCCATTTGATTTAACTGAGAAACGGGTATGTACCCCTCAAACTACCCCCCAAGGAGCGGTTTTAGGGGGTTGAAAATATTTTCCTGAAATTCTTTAGGGTCAATATATATAATAAATTTTTTATCCTAAAACTCTATCTTCAATAGTTTGGGCGTAAAACAATGCCGGACACACTATTGGAGGACCCTGTATATACAGGGTGACCCATTTTAAGTGCACACCTCTAATAACTTTTTATGGTGAATTGTTATCAAAAAACTTTTCAGATAAAAGATACACGGTTTGGAGGGGGACATAGACGTACTCGGATGAATTTTTTTTAGGTGGTGTTTTCAGGGTGATATGAAGGTCAACATCATTTTTTTAAATAGGAACCTATAGTTTTAATTAAGTTATTTTATTTTACGTGAAAAAACACGAATCTTTCATTGAAAACTTTTTTTGAAAAACTTAAACCTTTCCAAGATATCTAACAAAATAATTCGAGATTTTGAACTTTCAATATTTTTTTACCAAGAAACCATCAACTTTAGAGAAAAAGTACCAAATACAAAAAATGTTTATTTTGATCTAATAAGACTTATTAGAAAATTTATTTTAAAATTTTAAAACTTTTTCAATTCATTTTATTTAAGCAAAAAAAAAATTGTTAAAAAAAAATTAGAATAATTTTTTAAATTTTATTAGACCAAAATAAACACTTTTTGTATTTTATACTTTTTCCCTAAACCTGATGATTTGGGAGTAAAAAAATATTGAAAGTTCAAAATCTCGAATTATTTTGTTAGATATCTTGAAAAGGTTTAAGTTTTTCAAAAAAAGTTTTCAATGAAAGATACGTGTTTTTTCACGTAAAATAAAATTACTTGATTAAAACTATAGGTTCCTATTTAAAAAAATGATGTTGACCTTCATATCAACCTGAAAACACCACCTAAAAAAATTTCATCCGAGTACGTCTATGTCCCCCTCCAAACCGTGTAACTTTTATCTGAAAAGTTTTTTGATAACATTTCACCATAAAAAGTTATTAGAGGTGTGCACTTAAAATGGGTCATCCTGTATAATATAAACTGATTTTTTTATGAAACTTAACTTTTGCATGCAGCTTTTACGAAAGCTTAAAGTACATGCAAAAAAAAGAAAGATAGGAACAGACAATACCTCGTCAATTATAATATTTTAAATGTTGTCAGTTATAAATCATGATACGTATTTCCAAAATGTTTTTGTGGTTTTTCATATGATAACAATAAGTATATTTATCGTACAATTTAAATTTTTAGAAAAATCATAAATATTTATCTATACAGTAACACCTCGCTATAACGGCTACTACTCGCTTAACAACAGTTCGCAATAACGACGCTCTTAAATCTCGATAAGTTTCGATAAAAGTTTAACCCTTAGCTGCCAATGTGGGGTACCAGGCGCCCCACATTGTAAGCTGTATAAATTTTACAAAGTTTAATTTTTTAAATAAGTATATTATATATTTAAAAAATATATATTCGAGTGCATTCCGTATCGTTCGAAGATGATAGAAGAATTTTATTGAATTAAAATATTCAATAGCTTACGAGTAGTTAGCATTTTAGTGTCTGGGGTACGAGGTGACCCCAGTGTGACAGGTTAGTTATTCTGGAGAAGTGGAGCAGCAAAGGGTTAAAAAGGGTGTTATATGATTACGATATACGCTGTATATTATAGAGAAAAATGTAAAGGGGTCTCGAATCTCAATGAAGAAAATCATTTTTTTAAAGGGGGGGGGGGGGGGGTCGATGAATACACTGAAAAAATTACTGTTAATTTTTAACATAAAATAGTATATTGTGTAGCAAGGGTTGAAACAAGACGATTTCTGACGAGGGCGAGAGTTGACTGCTGTCATTGCCCTGGTCTGAAATCGTCTTTGTTTCATCCCGTGCCACACACGCTATTTTTCATATCACATGTAATGAAACAACGAGTTTTGATTTCTGTAGCCAGTCGAAGTAAGACTATTTCAGACAAATAGCGCAGTAATATCTTATACTATTGCACACCCAAGCAGGCCCTGCTTGGAAGTGTGTTCTATTATCGTGCTAAAATTTTTTTTCGTATATAAATTGATAAAATGAGCATTATATCTTAAATTTCTTCTGTATCTCACTTACATTTTTACATTTTCTGATAGAAAACATTACAGTCTTCATTTTTACTTAGTTTAATATCGATCGGTTTTAATTTTCTGTTATAAAAATATAAATAAAGTTCAATTTATCGATTTAACCCGCTTTTTTAAAGAAACGCCGAACTACAGGCTACAATTCGAAATAAATTTGCACCAATCCTTTTGAATTCACTTCATCTATTATCAGAATAGAACCCTATTAAAACTCAACAAAATTGGATAACTAGAAGTAACGAAATTTGCAGTTTATTTAAACAAAAATTCATATTTTGACAAGAATTATTTTTACAAATATAGGTAGTAGTCCGTGGAAGTTCAAGAAACATCCGTTAGGCGCTAGTGGCGCTATTTCCTTATATGTCATTGCAAATTACATGTATTATAATAATTACATTGTGTTAATTAATATATAAATACATGTACATACATCGATACGTGCTGTATTTTAATTATTTTATTTAAAGCCAATCAATCTTTTTAATCACGATAAAATTTGGTAAGTTTGCATTTTTAAAACAAATATATAATATAATTAATTATAACCTATAAACGTGTTACTTTTTTGTATATTTCATTTTAAATGCTAGACATCAGGTGAACACAGCTGTTATCACTGCAATATGTGGATGTATTTATCTGTTTAATTATTATTATTAATTAATTTATTTACTATATACATTTTACAAAAAAAAATATATTTTATATAAAAATTGTAAATTAAAATGATTGTTGTTTTATTGCAATACATCTTAAATTTAAATAAAAAAAGGTAATAATCGATTGATATCAAGATTCATTGTTGATTTTCTAAAAAATCTTAATGAGTGATACACTTCATATTATATATTTTTATAATATTAATTACCTCCAATATTTTTTTAAAACATCCTTTTAAGTTTCACTAAATATATTGTACCGTATTTATTTGATATATGTTGATACATTTTTTTTAAGTTTAAGGGGTGTGCATTTTATGGTCTAGCCATAGTATTTTAATAATAGAATTATTCAGAAATAAGATTTGCTTTTGTTTATTACAAATGCGATTCTGACAGACTTGAAATAAATAATAAATAAATGACTGTGCCGGGCAGAAACAACGTTGTTTCTTTGTTTTTGCCCGGCACAGTCGCATTGGTCTGAAATTGTCTTGTTTCGACTGGCAAAACAGGGTTCAAAACTAGTTGTTTCAATGCATGTGATATGAAAAACATGTTAACGGGAGGACGAAATTTCATTCTGTGAAAAATTAATCGGTAACGTAGTAATATTTCATACCAACAGTATCAAAAATTACTATACTTTATAAAATAATTATAAAACTTAAATAATTATTTTAACAAGTTATTAATAGTCAGATGAAAATATTTCATTAACATTTTTATTTATTTACGATGCGTAGGAATGGGGAAAAAATAAAAAATTAATGAAAAAAATTTTGATCCTAGAAATTTTGAACATCCGACATGGTAAAATTTAAAAGAACGTCTACTACAATTCAATATACTGTATAGCAGTTTCTATTTTGGCGATAGGCCAGATATGAAAAGTAATATAGAAGAAACATAGTAAAATTATAGAGAATGTACGTGAAATTTTCATATGCAAGAAATTAAATTAAAGAATAGCGTATATTACTTTTTCAGAGTAAATAAATTTTAATAGGTACTATGTTAAAATTTACCAGTATGTCATTGTAATATTTCATTTACTTTATTTTAAATTTTAGCGACTTTTCTGTTAATTTTTTTCAGAAGTTGATTCTGTCCTTGTCACAGCATTTTCTGTTAATTTTTAAAAGAATATTCTCTCCGTGTAGAGAAAAATGTAATGGGGTCTGGAAACTCAATGAAAAAAAATCATTCTTTTAAAAGTGGAAGTCGATGTACCTATGTATATAGGAAAAATGTTGGGAAACACTGATTTATATGAACATGTAGTATTTCATCTGCACGTGCAACAGGTTCTCGCGTGGGTGTGTGTGTCTGTGTGTGTGTGTGTGTGAGTGCAATAATGCATTGACGTTTTTCCAATACATCACAGCGGCTGTTCTAGTCGTAAGTGCACTTGGTTACAAATTATATACAATGGGTTTTGATTTCAGTGTATTCAAGTTAAAATTACCGCATTTCCTTAGAAGAGATATACGTCGGGGGAGGGGGGGGTAAAATATATAGGGGGGGGGGCGTAATTGCACTGTAATACGTACACAAACTTTTATCATTAATCTTAAAAAATATATGTATATATTTTTTTTAAATAAGCGTACCGAAAAAAAACAAAGAAATCATTTGAATAAAAAAATAAGCCCTACAGAAGAGGGGAAGTAAAAAAGCCGATTGCAATGGCGTAGATATTTTATATTCACAGTTCATTTTGGAAAAAAACACGTAGGTAATCTTATTTTTTATTAAAAAAAATATAAAAAATATTACAAGTATTTTTCAGTGTTTTCTTACATTTTTTTTAATTAATAAAAGTTCTACACCGCCTCTTTTGAACATGATTTTCTCAATAACTACTGAACCGATTTTATTCCGGTTTTCACTAATGTATAGAGTGTTTCATAAGGAAGATTTATATGTATAATTTGTTAACATTTTGTATAAATTTCATCAAATCGTAGAGGTATATTTGACGCACTGCGTAAATAGTTAACAATAAGTAAAAACAATGGTTTATCACAAATTAAATTTACATCCCCGGGTAACACTGGATCCAATATACTATTTAAAAATAAAATTATACAGTAAAATAATTTAATAAGGTAAATTAAATTTCTTATGAATTTTTTCGACATAATATTACAAATAAATATTTTATAAAATAAAAAATAAATAAATAAAAGTCACGTATAAGTAAATGCAATTAGTTTGTTATTTGCTATCACTTCCGGTTCCGGCACAGACTGCATAAACATCTTTTTCTCCATTTTGCTTACAATTCCTGTAACATCTCACTGAACTAGCACACTACGTAATACAATATATGACATACATGCACATATCAGTGGCGTTCACAGTGAGGTTCAAAAAAAAATTTAATTTTTGTCAAATTTCAGATGTCATAATGAAAAAAAAAACTATCAAAACCCATACGTGGGTGTTTTCGCGTAACCCACTTGACACAACTCAAAAAATACCCTTGCCAATCGATTCGTGAATCAATCACGAGTCCAACGAGGTACATGAAGCCATATATGAAAAAAATTAAAGGGGAGGGGTCATGACCGGAAAAATTCCTAAAATGGACTAAACTAGAACCACAGGGGGCCGAGATCTCTCGGTGGAAGACAGACAGACGGACGGACGGACGGAAAATCGAGCATATAAGCGCTACTACTTTTCGCGCTAAAAAATGTATTAAGATATTTTATAGCCAACTGAATTCCACGTATTTTTATGTCTAAATAATATTAATTTTAAATAAATGTTAAATTATACAGGATGGTCCGGTTTGGGATACAGATATTTTAGGAGCTGATTCCCTGACTCATTGTGAGTCAAAATTTGTGCGGGAAGTGGGGGTCTATCTTTAACACCCTCTGAGTTACAGGTTGTTTAAAAAATTTCCTTCAGAGTAGTTCTTACAACAAAGATTATCTCATAACTTCCAAAGTAACGTATCTAGAGCAATCAAAATGAGTCAGTTTCATTGGTAATTAACTAACATATTTTTCAGTATTACGGTTATTGCTATGTGTATTTCTATTTCCGAGTTATAGCTCATCAAAGTCGAAAAATATCTTTTTTTGTTGACATTTTTTATGAAAATGTCATTTTTCTCCAAAAGTACCCCTAACATGTTGTATTTTTTATCATTATTTTGGTACATCATAATGTTACCTACAAATTCACTATACAAAGTTTGGACGTGGGTCTTACAGTTTTTCGGAAAATAATTCTTTTTATGGTAAATAATAATAAATAATAAAATTATGTAGTTATAAACAAATAAATTTATTGACTGTTTAATTTAATAGTGCAGGTAGCAAAATAGTAACTTTAGGGATTAATTAATAACTGAAACAGATTTCACACAAATGAAAACAGAATTCACATATATGAAAAATAAATTTGGAACAATGAAAACTTTATTATTTATTATTGATAACGCACCTGTCCATTCAAATATTGAGAGTGTACTTACAACAGAAGAAGACATAGACATAGTGCATTTAAAAAAATATAACAGTATATCGAGGATGTTATTTTAAGCAAAAAATTTCATGTGAACATATGTCCGAAATTTTTTTGTGAGGGAGCTACAGACTTTCAAAAAAATTGCTTAAAATTAGTGTTTATTTAATAACTAGAGAATCTATTGTGGTACGGTTCTGAAATTTGTTACCCGGTTTAGTATTCATAAGTGTTATTTATTTCCAGTAACAAACTATAGTAATTATACCAGGGGCTTATGGGGCTCGTAGGCCCCTCAATATTTTTATCAAGTATTTTTTAATTCAAGTACGTACGTCAGGGAAAAAAAGAATTAAAAAATATTTGATAAAAATATGTGGGCCTACGAACTCCATAAACCCCTGGTCTAAATTACTAGAGTTTGTTACTGGAAATAAATAACACTTATGAATACTAAACCGGGTAACAAATTTCAGAACCGTACCACAATAGATTCTCTAGTTATTAAATAAACACTAATTTTAAGCAATTTTTTTGAAAGTCTGTAGCTCCCTCACAAAAAAATTTCGGACATATGTTCACATGAAATTTTTTGCTTAAAATAACATCCTCGATATACTGTTATATTTTTTTAAATGCACTATGTCTATGTCTTCTTCTGTTGTAAGTACACTCTCAATATTTGAATGGACAGGTGCGTTATCAATAATAAATAATAAAGTTTTCATTGTTCCAAATTTATTTTTCATATATGTGAATTCTGTTTTCATTTGTGTGAAATCTGTTTTCTTTAATGTGAAATTATATTTCATTTGTGCGAAATCTGTTTTCATTAATGTGAAATCATATTTCATTTGTGCGAAATCTGTTTTCGTTAATGTGAAATTATATTTCATAAGTGTGAAATCATACTGTAAAAGGTATAGTTGTTTCAATGCATGTGATATGAAAAATAAATTTCATATAAGAACGATTTTTTTTTCATTTTCCTAAAAGATTTTTTCCTAGGATTTTTTTTTAATTTTACGACGGTTCGATTGTGACGTAAAAGAAGAAGAATAAGTTATATAACATTTTCTTCCCTTATATATGAGTTTTTCTGTCGTATATGTATATAGTTTACATACTGATCTCAAATTTCTACTCCAAATGTTGAACAAATATTTGATTAAAGCGATCGATATCAAATTTAGAATACGCGTTGTGAAGTTACATCTATATTACATCTAAATGTGGGTAGATTATATTTTAAGAACATTAAAAAATAAGGAAGATACTTTTATATAAAGTTCTTTAACTTTTATACATATATGAATGTAAATATTTGTGATAATAATATTAAAATTTGAAATTATGTTTTTTGCCAATTATTTCGTTAACTTATGATTTTATACAAAAATGGTAAATAAAAATCTTATAGAGAATTAAATTCTCTACAATTTTTGATACAGGCGTTGTCCTGTACAATCAAATGTTTACGAGTTACAGTACCGCAAAGTTTGTAAAAAATAGTTTTTGCAATTATTTCGTAAACTATTAATTTTAAATAAAAATGCTACATAATTTATTATTAAGCAGGTGTCGTCCTGTACTACCAAAAGTTTACGAGCTAAAGCGTCACAAAATTTGAAAAAAAAAAATGTTTTGCTAATTATTTCGTAAAATATAGATTTCATATAAAAATGCCAAATGAAAATATTGTAGAGATTTTATTTCTCTATAATTTTTGATACAGGTGTCGTTCTGTTCTACCAAAAGTTTACGAGTTAGGTCTATTTCACACATATACGGTTTCATTCGATTCGGTTCGTTTTCGGTCGCTGCCGACAAGTGTGAAACGATGATTCAGTTTGTATTCGGTACCTAATAGAAACCGTACAGAACTGAATACTCCCTCCACACGGACAGATTTCATCAGGTTTCAATTCGTGTCCAGGGAACACAAAGCAATTAACGCGTTCACACATACTCGGTTTAGTTTCGGTTTTAACCTGATAGCGAGTGTTATTTTTTTTTTAAGTTTTGTCGCGGATTTTCTAATAAAATGAGCGGTTTTCTAGATGTTGATGTGGATCGTCTTCATGCTCTTTAGCTTCGGGAAAATAGTGTAGAATGCTCCAAATTCCTGCTGTAAAGTGATGAGAGGGTGCCTCGCAATGAATTCTAGTATTCCTCCTTCATTTTTTAATTTTTTTATAGAGAAACAACATGACAACAACTTGCTTTCTCTCCATGATAACTACTGAGTTTACGGAAAAAAATAAAACCTAATATGAACCGTATGAGAACCGTGTATGTGTGAAAGGGTTTGATTACGAGTTACAGCGTCACAAAATTAAAAAAAAAATAGTTTTAGCAAATTATTTCATAAACTGTTAATTTTATACAAAAATACCAAATGACAAACTTACAAAGAATTAAATTCTCTACAATTCATGTAACAGGTATCGTATTTTCTATAAAAAGTAATTTTGAAGAAAATGATTTTTCTTACCCATTACCGTAGAGATTTTACTATGTATGTAACGATGTTCTAAATGTTCCATAAAATTTAATAGTCAAGTTTTATGTCGAGGTACACATACATGTTATATCTACAGGATACAGTGACTTAATGAGGTATAAATACATAAACTAACTCATTAGAGAATCAATATAGTAATATATCACTACTATAGATACATTACATGTGATATCACAATATTTTATACCTATAACCCAACAGAACGTCTTCATTTCAAAATTCCTTTTTATTTGATACCCCACTTGATTAATATTAATATTTTGGGTACCCCCCCCCCTCAAAAAGCACAAAAAATTAAAATATATATTTTTTTACAGACAGACACACATATGGTATATACACTGAAAAAAATTACTGTTAATTCTTAACATATAAACGGGAGGACGAAATTTCATTCTGTGAAAAATTAATCGGTAATGTAGTAATATTTCATATCAACTGTATCAAAAATTACTATACCGTATGTGAAAATAATTATAAAACTTAAATAATTATTTTAACAAGTTATTAATAGTCAGATGAAAAAATTTCATTAACATTTTTATTTATTTACGATGCGTAGGAATGGGGAAAAAATAAAAAACTGCATAGATTAATGAAAAAAATTTTGATCCTAGAAATTTTGAACATCCGACATGGTAAAATTTAAAAGAACGTCTACTACAATTCAATATACTGTATAGCAGTTTCTATTTTGGCGATAGGCCAGATATGAAAAGTAATATAGAAACATAGTCAAATTATAGAGAATGTACGTGAAATTTTCATATGCAAGAAATTAAATTAAAGAATAGCGTATATTACTTTTTCAGAGTAAATAAATATTAATAGGTACTATGTTAAAATTTACCAGTATGTCATTGTAATTTTTCATTTACTTTATTTTAAAATCTAGCGACTTTCTGTTAATTTTTTTCAGAAGTTGATTCTGTCCTCAGGTTCACAGCATTTTCTGTTAATTTTTAAAAGAATATTCTCTCCGTGTATATAATATTTATTAATTTGATTTCCAAAATTAAACATTTATATTTTAACATATTCATAAATATTTTTAGACCCTTTAATTTCCGGAGGTGTCCATTCATTTAACCCTTTCAATTCTTCTCTAACCTTACTTTTATATTCATCACTATTCGTATTTTGATCAGTTTCTTTTATATTCTTACACAAACTGCATGGATTTAAACCCTGAAGTGATGCCTTTACGCATTCTTTATCAGAAAGTTCCACTAAAGTATCAAACCAATGTTTTGAAAGGTTCCTAGGAGACAAATATGAATCGTTTTGATATTCACGACATGGGCATCTTGAATATATTTTTAACTCCAATTTTTTAAGATCTTTTTGGGTGTAAATATATTCCCAAAATGTAGAACATTTTTTACGTACATCTTCTATGTGATTTGTCTTTTTGAACTGAAGTATTTTGTAAGACAATATATCGTCTTTTAAATTTAGGTATTTGATATTTTTTCGATTCATAACTTCGATTATTTAAAATAACGTAAAAGTTATAAGAAATTTGACGTTTTAAAATGTCGTGGCATGCTTGATTTATAATTTATAATAAATAGAGTCACATTCTAATCACACCCACGCAAAAAAAGTGTCACAACTTGGCGAAATAGGAATAAATGAAATTATAACAATTAGGGTAAATCAAAATTGTAAAGGTAGTATAGAAAAAGGACTGATACAGAGTGTTTAATTTAAATATTTCAGTATTCCTGTGATGTTTGAAAAATACTAACTATTAAAATAAATAAAAAATGTGACATTTATTTAGAATATGCTAGTTTTGTTGACGGTAGGTACACGAAGTACATTAATGACAATTTTTAGTAGAAAAATATTGTAATTTGGAATTATTCTACATATGTATTTATCTCAAATATGACATTTTTTGAGTTGTGACACTTTTTTTCATATATGGACAGAAAATAAAGTAAAAATGAATAGAATTATTGGAAGGAGTGAAAAATCAAATACTATGGCTAGGCCATAAAATGCACACCCCTTAAACATAAAAAAATGTATTAACTTATAATATCAAATAAATACGGTACAGGTACAATATAATTGGTGAAACTTAAAAGGATGTTTGAAAAAAATATTGGAGGTAATAAATATTATATAAATATATAATATGAAGTTTATCACTCATTAAGATTTTTTAGAAAATCAACAATGAATCTTGATATCAATCAATTATTACCTTTTTTTATTTAAATTTAGGATGTATTGTAATAAAACAACAATCATTTTAATTTACAATTTTTATAAAACATATTTTTTTTTGTAAAATGTATAAAGTAAATAAATTAATTAATATCTAATAATAATTAAAAAGATAAATACATCCACATATTGCAGCGATAACAGCTGTGTTCACCTGATGTCTAGCATTTAAAATGAAACAACAATGTAACGTTTATAGGTTATATGACGTATATAATATATTTGTTTTAAAAATGCAAACTTACCAGATTTTATCTTGATTAAAAAGATTGATTGGCTTTGAATAAAATAATTAAAATACAGCACGTATCGATGTACATTGTACATGTATTTATATATTAATTAACACAATATAATAATTATGGAATTTGAAGTGACATATGAAGAAATAGCGCCTACTACTATTAAAAAATTATAAATAGTAACTACTCTATTTGTAAAAAAATTTCTTGTCAAAATATGAATTTTTGTTTAAATAAACTGCAAATTTCGTTACTTCTAGTTATCCAATTTTGTTGAGTTTTAATAGGGTTCTATTCTGATAATAGATGAAGTGAATTCAAAAGGATTGGTGCAAATTTATTTCGAAATGTAGCCTGTAGTTCGACGTTTTTATCAAAAAAGCGGGTTAAATCGACAAATTGAACTTTATTTATATTTTTATAACAGAAAATTAAAACCGATCGATATTAAACTAAGCAAAAATGGAGACTGTAATGTTTTCTATCAGAAAATGTAAAAATGTAAGTGAGATACTGAAGAAATTTAAGATATAATACTCATTTTATCAATTTATATACGAAAAAAATTTTTAGGACGAGAGTAGAACACACTTCCAAGCAGAGCCTGCTTGGGGTGTGCAATATCAAATAAATTTTATCTCTTCACATTTTGTAAAATGATTCGTCGTTAGTTTTATTACATTTGATGTATATTTTTAAGTAAGATATCCGGTTACTTATGGACCAATATTAAAATATATATGTATATAGCTAGTCTGGTCAATAGGGAAAAAAATGGGGTTGTAATACTTTTTATAAAAAAAATAATTATTATTTTTTTTATTAGTTTTGGGGGGGGGGAAGTTCGTACGACGGTATAGGGGGGAGGGGGGGGCATTAGCTGCTATATTTAAATAAGGGATAGAATACAATTCAATAATATTCAATTTTTATTCAATTTTGTTTTTTTACATGGTTTCCCTTATCGATTTTTTAAAACTTTTGACAAGCTGTAATTCGTAAATTATTGGTCGTATAGAATAACGCCAGTGTAAAAAACTATATGGAATATAATTTTCTACAAGACTGTCATATATTCGCAAAAACTAATTTTTATAAAAAAAAACTTTACCGCGTTGTAACTCGTAAAGGGTTAATTTTATGAAATTGTTCCCATAGAAGAATTTGTAGAGAATTTAAAACTAAACAAAAAATTCCTTACATTATTTATCGTAACATTAACGGAATTTTTTTTAGTAAAATATTCCCTTATACAAAATATTTCGCAAAAACTACTTTTTATAAAAAAAAAAAAAACTTTACGGCGTTGTAACTAATAAAGGGTTAACTATATGAAATTGTCCACATCAAAGAATTTGTAGGGAATTTAATACTAAACAAAAAAGTGTTATACAATTTTTATCGTAGCATAACGCTTCACGAAATTTTTACCCCAAAAAATTTTTTAGTATAATATTTTTTAACTGTACCAAAAATATAACAATGGGAAAACGTTTTTAAATTAATTCTCCCCAACATCAACATATATCTGATCTTACTCGACTCATGCAGTCAAATAAAATCGAATCATTTCCGCCTTTCAATTAATTTACTAAATCTAACCGGCCGGAAAGCAAAAAGCAAAAAAAAAAAACGAAAATGTGATAACGGCCGCCGTCAGTTTTCCCGGTGCGCCCGAATGCCTTGGCCTATCTGCGCGCGGCCGTCCAGACGCCGTTACCAAAGAGACGCGACGCCAGTTGAGTTCTGACAATTCACGTGACTCCGTCTGTCAGTGTGTATGTACGGGGCCACCCGCGAAATTCATACGGAGCTGTCTCGTATTTTCGTTCGATTACAACAAACGCGATTTTAATTTTTAATTTTAATAACGTCAACAACGTTTTTTTTGTATAACTGAGAAATATGAAGTCCTAGAAGAATGGGTACCATGGGTACGTATTTTTATATTTTTTATTTGTATTTATGTATATGGAATTATACAGTTACTCAATTTAAGGTAGTTAGTCCGTAAACATGTTTTCGTCAGATTTTGTTTAAATTGCACAGGAATATTCCCTAGATTAATATCTGAAAAATAGCCCATTTTTATTAAAATTGACCATCTCAAAGTCATGAAAAACGATCTCAAAGTTTATATTTTTAACACAGCTTATATATGGACTAACCGTACATTAACGTAACGTTTTATTAGATAAAATTTAAACGTAGCGTCAGTTTTTCATAAAAACTGACATGTTGTATATTTATATGAAAGAAAACAGTATACAAAAAAATGGAATTATTGACCATCCCGTTATTAAGATTTACCAGATTAAATAATCGAAAAGTAAGAAAAAAAGTTACTCAATTTAGAAGAGAGAAGGGGGGGGGGGGGGGGGGGCATTTGTATTAAATAAATACAACTTGTTTTATTTGTGTGTATTTCAGACTTTGTGGAAATTGTTTTTAATTTTAAAATACATTTAAAAACACATTAAAAAAAACAAATTAAAAATAATCATGATATCTCCCCTCCCTCTAAACTGAATAATTTGTGCCTACAAACATTTGTAATTAAATATTCCAAAAGTAAGAAAAAAAATACTAAATTTAGAGGAGGGAAACGGGAGGGGGGGGGGGGGGCATTTCTATTAAATACAATTTTTTTTATTTGTGTGTTTTTCAGAATTTTTTAAATGGTAACTTTTTTTAATTTTAAAATAAAACACATTAAAAAGCATCTACTAATTAAAAATAAACATGATACCTCCCCCCCCCCTCTAAACTGAGTATTTTGTGTCTACAAACTTAAAAAAAAAACGCTTCGTTTTCAATATTTTTGATTTTTCACAAAAATATTAGTTTCTGTGTGTAAGCCGTGTCGATTTGGTTGTGTTATCAGTCAACGTTTCGTCACACATCACAGTGATCATCGTCATCGACGCGGTTTGTACCCAGAATCCAAGATCCATATCAAAATTAACGCTGAAGCATCAAAACTTGTAAAAAATATATTTATTTAAAATCATTTATCTAAAATGAGTACATCAAAAATATACACTATAGATCTTTTTTTTGTTCTTCAGCAAACAAAATAGTTAAGTAACTATGTTTTTTAGGCCCTTCCCTTTACTTCACGAGTCCTAGATTAATACCTAGTGGGCCACTATTTATAAATACGGCCCTGACATAAAATATATATCATATCCGACATATTCCGAAAATATTTTTCCATATAGATTTCTTTTTTTTGGTTTCTTTAATTTGCGGTACCTACCCCAAATGATTGATTTAATTAACGAAACCCTAAAAGTGCAAATGAACCAAAAATCATAAATAAGTTTACCACTGATGTATATATATATATGTTTAATCTATGTTTCTGAATTATAATTTAAAAATGAAAATTTAAATATTTTTTACGTAAATTCCAAATGAATAAAATGAATGAAAAACTATAAAATTCTAATAAAATTAACTATATTATAATAATTATGTAAGAATACACATTTTGAGGATTGAGACGCCTATCTGTCTGTCTGTCTGTCTGTCTGTCTGTCGGTCTGTGAACACTCATCAAGCAAAACAATGAAATTTATATACAAAAATTATATTTTAAACGTAAATTTCCCAAATGTGCACCACCTTTTATTGAAGAGCATCACCACACCGGAAACAGAAATTTACTTTTGTCAATTTATGCGTTTAATAAATAAAATATATATCAGATAAATACAAAACAAAAATAATTAAGTCAATTTTTTTGAAATTCGTGTGCGTTTAAAAAAAACTAAGTAGGCGTGAATTTTTCCATTTTCCATTTATTCATTTTCATATAATCCTTCTTAGAATGAAATGCGATTTCAAATCAATGCTATCGACGCGCACAAAATACACTTTTCCAATCTTTATATGAGATATTGGCGATATTTATTTAAAAAAATGCCTTCAGAGATAGAAATCATGTCAATTATAAAATATCATAATAGGTATATTTACTGACCCCATTCATAATTAATTTTTAATGTACATAAAGATAATTTGTGAAAATCCCCCCCCCCCCCGCTCAAAAAAATGTGAGACGTATTTTTTTATTATTTCAGCAAATAATGATTTTTTTAAAATGACTCAATTGGTTTAGTAAATTTCGAGTTACAAATGGACGAAATTGTTTCGCATAATAAGTTTTTAGATAAGGTTATAGGATAGGTTAGATTATAGTGATCGAAATATAGACGAGAATCCTTTAAATTATTAATTTTTAATATAATAACTACATTATTAAAAATTAATTATATATTAAAAATATTGCATAAAAAAATAAAAGGTAAAAACTATTTTTATATAAAAAAATTCACTCACGATACATAGAAAAATCTATGTTAAAACAATAAACGAGACTGATACGAGACAAACCTCACATTCATCTCGTCTACAACCTTATATAGGGTATCATTGACCCCAAAATAAAAATTAAAGAAATACAGTGTTGAATAAAATCAAAATAGAAATAAAAACAAATTCGTGGTTTTATAAAAAAAATATTTATGCAATATTATGTAAGCATGACAATCAGTACAAAGCATTCGGTTATAAAACTGTGGGTTTGGGGGTAGAAAGAAGAGGGGGGGGTTGCATCCCTAGTGATGTGGGACAACATAGCACTGTAGTTTAAGGGACAGTGAAATTCCTTTGTAGATACAGTAGCGTACGCAGGTTTTTATTTATTTATTTATTTATATATACATTCGATATACAGTGTATTACAAATTGCCAAATGATTTCACCTGTGACCCTGACCATTTTTTAGATTTGGCTTATTATTTTATATCATATATAACTCATGAATTTTTTCAATTTTTTTTTCAACTCTGTATAAGAAGTTATGAATATTTCAAAAATCTTACATCGAAAATTTTTAAATTACTGTAACTTTTTGAAAAACATAGATATATACAAAAAATATATCTCATTTTTTTCGTCTTAGATTGTGCTTTTATATAAAAAATTACTCAAAAAATATGAATTCCTTTTTTTAAGTTTTTTTTCCAGTTTAAAAAAAAATTAAGCATGAATGTCATGTTTTTTTTCTCTCGAAAGATAAAAGTCTAAAATTTTAATATGTTATTTATTGATAACTCATATATTTTACTTAAAATATAGGACGTATGGTTTTTGAGTAATTGGATATTAAAAATAGAGTTTTTAACACACGATAAATGAGAGAACTTGCCGAAAGTGTTCTATTTATTAAAATTCTACACAATTGGCTATATAGAGACGTTTTAAAAACTAATTAATGTGACAAAAACCTTTCCAAAGAACATATCAATGAATTAAAAAGAAACCACGTAAATCGGATAAGTGATAAGCACACTAACGGAAGACAGACAGACAGACAGACAGACGTAGCGTTTTATAATATGTAAATGTTATATTATTATAAGAAAATAAAATTGATTTTTTTTTTTTTTATAAAAATGTATAAAAATAAAAAAAGGTTTTGATTTGGAAATGAACGTGGGTGAAACCGCGGGCAGACATCGATTTTCCCGATAGTTGTTTTGCAGATTATTCGCCTTGAATTCTTTATGATCTGAACGGTCCATTTAAAAACTGATACTTATACAGTGTATTCCAAGTTGATTAAGGATGTATGGGGTGTACAGTCTGAGCCAAAAATAATGTGAATCTAGATGCAATGGAAAATCAAAATCAAGTTATGAATTATTCATTTTAAGGCTGTTCATGCCGATTTTTCCGAAACTAAATTCTACGAAATGTCGCCAGCGTAGAAAACAAAAATCATTTGCACAAGTCTAGCCCTGAGGGGAAAATATTACCATAGAAACAAATACAAATTCAAACTGTCAGATATAAGGAATGGGATATTCTCGAAATTAAACAGAGATGAAGTTACAAAGGATAGAAATAGTTCTTATGTTTTAAGGCTTACATTCAATATTTTCAAATGAAAATTGCAGAATTATTATAAAATTAGAAAGCTTAAATAAATACCTATGTCATGGTATATTTTTTTCCGTATTTTTCAATAGTTGTTATATATTGAGTTTTATCATATCAAGAAATATACACAAAATTTTCAGATTTTTTTAATTAATATATAAAAAAATTAAATTGAAAAATTATGTATTTCATGACATAGAAAAATTAATCTAGTTTATCAGTGTATTTTTTCCTAAATTATTTATTAATACTGGTCAGAGCTGAACATAGAATACAAAACCGTAATTTCTCTATAGTAATTCTTATGGCAATTCAAATAGCATATTCAGCCTTAAATGCTTGTAGGAAAGTCAAATTATTTTTTAAACAACATAAACAATATTAGTACTTATGTTTCACTCAGCTGCTCCACTTCTCCAGAATAACATACCTGCCACACTGGGGTCACCTTGTACCCCAGACACTAAAATGCTAACTACTCGTAAACTATTGAGTATTTTAATTCAATAAAATTCCTCTATCATCTTCGAAAAATACCGAATGCACTCCAATCGGTTATTACAAAATATATATAATCTATATCTATAAAAGAGTTTGTCCTTAACCACTCACTCACTCATTCACTCACTCACTCACTCATATATCAACGTACAGCCCAAACCCCTGGACCTAGAAACGTGAAATTTCGTAGGTGCCTTCCTTTTATGATGTGAGCACCCACTAAGAAAGGATTTTTCGAAATTTAACCCCTACGGGGTTAAAACGGTGTCAAAGTAAAAATATTTTTTTGTTCGCATTTAATTGAAACTTATCGAACATATACTCTAAAATATAAATAGTGAAACTATTATTTCAGCATTTCCCAAAACTTAACCCCTAAGGTGTTAGGGGGTGGAAAAATTTGTAAAATATTTTTTTTTGTGTTCACCGAATGAAACATGGCATAAGTAGGTACTCTACAAGAGAAATATCAGTTACGAAAATTCAACCCCTATGGGAATAATAATAATAACTGTTCATGATATTAAAATAAATTCGAACAAATTAATATTCAATTAAAAATGAAAGTTCGACGGGGACTACGATGGATTTAATCTGCAATAAAAGAATTTGATATTCAACATCTAATGGCGAGAGTAGACGGGGGTTAGTTTTAATAAAAATTTTTAACTAAGATCCGAGATATTTACGTTTTTTATAAGTAATGAATAAAAATCAATATAAAAAATGTAATATGTCATCCCCTATTACTTATAGAGGGTTCTAATAAGTTTACGCGAGCGAAGCCGCGGGATTCCGCTAGTATTTAATATATCTAAAAAATTGAAAAATTTAAACAGCTTACATTGTGGTACCCCATAGTGGCAGCTAAGAGTTAAAACCTTATTTCGCATTTTAACTGTTATTTTCGCCAAAAAAAAAACGAATATATTTGTTAATAATGTGAAAATTTTTGTTTGTACCTATAGTATTATTTAAAGTATATTTAGTTTTTTTCGTATATGCTCCGAGTATTTTGAGTATTTCACCCGCTACTGAATACAAGAAGAGAACATCTTCCATAAATGCGGTAGAATAAATATCAATTTCATATATGAATCCGAAACCGTATACATAGGCACGCAATATTATCTAGTGAATTTTTTCCAAAGTTATTAAACATCAAACTAAATTACTTGACTTAAAAACTGGGTCGACGATATCTGCATACAAAAGTTTACATTTAATATAGTTTTATTTTTAACTAGCTGGACCCGCGGCTTCACTCGCGTGGACTACGGAATTAATGTTTAGGATTTTTGAAAAATATAGTTAACATTTTTTATTCTATACACAATTTTTACTATATTTTATTGTTCAATATTTAATAGGCAAGGCATCGTATTGCAAAAGAACGATTTGATTTACTATTATCGTCATTGCTTATTTCTTATGTTACCTTATGTATCAACATATATACTAAAACTTGGTCAAATAATATTATATCTATCAATCTATATCTATAAAATAGTTTGTCCTTAACCACTCACTCACTCACTCATATATAAACGTACAGCCCAAACCCCTGGACCTAGAAACGTGAAATTTCGTAGGTGCCTTCCTTTTATGATGTAAGCACCCACTAAGAAAGGATTTTTCGAAATTCAACCCCTACGGGGTTAAAACAGAGTGTCAAAGTTTATATAAAAAATATTTTTTTTGTTCGCATTTAATTGAAACTTATCGAACATACTCTAAAATATAAATAGTGAAACGATTATTTCAGCATTTCCCAAAATTTAACCCCTAAGGTGCTAGGGGGGTGGAAAAATTTGTAAAATATTTTTTTTTTGTATTCACCGAATGAAACATGGCATAAGTAGGTACTCTACAAGAGAAATATCAGTTACGAAATAGTAATAATAATAATTCATGATATTAAAATAAATTCGTATATACAAATTAATATTCAATTAAAAATGAAAGTTCGACGGGGACTAGGATGGATTTAATCTGCAATAAAGGAATTTGATATTCAACCCCTAATTGCGAGAGTAGACGAGGGTTAGTTTAAAAAATAATTTAAGTAAGATCCGGGATATTTACGTTTTTTTATAAGTACCTAATGAATAAAAATCAATATAAAAAAAATGTAATATGTCATCGCCTATTTATAGAGGGCTCTAATTAGTTTCGAAGTTTACGCGAGCGAAGCCGCGGGATTCCGCTAGTCTATGATAAAAGAAATATGATGAAGGTAAATATTATAAAAATTGACATATAACACTGTCATATATATTTCTTTGATCAAAGAAATTTTATCACATTTCTTTGATAGTGTAATAGCCGCCTTAAATAGGTTAAAAAATAATTATTTAATGTAATTTCGATCGCAGGTGCTGTGTTCAAACGTGACGTCATCAACTGCGCCGACGTCACGCAGGCCGACCCGGTTAGCGTCCGCGAGGAACGCGTGTCTTTGCACTCGGCTAGCTCCGATGAGGATCTGACAGCGGCCGACACGGTCGCATCTACCGGAAACCGATGTTGCCCGCGGGTCTCGAACCCGGCACGACGGAGCGGCCGTCGGCTCCAGCTACTGCAGATGCTGGCGCTACCGTTCGTTCCCATACTCGCTCTTATCGTGCAGACGTCGATGATGCTGCATGAAATACTGCAGTACCGTGCTGACGTCATGGGAATCGAATCTCAGGTAAATGACCCCGCGCATACAGAAAAAAATAATTTGTCTATGTGTTAAAAAATTTGGCACCGATACACTGGTAGAAAGGATTTCTCAAACCAAGTAAACCTTGTTTTGTATATAACGAAAACAATATTTTCTTAAGATAAGCAATAATCTCTTAAACCAACTATAGTATTCTTGAACGAAGGAATAACGTAGTTGGATTAAGAGTATATTTCTTATATTAAGAAAACATTGTTTTCGTTATATACAAAACAAGGTTTTCTTGGTCCAATACAGTTTTTTTTTCTGTGTAGAGGTTGTTTTGTTAATATGATAATTTTTTACCAATATGGAAATATCCACGTTTATCTTATTGATAAATGTACCAATATTATTACTAACAATGTTCTTATCACGGCGAAATTTTTTTTCGTATTGAAAACATATATTTTAAATACAAAAAAATACATAATTGAATTTACCATATCGAAAATTGCACTTTCACTAGTTGGGTGGTGTAAAAAATATTCACACTGATAAATATTTATTAAAACAACCATTATGTTTAATCTATTTGAGAGATTCGTTAGTTGGTGTAATAAATTATTTATTAATTTGACAAATGAAAATATTTTTATATAAACATGAAGATTACATTTTTCTGTGCAAAAAAAAAACATTTTGGTTGAAACATGATTGTTCAAAGTGTATTGATGAAAATTTTTTGAAGAAGCAACCGACGAAAATTCAAAATTTCCACCTCAAAGGGGCGTCCAAACAATTTTTTATTTTTACTCAGAAAAAAAGAAACAACCTATCATTATAAAATATTGTTTTACTCATATCCATCAATATAAATTGATGGATAAAATGCGCAAACATTACTGCCTAAAATTATATTATTATTACAGTTTCAGAGAGTAAAAAAAAAATTACAATAAATAATAGGTTGTCACTTACTATCCGGGATGTACAGGGAAAAACTTTAATCCTTTAGGTTTATTTTCTGTGTATCTTCTAAAGAATTTCTCTGGAACAAATTTCCCCGACTTTTCCCGGTTTTCCAGGAGAATTTTTACCGTTTTTCCCTGTTTTTTATATTTAAAATATAGATAAAACCCTAAAAAAGGTCACATAGATAAAATTTAAATATTTGCGAGAATTTGCGTGGTTTTTGCATTTTTATAAAAAATTCCCTGACTTCCAACCAAATTCCCTGACTTTTCTCTGTTTTCCAGAAACTGGCCACTCTGTAAAGGGTTAATTTTTATAAAAATCTAGAAAGAATAAAAAGTACTTAGGAATACACCAAAAATGAATTTATTTTTTAAAATTGATCGTAATACTAGTGGGAAATTTTTAGGTGCCCCCTTATGGACTGGTTTTTACCCCCTCCTCCCACCCCCCAATCCACATACATACATACACACACAGTAAAGGATGCTAGAGTAATTAAGTATAGAATTAAAGCCAAACAACTGATAAAGTTTTGAAACAGTTTATAGATTCTAAAGAGTTTTCTCATTGTCAGTAATCTTTTCATAATATTCCGGAATGGGGATTTCAAATAGATCACGGAGGAAACAATTGTTAACAGATAATCATATTTTTATTCTAACGTTGGAAAAAATAGATAAAGGGGTTTATTTTTTGACTTATAGACTGTATAAATATACTTAATAAATATATTATTAACATGAGCTGAATTTGTCTTAAAACTCTGTGTGCCCCTATCAAAAATTACAAAAAATTGTTGGTTTTATAATCTCAAAATTATGCAAAAAAATAAATAATGAAAGTGAAATTTGTAATAATCATTGAAATACAAAGATTCCAATCTTTGTATTTCTCTAAAATATTTTATTTTTTTATTTTTGTACGATCATTTTTACCATATAATAAAAGTTTTGAAAATCGTCCATTTTTTCTCTAGAAATAATTCTTCTCGTCAGTGTATTTCAGAATGACATAATACACATAAAAACATTAATTATTAGTAAATGAAATTACCATAAAACACGAAAATGCATAATGCAAAATTTGCGTTAAAATTATTAATCAAGAAATATTGTAACAAATTTCACAAGAAAACATTTAACGTTTTATAATTATAATTAAAAAAAAATAAATATATACCTTCCAAAACCTATAACTAATCAATAACTAATTAAACCAGTATTTCGAAAAATTATAAAAATTCTAAAAAAAGAGTTTTCTTTATATGTATAGTATATCTAAAATTATTTTGAATACATAAAAAAAATCACAAAGAAGCTGATATAAGACAAGATTTATGTACCTAAACTAAAAGTAGACAAAAAAAATGTTAAAATAACTATAACTGTGGTATAATATTTAATAGTGGAAAAAATTGTACTTATTGTAATTTTCATAATTTGATAAAGTTTTATCATACCATACCTATCAGTAAAAAAAAACTGCATTTGATCACATTAATAGTCTAATTACATTATACATAAATACTCTAATACCTTTTTCACATGCATATAATTGTTTATCTAATTAAAATAAAGATATATTATTAAAAATTACAAACAACGTGAAAAATACTTCGTTTTTTTTCTATCTATAATTTTAATGATGTCGTCACATTAACTACCTAACAATGCATGAGAGTATCCCCCCCCCCCCCCCCTCATAAAATGTGTTATTAATTACGATAATAATTACAGGCAAAATCATGTGCATAATCTTACCTTATTAATATTTATATAATATCAAAATATTTGTTTGTTATTACAAACTATATTAGTTAATTTATTTATCTTAATTAACAACAAATTAATATTCAAATTTAATTATTGTTTATCATTAATACATTAAACAAAGTATACCGGGTGTCCAAGATAAGCGTGCAATGCATGGGGATATCCTAAACGGTAAGAGATACAGATGTGGTTAAATGAGATCAATTATTTGTAAGAAAGGGGTGAGTATTACAACATCAAAAAATATTAATAATTTTATGTGGTTCAGGCGGTATACCCATAAAACTGAAAATTCGGAATTTCTTTAAATGATTATAACTTTTTTGGCAAAGTAGATAGGTACTTTTTGTTTGCGGTTTCTTAAAGCACTTTTTTGAGTAGAATTGTTTGGTGTATTTAGAATTTTTATATCACTTTTAGTTTCCGAGATACAAGCCCTAACTTTAGTTTTTCTTATGGGCCGCCAAGTTGGCTATATCATATTCGAACGTGTTTATTACTCTACTTTACAATGATATGTCACATGTCATACTTATTATTAAAAAAAAGTAAAAACCTTTTTTTTATAATAGTTTATTGTTTTTAAATATGCATTTGTTATTTTCATTGTTGTTATTGCGATATTTGTTTAACAATTTTTGTTTTTCATGACTTACTTAAGTGTTTGTAATAAAATACTTTATAAATATCAACAATATTTAGTACTTCGACTTATTTTCTATAATAAGTATGTCATGTGATATATCTTTGTAAAGTAGAGTAAAAAACACGTTCGAATATGATATAGTCAACTTGGCGGCCCATAAGAAAAACTAAAGTTAGGGCTTGTAACTCGGAAACTAAAAGTGATATAAAAATTCTAAATACACCAAACAATTCTACTCAAAAAAGTGCTTTAAGAAACCGCAAACAAAAAGTACCTATCTACTTTGCCAAAAAAGTTATAGTCATTTAAAAAAATTCTGAATTTTCAGTTTTTTGGGTATACCGCCTGAACCACATAAAATTATTAATATTTTTTGATGTAGTAATACTCACCCCTTTCTTACAAATAATTCATCTCATTTAACCACATCTGTATCTCTTACCGTTTAGGATATCCCCATGCATTGCACGCTTATCTTGGACACCCTGTATTTTCCAGTAGAATTATTAGATAGATTTAAATTTATATTACAACTAAATAAATAATTCTAATAACAGGTAGGTTTCTTAACACTTAGGGACTCGCGAACGGGTCTAACGGACCCAGTCCTTCGTATTTTGGTTAAAATCTTTTAAAGGTTGAAGTGTGCGACGTTGCCGCTTTCAGTATCTTTCAACG
The DNA here is from genome assembly GCA_949319165.1 of Sialis lutaria. Lineage (NCBI taxonomy): Eukaryota > Metazoa > Arthropoda > Insecta > Megaloptera > Sialidae > Sialis > Sialis lutaria. The sequence goes on from OX439238.1 coordinate 499,935, forward strand.
ATAGAATAGCACGCCAGATGACGGTCATAGTCGTCAGTTTGTTCAAATTGTCATAACTAAATTTGATACAGAAAGCGACTGAACAATTTTGAGATGTGATTTTATCCCAAAGAAGATATTTTAATTTTGTTAATTTTCAAAGTTGTTTTTTTATTTTATAATGATTGATCTCTCATTGTTAATTCATATAAGTACATACATTATAGTAGTGTAAGAAAATATACAAGATTTTGTTTAAAATAAGTAATTACAGAAATTTCAACAATTACTCTAAATCTTGTCATAAAAGTATGGAAAAATTCTTTTTATTTTTGTAATGACTGTTTGATTAAGTAAAAACAATAAATATTAGTATATGATTGAATATTATCTTTCTTTATTGACAAATTCTCCTTATAAGAAAGTAAATGTTCACTTCTATTCAGCAGTTTTGGAATAAACATTTGATATTAAACTGGGTCCAGCGCACTCGGTAGCGAGTATTTTTGTTACAAATCAAGGCGCGAGTCCCTAAGTGTTAATAAAAGTTGTACATATTACAATATAATATATGATACAAAAAGTCTAATATCTCTACCAAATGTAGCTGTGTTTGCCCCCCCCCCACCCCCTAGTTATTTGCTTTGATTGATCCACTTAAACTTCTAGAACTTTAGAGACACTTTGAATTCTACATTCGTACATATTATATGATATTTTATATTTGTATCAAAGGCACGAAATCCAAAATACATATATTTAGAAAAAACATATTTTTGTCATTCATATCAATTTGAACTGACTGTCTTTTTTTATGCAAACATAAAAAAATGTCAACTGCAGGTCGAGCATTTTCTATAAGTGTCCTGTAGCATTTTTTTTTTCAGATTTTGTTCACTATTATTTTCAAAGATATGGTAAAAAAATACGTTTTTTTTTTAATTTAAATTTTGATAATTACCATTTTTAAAACCGCTTTAATAAAAAAAATAGGTTTTAAAAATGAAAAAAAATTTCAAACGATCGCCATTTTGTGAAAAAATAAAATAAGAAAAAAACGGCTACGTGCAACGATAGCTACATTCATATAGATATTGATAAAAAATTTATTTATTTTTTTCATATAACTCTTCTCGAAATTTCGAGTGAACCATAGAGAAAATTATTTTTTTGGTCGTCACATCGAGGCTGATAACTTTATAAATATTTAAAATTTTTCGATAAAAATTGATTTTAAATAAGTTAAATATATACTTTATAAAACGTCCTTTACCTGATTCAAAAATAATTAGTTATATCTGTGAAAAAAATTCCCAAACATTGACATTTTTTTGACCCGTCACAGTGGCTATCCCTCTTAAATATATTTAATTGCATTTTTTGTAAATGCAAGCTGTTAGCGAGAGTTAACTCACCTAAACCTCAATAACACTATTATAACAATCACAAATCAAAATTAAAAAAAAAAATATATTCCTCCCCAGAACTACCCTATTGGGCTGTATATTTATCTACAACTCTTGAACTACAGTGATCTCATTACAGGGATGATCCTGTTATACACTTATTAAGATAGACAGCGGCTTCATTTCCTGTATATCACGATGGCGGTCTCACAGACCGGCCCCGTGTAAATTGTCACGATTCGTTTCAATTCAGAGCACGGCTTGTGAACAGATTTATAGCCGATCTTTATTACGTAATTTGATTCGTCGGCCGACTCGTGGTCTCCTGTTACCTAATCCTGACCCTATATACATATATATGTTGTATCCAGTATGATTGAGGTTATGTCAACGATGTATTTTTCTATACAAAGATATACCTATATAGTCTATGTAGTTAAGTACTATTGGACACTAGTTTGATGGATATTAGTGAACAGAAAAAATAACTCGATCTTATTGAAAATAAATTGATAAAAAAAAATTCGTTACCTACCCTTAAACATTAGCGATTTTCGTTGGTTAAAATATTACTATTTTTTAAAATTATGGTTGATCAGTATTCTTTAGAACTTCTGGAACAATTTGAGATCAATTTTGATTTGAACAAAAATTATTACTTTTTAAATTTTTTCCTCGAAATAAACATTTTTACGTTTTTTTAATCCCTCTAGAAAGAGTATTTTTCTGTCAAATTCAATATTTGTGGTCCCGATCGATTCGTCTAAGTGTCCCCAATAAAAATCAACCATAAAAACACCCCGTCATCGATTTAGATTTTGAGAAAAATTGAAAAAAATCTTGAAAACGGGGTTTTCACCCTTCAACCCCCTTTTTAAGGGTGTTGCACTACTTTTCGCTAGTTCGGGTTATTTTTTTCGAATTCAACGCCCCAAAATCTATAATAATCAACCATAAAATTGCTTGCCCCTAAATGTTCGGATTTTGGCACTCTTTACTGTACCCTTGACTGGGTTAACAGTTTACTTAAAAAGTATTGATTATACGGAAAAAGTATATAAACCTTTTGTGAGTATAATTTTATAAGCTACAATTTTCTTCATAACAATTTTTCTTGAAAATTAATAATTTTTGAGATATTTGCAAAAAACTAGAACTAGCCCCCCTTTACCCCCTAAAAAATAAAAACCCGCCATCCAAATTAAGGGGACTTTTTAAGGTATGTTTAGGACATCAAAATAAAAGTCTCCACCAAAATCCAGCTTGGTCGGAATTTTTTCTTAGTTTGACCGTTTTTTTGAGTCTATTGCCTGGGCTATAATAAACGTGGATATTTCCATATTGGTAAAAAATTATCATATTTGAACAACCAAATCGATCACGGATTTTTTTACATTGATCACAATTTCTTTGTGTTTCGTTAAAGTCTACCCGTCTGTCTGTCCGCAGCATAACTCAATAACCATCTTGTATTATTATTTGATGAACGATACGCCGCTGACTATACGGAGCTCACTTTTACGGAGCCCACTGGTTTCAGTAGTGCGTTAAGTACACTTATATCATTACTTAAGTGTGTTTTGTTTACAGGTGACCGTAGCAACCGATCTAGGCAAGCTAGTAACGCATTTACAAATGGAAAGATCTGAAGTAGCACTTTATATCTACACGAATGGAAATAATTCAGCGTGAGTATTGTATCCGATAAAACAGTGTATTTCAAATTAATTTTGTATCGTCAATTTATCCTGATCGAGTCAATGAAGCGAAAAAAATAATAATTAAAAATGTGTCCAATGTTTGATACGTGTCAATTTTATAAGCTTTAAAACATACTATGGGCCCCTTATTACCTAAATTCGGTTCCGGATTTGATATTGTATTATCAAAAACTGTATTAAAATATTATATTATGTTAATAACAGATAAGGCAGTATCTTCAAAGTACATAAAAAAAGTAAATTTTACATCAAACACATATTTTTACCAATTTATAAAATATAAGTGAATTTTCATGTTCAATAGTCGTAAAAGTATATGAATTTGAAAATAAAATGAAGTAAGGCCTCTTTATTGGGTAAATTCATACATAATATATGTAATATAAATCATTCGGTTGTCAATGTGACTAAGTCAAGATTTTGTCGATTTTTTATTTTTATGAAAAATATCTTTACTAATTTTTTATGTATGTTCGGGCATAACTCCAAAAAATATGCATCGATTTGGATGATTTTGTGTTTGTTTGAAAAAGAATACTCCAAAGGTGGTCCCATATAAATTTTATCAGAATCTGACAATGGTACGTCACTCAAAAGGGGAAAAAAACTTTTTAATAAAAAATAAAAACGACATAAAAAATACCTTAAAAACAATAATAATTAAATTTTAAATGTTTTTGACGTAAAAAAAAATAAATTAAACCGACTTAAAAAACTACTTTTCAAGTATTTTTATTTTTTTCTTAAAAAGTTTTTTTTATTTAACTTCAAATAGAATAAAATTCGGTTAAAAATCTACAGAAAATTGTATACCCTAAAAACATACATTCTTTAAAGGCGTTAGCCTTGTTTCACACATACGCGGTTCCATTCGGTTCGGTTCGTTTTCGGTTTCAGCCGAAAACGAATCAAACCCTTTCACACATACACGGTTCATATTAGGTTTTATTTTTTTCCGTAAACTCAGTAGTTATCATGGAGAGAAAGCAAGTTGTTGCCATGTTGTTTCTCTATAAAAAATTAAAAAATGAAGGAGGAATACTAGAATTCATTGCGAGCACCCTCTCATCACTTTACAGCAGGAATTTGGAGCATTCTACACTATTTTCTCGAAGCTAAAGAGCATGAAGACGATCCACATCAACATCTAGAAAACCGCTCATTTTATTAAAAAATCCGCGACAAAACTTAAAAAAAAGTAACACTCGTTATCAGGTTAAAACCGAAACTAAACCGAGTATGTGTGAACGCGTTGATTGCTTTGTGTTCCCTGGACACGAATTGAAACCTGATGAAATCTGTCCGTGTGGAGGGAGTATTCAGTTCTGTACGGTTTCTATTAGGTACCGAATACAAACTGAATCATCGTTTCACACTTGTCGGCAGCGACCGAAAACGAACCGAAAACGAACCGAACCGAATGAAACCGTATATGTGTGAAATAGGCCTTAGCAAGTCTAGCGCCTCTGAAAATACTCAATATTTGGGAATTTACTGTTCAAGGGACGCTAGACTTGCTAACTTCCTTAAATTTAAATTAATTTAATTAAATAACCGTTTCAATTTGAACTTTTATTTCTCGCATAAATATAATAAAAATTTCACATTTTATTAAGACATTTTATAAAACAACCACGCGGGAAAAAACGACAGATTAGAACATGTCACTGAAGTAAACATTTTAATAAAAACTATATGACACGTTGATATCCGGTTATAGCACTTCCGGTTGAAGACATAACATCATGGGTATATAATAAGTTCACGCCAACTTTTGTTAAAAAATAATCAATCATTTTATTATGATTACTCGGATTATTATCGTAATACAAACTGACATTTAAGAGATAGTAATTTTCTGAAAAATTGCTCTTTCAATCAATTGTCAGCCCAAGAACCATGCGTGTTTATTTTTGGATTATCAGAAATGTTTTATATGTGATCTTTAATTCTTTTTATAAGGTACTGGATGGAAGACATGTTTCCTATCAAATGTACTAAATTAGAAATATTTGTTGATATTTGAGGGTGTCCATCAATTCTCTTATTTGCAAATTTCTCTAAGGTCACCCCCCCCCCAAAAAAAAATTTCTTAAATGTAATAAAAAATTAATGTATACAAAATTTTAAAGTGATTGGATATTATTAAGGGGTTAGGTGTAGTCAGAATTTTCAAGAAATCGATTTTTGTTTTTTGCATTTTTGGAAGCTGCTACAACGGCTGAAGAACTATTTTATGGCCTAGGAATAGTTGACTCGGTGTCAGTAATTAAATAATACGTATATTACTTTACGTAAATTGAGTGTAAAACTTTAAATGCGTTTTTCTCAAAACTATGTTTTTTGAACTGGTAACCACTGTAGCTCGAAAACCGCTCGGTAGATTTTAATGAAATTTATACAGCTTTTTGAAAACATGAAAAACTAGTGCCTGATCGAAGGATTTTTTTTTTAAATTTCGATTTGTTATAAACAATTAACTGTTGGTTTTTTTCCCGATAATCTTGAAAAAAATTTCCTGAGGCTGCCATTTTGTTAATTTAAGAAAGAAAAAAAAAGCTTCGATCAGGCACTAGATTATCTATTAATAAAACTAATTTTTTCTGTCCGATTGAATTCGGATGAATCTCCAAGGATAAGTGATGGTCACCGCAAGGAGCTTCGGTTGGAACTGGATCAACACAAACAGCCATTACTTTTAAAATTATTAATTTTTTTTTCTAAAATTTCTGTCAAGTCAAGTCGAAACCTTATTTAATGATGCTATGTTTTTACTTTTATAAAATAAAATAATTTACTGGCAAAAAAAATATTTAAAATTGTCATTTTTTCATGTCTCTGACTACACCTAACCCCTTAACACGTGTCACCGAGCGATCGAATATTAACACGTAAAATCCATTTTGATTTTTTCAATTTTTCTTTAAACAACTGTATCTTTGTGAAAATTGAATGGATTTTGATGTTCTAAAACGCATTTTAAAGCTGACACTTTCTAGTTTTTGAAACTTTGATTCGTTTTTTTATCGCTTCCCAATATTTCTTGAGAGATTTCAGAAAAGTGAAAGAAGCCTAAAATTTAATAATTCAAAATTGGTCTGAACTTTGAGAAAAAAACATAAACAAAATAATTAAAGAAAATAAACTATACAGGGTGTCCCATTTTAATCTATCACCCCCCTAATTTTTTTTATCTATCAATTAAATCAAAAAATGCTTCAAATAAAAGTTGTTTGGTTTTGAGGGGGACCCAAAATGGCGTTATTAATTTTTTATTTTTTGGGCGTCTTCATGGTCAAATAGGCCCAACTTTTTTTTTCAAATGGAAACCTATATTTTTTATTACAATATCTTATTGTTTGGAAAAAACAAGTAGCTTTTGTTTCAAAAAATTTTTTGTATGACTGCAATTTTTTTTTAATATTAAACAAAAAATTTTTAGATTTTAGAATTTTACTAATTTTTTACTCGAAACCCATTAACTTTAGAGGAAAAATGTAAAAAACAAAAAATATTTATTTTAATCTGATATAACTAGAAAAATTATTTCAGATTTTTTATTTTATTTTTTATTTGCTTTAATATTTTGAAGAGCAAAAGTTAACAAAAAATCCTAATATAATTTTTCTAGTTATATCAGATTAAAATAAACATTTTTTGTTTTTTACATTTTTCCTCTAAAGTTAATGGGTTTCGAGTAAAAAATTAGTAAAATTCTAAAATCTAAAAAAAATTTGTTTAATATTAAAAAAAATTGAAGTTATACTTGTTTTTTTCCAAACAATAAGATATTGTAATAAAAAATATAGGTTTCCATTTGAATAAAAAAAGTTGGTCCTATTTGACCATGAAGACGTCCAAAAAATAAAAAATTTTAACGCCATTTTGAGTCCCCCTCAAAACCAAACAACTTTTATTTGAAGCATTTTTTGATTTAATTGATAGATAAAAAAAAATAGGGGGGTGATAGATTAAAATGGGACACCATGTATTTGTGAATTTTTGCATTTAGAAATTTGACGCTACGTTTCGATGTGACCAATGAGGCATTCCAGAATATGACGACTTGGCCCCAACTAGCTCTACCCCAAGACGATGGTAAAATAGTGTATCTTAATAAATCAGACTTCATGGAAAGGAGAAATACTTTCAGGTTAGTGATAATTTTTTTTTATTATATTACAGTGGCGTAGATAGCTTTTTGCGATTGGGGGGGGGTGAAAACATTTTTCAGTTTTAAGGGGGGGATATGACAGTGTTTAATCATCTTTTATATGGTGAAAAGTATAAAAATTGGACTCATGGGGAAGATTGATCCCCTTAATCTCCCCCCCCCCCCTATCTACGCCACTGTTATATTGTCTATATTTACAGGAAAATTTAAATAAATAAATATAATTGTTTTGATCTTTGAAACTGTTACCATTATGCACCGCAATATTGTGCTCCGTAAAATTAGGGGCGCATCATTATTTGGAATTAAAAAAAAAATTATAAACACTGTTATTCAACAAAAAAATACTGTTGTAATATAACAAAGATCTGAATAGAAAATTTAGGAGGCTTTTGGCATACAGAAACCGAATTTGTTGCCCAATTGGTTTCATCACGTCAGGGTTTTGAGATATTCTAACCTAAAAGTGCCAAAAATGACTATATTGGCAATGTTAAAGAATTTATTATCAGTAGGTAATTTTTACTTTTTTATACATACATGAAATGTAATGTATAAATAAAGTATAGTGATCACGAAAAAAATCGAACTCGAGATTTTAACGGAATTACACGTTTTGAGGGTCCCTGAATCATATACCACCATTAACTCAATGACGTCTGTGTGTGTGTCTGTGTGTCTGTCTGTCTGTCTGTCTGTCTGTCTGTGTGTCTGTGAACGCTCTACAGCCTAAACTGTAATACTTACGAACATGAAATTTTAAACTTAAGGTTCTTGTATGCTCTAGATGTGCACCTCCTATTTTTGGAAACCATCACTAAACCGGAAACGGAAGTATAATTATTTTTCGAATTATTTTTGAATTATTTTTGAAACGGTGCACATTAGAAAAAAATGTTTTAGATCAAAGTTGTAGAGGGTATTTATCTATAATGTATGTTCTATCCATTTTCCCCCCCAAAATTTATTTTTAGGAAATAATTGATTTTCTAAAAAAAATTAATTTTTTCGATTTATTTTTTAAACGGTAGGTATTAGAAAAAATGTTTGAGATACAAGTTGTAGAGAATATTATTTTCTATAATTTATGTTCTATTCTTTTTTTTGTATCTTATGAATTAACCAAAAAAAAGAATAATTTTAGTTTTAATGGCTTTAATTTAAAAATGATTTGAATAATACAAAAAATCTAGTTATCTATGAAAATTTTGGCATTTATTATTAGAAGTGTCAAAATTGAAATCTAGCAAAATAAATAGTTGTTAATACAATAATCACTAATCTTAATTGATTTCATTTAATATTTAATGTCAATATTTAATACAATGTATCAATTTCATTCATTGAAAATCATTTTGTAAGTAAAAAATTTTAAAATCAAATATTAAATTATAAAAGTAATCACATATTAATACTCGGTGTCATGATGTATAAACGGTGCACATTAGAAAAAAAATGTTTAGATCAAAGTTGTAGAGGGTATTTATCTATAATTTATGTTCTATCTATCTCCCCCCCCCCCCCCCCCAAATTGTTTTTACAGTTATAGGTATTAGAAAAAAACATGTTTGAGATACAAGTTGTAGAGAATATTATTTTCTATAATTTATGTTCTATTTTTTTTGTATCTTATGAATTAACCAAAAAAAATAATAATTTTAGTTTTAATGGTTTTAATTTAAAATTGATTTGAATAATACAAAAAATCTAGTTATCTATGAAAATTTTGTCATTTATATTTGGAAGTGTCAAAATTGAAATCTAGTAAAATAAATACCTAGTTAATACAATAATCACTAATCTTAATTGATTTCATTTAATATTTTAATGTCAATATTAAATAAAATGTATCAATTTCATTCACTGAAAATCATTTTGCAAGTAAAAAATTTTAAAATCAAATATTAAATTATAAAAGTAATCACATATTAATACTTCGGTGTCATGATGTATAAAAAAGTCCCGTGCCTGCCAAGGCAGTTTATTTTCTAAAGTTTTCGGTCACGGTGACAAATAGTATTACCTTTCCTCTTTAAAATGAGTTTTAACTTTTTACTGTACGATTTTTTTAGCCGAGATGTACTAGTTTGAAGATATGATAGAGTGTAGTATAGTAGATACAATGAACTTTACTACATATATCTTCAAAGTAGTATATTTCGGTAAAGAAAAATCGCATAGTAAAATGTAAAAAATCATTTTAAAGAGAAAAGATAGTACTATTCGAAATCACGAAAGAAAACTTCAGAAAAAAATTACCTACTTAGTAATAAATTCCCCAACATTGCCAAAATCGTCATTTTTGGGACTTTTAGGTTCGGATATCTAAAAAAAAACTGACGTGATGGAATCATTTGGGCAACGAATTCGGTTTCGGTATGACAAATACCTACTAAATCACCTATTCAAATTTCTGTGAATTTTTTTTTGTTGCATAGTGTAATAAATGTTTTATATTGCTTTTAAAAGTATTTCAAAAATAATTCATTAAAATTCATTCAAATGACTTTAAATGCGAAAAATATAAATGCGTAATATTGTGAGATATATTTTAAATGGAAATAATAAATATCTAATCTTTTGTCACGTTTAATAAATAACCCCCCCCCCCTCGATGTTTACCAGGAAGTATAAATTAAGAAATGACAGCTTTCCTTTGTCATAAAGTTTTATTTCGCGTGTTTTGTTGTAAATCACAACGAAACAAATTTTGTTTTTATATTCTACATCGTAATTTATTAAAGTTAATAGGTATATAAAAATGTAATTAAAATTAAACACAAGTTTTTTGTTAATGTGATTAAAATCGAGATGATCGATTTTTTAAATTAAAAAAATATATACAATTTTAAATTGGTACAATGAGCGAAGCATTTTTATCTATCCGTCTGTCCGTAGTACAACTCAAAAACTACTGGATTTATTTAGTTAAAATTTGAAATCAGTATGTAAATATTTTTGCCCATTTTGGGAAAAATATGAAAATCCATAATTTTTTCGAAATTAAAAAATATATTTTTTTATATGATTAAACCCATGGAATAAAATTATTAACGACTAGCGCATTAGACCCGACGTTACCCGGGTTAACATCGACAAAATATGCACCAAAATTATTAAAATACTGAATTTTTTATTCAGTGGCATTATGGGAACAAAACACGAATTTGGATATTAAATCTTAAGTTTTCATAAAATATTAATAGCTAAGAACATGCACTAGAAAATCATCTAACCATCTGTGAAAACCGCATAAAAATCGGTTAAGTAATTTTCGAGTTTACTTCAAGAAAAATATAACTTATTTTTATAGATATAAAGATATTCGATAAAGTTTAAGAAAAACTAGCACTGTCGACAGGGAGGGGGGATATACGGATATACAGAGACACAGTGACCCCCCCCCCTTCTAATATTCATTAAGACTCATATGAATTTATGATACGAAATGGCTGAGAGTCAAGCTGTTACAATTACCAATTCGGATAATAACACCTGCTAGCAAATAGAGTAATTTCTATAATAAAGAGAACGTGTTACATTATGTTTGTCTCTCTGTCACTCCCACACCCTACCGCATTGGTTGGTTGGCATGTCTGATGATACCATATATACGACGTTTGTCTATTACGTATTATATAATATATGTGCATTGTAAATATTACATAAACAGTATATGTTTTATTTATTATTTCAATTATTTGTATACTCGTAACTAGATAGTTTAAAAGCCATTAGTATATTACTATTATTTGTTAGGAAATAGAAACACATTTTACAGCCCCCCCCCCCCCCCCCCTAAATTCACCATCAGTATATTTGTATAATAAATGTACCCATGAAACTGTTTAAAAAATAAATATTAAAATTAAATTTCCCAGCGCCTCCACCATGAGTTAAGTGGTTATATAGTTAGAATTTTCAAAAAATCGATTTTTTTAAATTTAATTTTCGTAATGTACATATATTTAAGTACACACACAGAAAATTTCAAGCCAATCCGGCGATTATTTTCGAAGTTACACGCATATTTGTAAAGACGTCTCAGAGCGTTTGAATGTAGGAGGTCGGAGCGGTAGCGCGTTTTACTCAAATCTGTGTTTTTAAAATCGGTGACCACTATTCCTCGGAAACAGTTGAACCGATCAATCTCAAATTTTAACACAAGTTTCTTAAGAATATTTTTTAGTAATTAATGGAAGGTTTTTTCTCGCCGATAAATATTATTTTTTTAATAAACAATTTAAGGTCAAAATTATTGTCAAAAATCGATTTTTTTTAGAAGCCGCCATATTTTGCTTATTCCTTCGATTAAGTACAAGATTATACATTACTTTAACGAAATCCGTTTGGGTTTTTTATTTTAAAAGATGCAGTCCAGAGATATCGTGGTCACCGCAAGGCGCCTTTTTTGAGAGGACCTCCTGGAGAACAGCTGTAGCAGCTTTCGAAATTATTATTTTTACAAATAAAAAATGTTAAAATACAGTTAAAAGTTACCATAATATGTGTACAAATTTTTAAATTAATAAATTATAAAAGTCTTCTCTTAAAAAATTCTTAAAGAAAACCCTTATTTTGGCCTTGCGACTGTATGTAACCCCTTAAACAAAATTGATAACACAGTCCCACAAAAACGTGCATGAACTCTTTACCTAACTATAATTTTTTTACGTATTTTTTGCAATTATTTTATTTATAACTTACCCCCCATTCAAATTATTTTGTACCTTAAAAAATTGTGAAAAAAATGTACATATATAAACTTTTAGGGCCTCTACGGGCCGTTTAATTTTTTTCAACCAAATCTAATGAATGATTTTCATAGATCGGACTTTTTTCTTCAATTTGATTTTTTCTGTAACGCTGTACGACCATTTTTGATCGAGTTATTTAACTTTTTACAAATCTATATTTCATATTCATATACATATCACCGTATAAGAAAGTATACATAATAATAAAACTTTTACAAAACTAGTAAAGGAAAAAAAAGACACATTACAGTAAATAGAAAATTAAATTAAAAACAAAAAAAAATCATTTGCATCAATTATATCGATTGTAATATAAAATAGCGTTCTAAATTTAAATTTCTTTTGGAATTCAATCCAAGTTTCATGATCCTTAAATCATTAGCATGTTAGATATTCCAATCCTGAATATATAATAACACCACTTACAACATTCTATACAGGGTGGCCCAAGTAAAACGAAACGGGCGCGGTTTTGGCCATTTAAAATAGGATTTTGAGAAAAAGCTCGAACACATCGATTTTGCTTTCAAGGGGGACATCTTTTGGTATAAAATTTTTTGCAAGAATCTTTTCAACCCTCAGCGCTATGAGCGCAACCCTTAAAATTTTAAATAGCATGATAGGGCAAGTGATACCTTATTTGAAAGGTTTTTTCATTCTGAATACGGTGCTTTTTGATTTTTTCAAATCTGTTTAGTTTTAGCCAAGTTATTGACATTTTGAATTCCATGAATGCAATGATTTTCTGATCAAAAAACAAATATTTACAACAAAAATTCAAAACAAAGTAGGTTTATTTTCTTATCAAATAATTCAAAATTATCCAATTTGGACATTTATTAAATTAATTAAAGTTTTGGATGTTGGTAAATTTTTTTTAATTAAATTTTTTTAATTAATTCAATAAATGTCCAAATTGGATAATTTTGAATTATTTCATAAGAAAATAAACCTACTTTGTTTTGAATTTTTGTTGTAAATATTTGTTTTTTGATCAGAAAATCATTGCATTTATGGAATTCAAAATGTCAATAACTTGGCTAAAACTAAACAGATTTGAAAAAATCAAAAAGCACCGTATTCAGAATGAAAAAACCTTTCAAATGAGGTATCACTTGCCCTATCATGCTATTTAAAATTTTAAGGGTTGCGCTCAATGCGCTGAGGGTTGAAAAGATTCTTGCAAAAAATTTATACCAAAAGATGTCCCCCTTGAAAGCAAAATCGACGTGTTCGAGCTTTTTCTCAAAATCTTATTTTAAATTACCTAAACCGCGCCCGTTTCGTTTTACTTGGGCCACCCTGTATAAGTAAATACCATAGCTCTGATATTCTATTAAAAAAACAGTGTCGCCGATTTAATAAATTCACTCGAATTCATAGATCCTTAAAATTAGGTACACGGAGAGAATATTCTTTTAAAAATTAACAGAAAATGTTGTGAACCTGAGGACAGAATCAACTTCTGAAAAAAATTAACAGAAAAGTCGCTAGAATTTAAAATAAAGTAAATGAAATATTACAATGACATACTGGTAAATTTTAACATAGTACCTATTCAAATTTATTTACTCTGAAAAAGTAATATACGTTATTCTTTAATTTAATTTCTTGCATATGAAATTTTCACGTACATTCTCTATAATTTTACTATGTTTCTATATTACTTTTCATATCTGGCCTATCGCCAAAATAGAAACTGCTTGAATTATAGTAGACGTTCTTTTAAATTTTACCATGTCGGGTGTTCAAAATTTCTAGGATCAACATTTTTTTCATCAATCTATGCAATTTTTTATTTTTTTCCCTATTCCTACGCATCGTAAATAAATAAAAATGTTAATTAAATTTTTTCATCTGACACAGTCCTGGATCATCCTGTATCTAATGACTAATGACATTTTCTATATTTAATAAGGGTTTTGGCCGATCTACTGACCTGCCTATAGTCGCGGTAGGTATGACCTGTATGGATTGAAACACACCTTAATTATCGGAAATTGATTAGACAGATGTTACGTAAAATTAATTACCGTAATAGTACCTACACGTTGTCAGTGCATTAAAAGCCGCGTTAATTTTATATCGGGAAAATTCATCGCTATATGGATATTATTTTCATAATTTTTATTTTAAATTAATTACACCAAAGTATCATTTTTCAATCGATCTAACCACGCATATAACAATTTTACTTTTCATTGAAAAATTGCGATGTTTTAATAAAAAATAAAAAAAATTCCTAAAAGACCTAAACCACTGGAAGTATCGAAACCATATTCACACCATATGTTCATTTGATACTCTGATAAGTTTATATATTTTTTAAAACAGATATTTACAAAAAATGTTTAATTTTGATCTAATTTTGAAACAAATTATTTTTGGGTAGAAAAACATTTGCCGGGTCAACTAGTACAAAATAAAAATAAAATTTGACCCCCTCCCCCCACCTGAATTCGGGAAAACCCGTACATCTTAAAAAGAAGACACGTACAAAATTTCATGTTTCTAAATATACCTAAGTACAGAGTGTTGATGAGTCAATTAGTGATATTTCAGTCCCCCCCCCCTTCTGCTGTGTATTTATAAATTGAATTAATTAATAAACACAAACATATAATTAAGTAAGTAATCCTTACTTAAACAAACTGAGTTTTCTTTGAAAGTAAGGTATATTCATTTTTACTGTAATAAGAAATTTCAAAGAGGATTATAGAAGCTTTGACTTTTTAATACCAAAATGCGCGACAAAGTCTCCAAACATTGTTTGTCTTTAACTTCGAGTATCTGAACAGAGAGAAAAAAACATATTTTAATTGCATTTACATTTGCTACGATGAAAATGTCACGTACATATTTGCAAAACTAATTTAAATATATCTTCACGTATTGCAATACCTACATAAAATATATTACAAATTCAAATAAAATTCCTAGAATAATAACGAATAGAATATGAACTACTGGCGGCTTGTGCCCCGTTGTATTCATTTTTAAGGTAGTTGGTCCGTAAACATGTTTTCGTCAGATTTTGTTTAAATTGCACAGGAATATTCCCTAGATTAATATCTGAAAAATAGCCCATTTTTATTAAAATTGACCATCTCAAAGTCATGAAAAACGATCTCAAAGTTTATATTCTTAACACAGCTTATATATGGACTAACCGTACACTAACGTAACGTTTTATTAGATAAAATTTAAACGTAGCGTCAGTTTTTCATAAAAAAAACTGACATGTTGTATATTTATATGAAAAACAGTATACAAAAAATTGGAATTATTAAGATTTAACCAGATTTAACTACCAAACCATCACATAAATTACAGTATTGTTGACAATGTGGCAACAACGTATTCATTTGATTATAGTAAAAAATACACGAAATAATGAAATAATTTTTTACAAAATATGATAAGTGGATTGAAGGGAATTATAATCGATTTAATTAATTATTAATATATTCTGTGGTAGTTTAGATGATAAAATATAATCATTTGACAAGTAGTTAATAGTAGATAATGTACAGCGTTGCCATGATCATTTCTCTAAATTAAAAATATGTACTCATGGCCTAATGTGATCACATTATGATGGACCAACTACCTTAAGAATATGGTTTTATAAAATACTAGCTATGATGAATGAAAATGCCTTAATAAAAAAAGCGTTTCAGTATTACGTAGCTAATTTTAGGGCCTTAGGTTTTCTAACTTTGAAAATCTCATCTGAATCGGTACAGTTATTTTTGATACTGATTTTAAGGTTACTCGATCATTAGAGCAACGTCTAAAATTTTAATATGTTATTTATGGATAACTCATATTTTACTTAAAATATGAGACGTATAGTTTTTGAGTAATTGGATATTAAAAATAGAGTTTTTAACACACGATTGCCGAAAGTGCTATATTTATTGAAATTCTGCACAATTGGCTATATAGAGACGTTTAAAAAACTAATTCAACCCTTTTAAATACTATAAAAATTATAAAACAAATATATTCACGTGTAATTTATTCAAAATAATAAAAAAACTAGCTCTGCCATTACAGCAGTACAAATTAGTACATGTTACTATTATATACCGTTCTGTTTATTTCAATTTTCAAATTAAATTAAACTTTTTTTTACTTTTAATAATTAACAAAGTAAAATATTCCATTAAATGTAGGTACACGTGTTCTAAATATAATTTCTTCGAAACCAAATCTTTTTTACAGTGTGCTAGACGTACTATAACTTTAAAAACTACAAAAATTAATTACTAACAATAACCCCAATTTTTTTATTGTGAACTTTGCAGAGAACGAATTAACTCTGACGGAAGTACCATATCTGAAGTACTCCATTGGTACACGGCTGTAAACGCCGCTATGTTGGTACACCTGACAAATCAAATTAAAGAAACAGACAATAGCGGCGTTTGGAGGTAAGTTTCCAAAAAAAAAAAATTTTTTTTAAATTAAATTAAAAAAAAAATATTTCCAGATATTTAATATCGTTCAAAAACTTATTACGCAGTATTGAGAGTATCGGCATATCAAGTGTATACGGGGTTAAGTATTTTGGACAGGGCCGTCTCGAAGGCGACGCTTATACAAATTTTGTCCGCTACGATGCATTAGGTCGTGATTTATTAAACAGCTCATTACATTTGGTACCTTCACTGAAAGTATCTTATCGAAACCTGATGCGAAAATTTAACAACTATGGACGCATTAAGAATAAGTAAGTAAAAGGTTTTTACTGGAACGTCGAAAACTATATGTGAAAGCAATCTCGCTTATTAGAGTTATAACTGTGGACAGCGCCAAAATTTACAACTGATTTTTTGATATTACGTCATATTTGTAGTGTAGATATACAGCCTACCGTCAGTCAGCTAGTTTTGTTAGTGTTTGACGCGGGGGTGCTAAATCAGCTGCTGACGGCATTTGTTAAGGTAAAATTCGGACTGACTATTTTTTTTTAATAATAATAATATTCCTAACTTTTCATATTTTAGAAAGTACTTTCACGATGTATAGATTTTTTACGAGTTAAACGCGCCCGGTTGCAAGATTTTGATGACTGACTATGATAAAAGGGGTTCTTACTTATTGTTAGTATACTGCTTATACAAATAAATTTTCAGATTTTAGAAAGTAGTTGCAACGTGTATAGTTTTTTTTACAAAGTTAAAAGTTAAAGCCACCCCCATGCTAAACGCTAACGAAACTAGCTGACTGACGTAATATCAAATAAAACGCACATGATAGGGTTCCGTAGTCATTCTCACTACGATTTATAAAAAGAGTTTTTTCAAAATTTTCGTGACCGAAGGGTTAAAATCAAAAAGTCATTTGGCTTTTATTATTGCATTTTAGAAGACCTATCAAATGACACCCCAATCAATGGGGTAAATGAAAAAAATGTGAGTTAACTTTTCAATCTATGATAGTTGGGGTCAAAAATATTTTTGACAATGTTCGTTATAATTTTCAGTGAAAGCACTAATTAAAAGCTACATTCTCGAATTTTTTCAGATTTTTTAAATTGATAGTTTAGAAAATAGAGGGGGGGAGCTTTTTTAACGACTTTGGAGAGCAAATACATCGTGATTAAAGGGTTAAAATCAAAAAGTTCTGATACATTTTTTGTTGCACCTTTCTAATGACACCCCACTCAGTGTGTTTTTTAAAACACTTCATTTTATGGAAAGGGGGCCCAAAAAAAAATTTTTTTTTTCAAAAATCTTATCATTTCTGTTATTGGGTCAATTATCTACGACCGTATACCAAATTTCATCTTATTATCTTAAAATTTTTGAAGACGGACGGACGGACGGACATGGAGAAACTATAAGGGTTCCTAGTTTTCTACGGAACTCTAAAAATCACCTATTAGAAAGTACAGTTGCGAATTTTGGCGCTCACCTCCCCGACTATTATATCTCGAGTTATATTACATCTCAATGCATAAAACATATAAAATGTATGGTTTATTTTTATAGTACAGATATAATAACAAAGAACAAAATGAGAGAAAAGAATAAAGAAGACGCAATTGATTACTTTAACTCGATTAATAACTACACAAATGAACTTCGAACACTGCAGCGTGAACTACGAACAAAAATCAAGTGAGTACAGTAGAAAAATTACTACATAAACTATTCATAATATTTATTATAACTTTAAGAAACGTTACATTGAATTATTTCAATTTCATGTTTCATTCTAACTGAACTGTTCAGTTTAAGGTGGTTGACACCATAGAAAAATAAAAGATATCGATGAAACTTTGATTATAATAAGACATTTATATTAAAAAAAATACTTACAGAAGTTTAATGTTATTAGGAAAATAGTTTAAGAGATATTCGCTGGGTGCAAAGTAGGTAGTGGGGGAAACGAAATCGATCACAGCGCACAACGTGGCAAAAAATAACACTTTGGGTGGACTAGCTGTCATTTTTAATAGGCTCGTTTTTAACTGAAAATAGAAAGGTCAACATGGTTAATCCCACTATAGACTATGTGCAAGGGGGTGGAGTTAGAAATAATGTCGATGCGAGTGTTCGTGGTGAGCAATATTGTAAAATTATCGGCGCCAAAATTTGAGGTTATGCTGTCAATGTAAACGAATTAATTATTTCTCTATTATACGTCATAATTAAAGAGAAAAAGATACCCAAAATAAATAATTTTCACGTACCTTTTATGCTATACTATTTATATTATATGCAAACAGCTAAATTAAATGATATTTGTTTAATAAAAAATTTCACGGTATTAAACATATTAAACAATGATAAAAAGAGAGTTGAATCCATTCAATCCTTCTCTATTACCCGCTGCTAGCGGCGCTAATAGACTTCATGCACATAGCCAATAGTCATAAATAATCGTCTAAAATGTATATATTACGATATTTTATTGAAATTATTTGTTTGTTAGTACGTCAAAGTCCACCCAAGTTGCTACTAAAGTCCACCCATTAGTTGGCGCTGTCATCGCGCACGCTGCGAATATAAATTAAATAAAAAATAAACATGCATTCTTATGAGAACTGCATAATTTCGAGACATTACAGGACTTTTCAAAGTGATGTGACAGAGAGAATTTGATCAAAATTAGAGCATACATTCATACATTTCATTTACAAAGATATCTGTTAATTTTCATATGTGATTTTGCATGTTCTATGTTTATACACAGGCTTACCCTCACTATTCCCCGTATTGCCAGCCCCGCACCCTTTAGTATCAACCTCCTTAAATCAAATTGATGATTCATTGTATGCGAGCAAAATTAAAAAAAATCGTTTGTTGACAAAAATTGTCAACAATTAAAAAAAATTTGTTTAAAACTATTGCTTACGCCTCCCCCCCTTCTCTCCCATAAAAACACGTTATTACCCCAGTATTACAAACACGTAGAATTTTCTACTTTAACTTCTGAAAAGATATAAAAAAAAATATACAAATAAAACTTCGCATTTTCACATTAGAAGACAAGCATTGTCGAAACAAAAAAGTAAAACAAATATCACATTTAAAACCTTTTAATTAGAGCATTCGTAACGTCGTGGAGAACATGAACAAAACGTTAATTGTCAGTTCGTTAAAATATCTCATGATCAGGGTCTAATGAAGTTAGGGGAAGGTGGGGTAAGACGGGGTAGCGAGGTAAGATGGGGACCGTAACAAAACTGATGATACAATGTAGCTAGAAATGTTCTTCTATGGCCATGTGACGTTATTTAGCAGAAGTTATTAATGTCACAAATAGTTTGGTCGAAGGTGTGCACGTTGTGATTTTGTAAGTATTTTTTAAAATTTTTAGTGGTTAGATTCATTAGATCTAATTTTTGAGGTATATAAAGTGCGTGACTGTTCAAAAGGTATAGTGTACAAGATGTCATATTTTTTTATTGATATTTGTTTATTTTACTATTATAATGACTCGTTCCGGTTTGCTTCGATTTATAACCTCAAAAAAAAAAATACAACTAGGGAATTCAGTTTGGGAAAGATGGGGTACCTACTTGCGGGTAAGATGGGGTAGGTATGATTCTTTGGATAACACAACATTCGATCTGGTTAGTCCGAAGCAGTTAATGCCGTATCCACGAATTTCCGAAAAAAGACCAAGACAAGTTCGAAGAAGAGGAAAAACAGCTATTATTACTGCGTCCAAGAAAGCTGATGAGTTCTGAGGACGAAGATACAGAATGTCTGTACTGCCTCGGCTTGTATTATGAGTCTGTACCCCATCTTACCCAAGGGGGTACCCCATCTTGCCCTATAGGTGGGGCAAGATGGTGCAAATTAGTTATTTTTTTCAAGTTGATATTTCTATAAGAAAAATTATATTTTTTTGTTTTCACTGATTAGAATTTAAGGAAGAAAGGCTGATTATATTCTTAATAAAAGTTCCTACAATGTGCAATCAAAAATAAAGGGTTTTATTTATGAAATACCTTAAGGTCCCCGTCTTACCCCACCTTCCCCTAATTAAATGTTTATTCTAATATCAGCGCCTTTTCAGGGAATACGTCGGTCAGACACTGAAAGACGCCAGCAATAAAGAAGCCGTCGGTGTAGCAATTTTAATCGTTGTCCTTGCCGTTTCTCCCGTAATAATCGTACTTGTCCGCAACGCTGTCGCTACAATACAGGTCGGTCATAAAGTCACATAACAATCGCTTTTTATTATATGTTTTATTGGTCGAGTTTAACACTAGAAAGACGGGAAAATCTACAGTCAAATGACTACAAATTTACTAAATATCTTTTTTTATGAGTGATTAATAAATGTCAAGTAAAGAAATAAAAGTAGATGTAATGTATGTTTAATTTTAATATTTATACACAATTTTTACATGTTACAAGAGCCGCAAAGCGGTTTTTTACAAGTATAAGTATCGCATACTTTATTAGTTTTATTTTTACATTTCTGAATAAGACATTCTCGCCTTCTTCAAATTTCCTGGGCAAATTACTCACAATAATATCGATACAATTACAGGCTTATTTGACTGACAATTCATATACGTATTTATTGTTGTACCCTCTCATACAACAATTAACAACATATTTATCAGATCATAGCCGTCAAAAGACCGCCGCCGTCTTTGTCGGTATATCAACATTTTAAACAATAAAGAAAATAGATGTGAATTATTTTGATACATAGTTTCATTTAACTACTAGTATTAATAAAAGTCACAAAGTGTCATTACGATAAGTCAAATAGTTTTTGAATTATTCAATATTGAAATTGAAATTACCGTCAAATGACTGCTTCTCTAGTGTTAAAGGTTAAAATTTGGCCTTGAACAAGCCTATAGTTGACCCATACTACCATAAAATTGATGTTTATCGGTCGAATATGACCAAGTTTAAAGGTTTGAATTTGGCCTTGAACAAGCCTATAGTTGACCCATACTACCATAAAATTGTTATTTTAGATGTATGCATCCAATCTGGCGCAGAAAGCTCGAGAGCTCAAAAAAGAGAAGAGAAAAAGTGATTCGTTATTGTTTCAAATGTTACCACCGAGTGTCGCCACTCAACTGAAACAAACTAGACAGGTATAGATATAGGGGTGATCTTTTTATTGGTACATATTTACTGAAATTATAGATGTAGCTAAGATTTAGGAAGTATTTCTTCACCAAAAGTTAGGGGGTGCGAAAGAAGATGCTGTTATTAACCCATTAACGCCTGTCGTATACATATGTGCACACCTCATTTTATAATTAGTGCTGTTGTCTATGGATATTAATTCACAATATTTCAGTTGGTAGAAGTGCAACAAACAAAATCTGCTAACGTTATTAGTTTCATAAGTGTTTAAACGCGTTTTAATTATTTTCAATAATTTTTATATGAAAAGAGGTACGTGGTATGCTAATATATTTTATCCAACTAGAGCACGTGATTTCGAATTTTGTTCAAATCATATGAAATAACTTAAATATACATATAACATGACTTTATCTAAATAAAAATGATATCAGAAAAGCAGTCTCACACAAAATAGACTTCATATCTGCCCACTTGAGTACACACTGTTATTTTTTTTTCTAAATATTAAAAAAAAAAGTTTGTGTTGTATATTTAGTTAAATATATTGAACATGTACTTAATTTCATTAAAAAAAATCTTTTGCATGTTTTTGTTTTCTTTTGGGCGTTAATGGATTAAATATTGAAAATAAAAATGATAAAGTTATTTTATAATCATCTGTATCATAAGTACATAAATTTGGGAAAACATAATGATGTGGTCGTAGAGAAATGATGCCTTACAGCGTTGATTTAATTATGATATCGATTTATATACATATACTTTAATTATTATTTTAGGTACCAGCAGAATTTTTCGCATCGGTTACGATTTATTTCAGCGACATTGTCGGTTTTACGGAAATAGCAGCCGTTAGTACACCTTTAGAGGTAAGTAATTATTATTGTAACAACTAAGCTAGTACTTGCGACTACATCCACATGAAATTTATATTTTTTTTCGGGTTTTAAAATAGCTTATGTCCTTCTTTAGGATGTAAACTATCCCTCTAAAAAATTTCAACAAAATCGGTTCAGTGGTTTATCCGTAAAAAGGTTTTACAAAAAAAAAGATTTTTTTAAATTCGTCAATAAAGGGTTGAAAAGTTTGCCACGTGTAAAGTATACATACTTTTATTGAGTAAATAAAATACAGGTAAATCATATATACACGTCTATCAAAAGTGTATACGTTTCTATACGGAAATCTGTGCAGTATGAACGTCAATATCTATAGGTAATAACGTAGTTGTGATCAAATGTAATACGACCTACTTTATTGAA
Organism: Sialis lutaria; assembly: GCA_949319165.1. Taxonomy (NCBI): domain Eukaryota; kingdom Metazoa; phylum Arthropoda; class Insecta; order Megaloptera; family Sialidae; genus Sialis; species Sialis lutaria. Next base: position 522,815 of record OX439238.1, read on the forward strand.
GTTATAACCAACTCGTTTTAGTTTAACGTGTTTTTGATATTTTGTTACAAAACTTTAACTACTTCGTATATAGTTTTATATAGAGCAGAAAGCAAGCAAGGACGACACATGGTACACGTGTTTGATGCTATACAAAAAAAATTAAAATATGTAGGTACATGAATCCTGTATTTTGCCCAAACCTATCTAATAGCACTAAATATGCTACAAAATGTACTTCGTGTAATTTATTTATATGCAAAACGCATTCATTTACTGAAATAACTTGTAAAAACTGTAAATAAAAAAAATAAAATTGTGTTGGGCAAAATTTACCCAAAAGACAGAATGTGTAATTTTTTTGTTACAGGATAAGGGTTAAGTAATTATACCCCGTTCAAAATGCTTGTTAATAAATAATAAAATAATAAAACCTGGGAAAAATAATTTAAATGAAATATAAACTAATTTAATACGAAAATTTTAATTTCGAAAAAAAATTCTGATTTGATCGAAGATCTATAAATATAGATTAAAAATTATATCTACTTACGTAGACAGAAAAAAATCGGTCTTATTGAAAATTTGAGATGGGCAAATGCCTAATAAATTTATTAATTAAATTAATTTTTTTTTTAAATTCTTAATGGGGATATTTTATTCATTTGAAAAATATATTAATAAATTATTTCAAATTAATAAATTATTTATAACACCAACTAACGAAACTCTCAAATAGATTAAGTATTTTTTTTGTATTTAAAATATATGTTTTCAATACTAAACAAAATTATCACCATGATAATAACATTGTTAGTAATAATATACATTTATCAATAAGATAAACGTGGATATTTCCATATTGGTAAAAAAATATCATATTAACAAACAACCTCTATCGGAGCCAAATCAATCACGAATTTTTTACATTGATCACTTTTTTTAACAGATAGACAAATAATTTTTTTTGTGTAGATCTCCAACGTAGTTCAAAAATTTAAGAAAATTTGTTCCACATAGATCGAATTAATTTTTTCTTGGAAAAAAACGTGTCACGAAAAATTTTAATATAAAACATAAATTAGAGAATGAAATTAAGTTAATTAAGTACAAAAAACTACTAAAAAGGCAGCTTAGTTTTTCTAATCGATCGTTAATAAACAAAGGGAACCTTTTTATATAAATATATATTTCAAACACATTTTTTATATAATGCTTTATAAAAATAAAAACTGTTATAAGATTTTAATAGTCTGTAAAAAAAAACATACTCTAAATCGTAAGGTCATATTTTTTTATGGACATTTATTACTACCGCTGTAAATTAAAAAGCTAATGGATTCTCGTTTGTTTTTTGTTTTAATATTTAACGACCTATTTTACCGGACGATATATTTTATAATCATTTTTTTTCATTGGTTGTGTAATCTACAATCTACAATATTAAATTAATGTCCTAACAAACACTTACAAATGGCGGTATTAAACATTTCTCGCACGCGCGGTAAGTAAACATCAACAACTGTATTAAAACAGTGATGATATTATGATAAATACACTATTCAACAAAAAAATACTTTTGTAACATAACAGAGATCTGAAGAGAAAATTTAGGAGGCTTTTGGCATGCCGAAACCGAATTTGTTGCCCAATTAGTTTCATCACGTCAGGGTTTTGAGATATTCTAACCTTAAAGTCACAAAAATGGTAATGTTAAAGAATTTATTATCAAGTAAGTAATTTTTTTCTAAAGTTTTCGGTCAGGGTAACAAATAGTATGACCTTTCCTCTTTAAAATGAGTTTTAACTTTTTACTACGTACGATTTTTTTTAGCCGAGATGTACTAGTTTGAAGATATGATAGAGTATAGTATAGTAGATACAATGAACTTTACTACATATATCTTCAAAGTAGTATATTTCGGTAAAGAAAAATCGCATAGTAAAATGTAAAAAATCATTTTAAAGAGAAAAGATAGTACTATTCGAAAACATGAAAGAAAACTTCAGAAAAAAATTACCTACTTAGTAATAAATTCCCCAACATTGCCAAAAGCGTCATTTTTGGGACTTTTAGATTCGGATCTTTTAAAAAAACCTGACGTGATGGAACCATTTGGGCAACGAATTCGGTTTCGGCATGACAAATACCTTCTAAATCACCTATTCAAAATTCTGTGATTTTTTTTTTGTTGCATAGTGTTATCATATACAGTCAGAGTCTGCTCCAACTTTGTTACAACGAGTTGAAGTATCACTGATCTAAATTCTAAAACAAATCCATAGATACTAACACAGAATCAATACCACATTTGAAACTGCTTGTTAGGTAATAAATTTTGTTAGTTCCTACTAAATAATATAACACGATTAATTGTTTTGTTGAAGGTGGTTACGTTCCTTAACTCAATTTATAAACTATTTGATGAAAGGATTGAATGCTACGATGTGTATAAAGTGGAAACAACTGGAGATTCATACATGGTTGCTTCAGGATTGCCAGTCAGAAACGGTATGTATTATTTATTATTAAATCAAACTTAACCCTCGGAGTACACACCTATTTTTTCAACCTACTAGTAAACTCTGGGTCAATTTGACCCTGCTTATTTTTGATCGCCTATAATTCCGCAACTACGAAACCTTTTGACTTACCAAAATTCAAAGGTATACTTTGATTCATGGTAAATGAATTTATAAGTGTTACAAATACCTTTGAAGTATTCAACATACTTTAAAAAAATCGCGAAAAATTTAAAATACCTGAGCGCTATTCACGATCAAAGTCGGTGTATGGGTCAAATTGACCCATAAGAGGCTCCGAGGGTTAATTTTAAAAGAAGAAGTTCTCAATTAAATCTGTATATCGTACCCCCGTAAAAAAAAGTGTCACAACTCAAAAAATGTAGTTTTGAAGAAATAGGAATAAATGAAATTATAACAATTTAGGTAAATCAAAATTGTAAAGGTAGTATAGGAAAAGGACTGATACAGAGTGTTTAATTTAAATATTTCAGTATTCCTGTGATGTTTGAAAAATAGTAACTATTAAAACGCGCATTTAAAAAATAAATAAAAAATGTGACATTTATTTAGAATATACTAGTTTTGTTGACGGTAGGTACACGAACTACATTAATGACAATTTTTTAAGTAGAAATATACAGGCTGATCCAGACCACCCGTCCACTATGTTTTACGCCCAAACTATTGAAGACAGAGTTTTATGAAAAAAAATTTACTATGTATATCGACCCTAAAGAATTTCAGGAAAATATTTTCAACCCCCTAAAACTGCGCCTTGGGAAGTAGTTTGAGGGGTACATGTCCGTTTCTCAGTAATATCAAATGGAATGGTATATTAAAAATTACATAATTGTATAGACAATAAAAAAGTAAGAAACTTTTGTAAAACAAAAATTGTCATACTTTCAATTGTTTAGAAAATATGGCGACTTGATCTCTAATTTTGGGGTTTTACTCTAAATATTAATGGAATTTTATCATTTTTTAAAATTTAGAAAGTAGAAATAACGACCTTTGTAATGATCTATGAATATTTAAGATTTAGATAGTTTAAAATGTCATACGCGACATATGAAAAATACAAAAGTTCAATTGGGGATAATTCAAAAATTTTAAATACAATGATATATCAATTAGTACTTTATCTTAAAAAAGACATGTAAATAAACAACTTTTGTCAAGAAAATTAAAAATTAAAAATCAAAATTTTAAAATGGAAAATTGGAAATTATATTTTCTAAACAATTGAAAGTATGAAAATTTTTGTTTTACAAAAGTTTCTTACTTTTTTATGGTCTATACAATTATGTAATTTTTAATATACCGTTCCATTTGATATTACTGAGAAACGGACATGTACCCTCCAAACTACCTCCCAAGGAGCGGTTTTAGGGGGTTGAAAATATTTTCCTGAAATTCTTTAGGGTCGATATACATAGTAAATTTTTTTTCATAAAACTCTATCTTCAATAGTTTGGGCGTAAAACATAGTGGACGGGTGGTCTGGATCATCCTGTATAGTAATTTGGAATCATTCTACATATTTATCTCAAATATGACATTTTTTGAGTTGTGACACTTTTTTGCACCGATTTGGACGTTTTTTGTTTGTTTGTTTGAAAGAGTATACTCCCGAGGTGGCCCTATATAAATTTTATCCAAATCGGACCATAGACTTCAAAAATGAAGGGTTTTTTCATTTTTTTGCATATGAAATTATTATAATTAAAAATTAAAATATCAATTGTAAATTTTCCCTAATACGCATCTGCTTTAATTCAATTAATGCAGTCTAAACTAACTCTAGAGTAGTGAAAGACACATAAAATTCGGTACTGTAGTTTTTGATTATCTACTTAAAAAAAACAGTAATATTAAAATATCACTAACGAATTTTGCACTTTAATAATTAAATTCACGCAAAAACAGTTTTTTTTTGCAATCCTATTTCTTAGAATTTGTGTAACAATGTTTCAATTACGCATATTAAATTTTAATACCACGATCTAAATTCTACGAATACTTTTTTTAATTCTGTTTTCGCCATTCGGAATTATTTTCACAAAGATTACATCTCACAAGTACTATATTTTTAAATAAATTCTAAAATTAATATAAATGAATAATAACTTGCACATACATAATGTGTAATTTGCCATTAACTAAATAATATTCAATTTCAACAATCACAATTCAAAAACAAATTAATATCAACAATGAATAACGAATAAAATTCAAATGTTTAACACTGGAGTGAATATAGGCTCATACTTCATACAGAAAAATATATTATACGTTGTAAAAAACATCGTGCAGAATATTTTTAAATACAGTAGAAACCGGTTATAACGACATCGAAGGGACCGGAATTTTAGGTCGTTATAACCGATTGTCGTAATATCCGATAATTCGATTTTTTAAGGTAATTTATCGGAAAAACTAAAAATTTCATGAGTATGCTGAAATTTTGTAAAATTCACCATCTGTGAGTGAAGATATCGTCAAACTAAAACAAGAGAATAATAAAATATAAAACATTTACGAATACCCGAATACTATATTATGATATTCAGAATAGATTAGAATAGAGACACTTTAATAACGTTATTTTACGGAATCATAGTTTGACATTACGAGGTGCGTTCTGATTGGTTACTCTCCACCAATCATGTACCGTATACGATTTGAAATCTACATCTGTTTTCTGTTTATTAGAATTAAACATAACCTACAAAACATTATGTATTATGTCAAACAATATTTTTTATTGTACAAAAAATTAAATGCACAAATTATGTCAGACACAATAAAACATCACGGATTATATTAAAGGATAAACATAATATTCTTACGTTAAGATTAATGACATAAAAACACAAAATTCTTTTAATCAACGTTAAATAACACATGTGCAAAGAGTATTGCCTATATAAAAATACTATATTTAAAAAAAAATTGAAACAAAAGTCCGAAAATATTGTAAACAGAAAGTCGTTAAAACCGGTATTTCGTTGTAAGCGATGTCGTTATAAACGGTATATTATAACAGGCAATTATATGGGATTCAGCCGGGACTTTTATTCTGAGTCGTTATAACCGGTACGTCGTTATAACCGATGTCGTTATAACCGGTTTCTACTGTACCTCCATGTATTATTTACGACAATTTATTTAACAGTAGTTTTCTTCATATGTACTGCACCTACACCAATGTCCCAACTCAAATAAGTATTATGTTATGTATATTTAGTTCGACTTTATTATAATGCTCTAAATTAAGGTGACCAATTATTTTTGGCATAAAAGGAGTAGTCATGAGATTATTTAAAAAAAATACTGTCCAATTGTAATGACCTTTTTTAATTGTAATGATCTACCATATGGTAATTGAGGGGTTTGCAGCAACAACGAGTTAACTCCATCAGAGTTAATAACTGTTTCTTGAGGGAAAAAAATCATTCTTTCGTTTGGTTCAACAAAGAGTTACCTACCGTTGATAATTCTCAAGGTATCCGCTAGAATGAGTTAGCTGCTTCATTCGCTTGGGTAAAAATGGAGTTAACTTCAGGAGCTGACTCTTTGTTTTTGGGCTTAGAATTTAGTTAGTACACTCGTTACTGTGTTCTTTCTTGAAATAAACTAATTTTCTTGAAAATTGTTCTTATATTCAATGCTTTCTTACTTTAAAAAGAAAATAATTTTCAACTATTTGGGTCAAAAAGGAGTTAACTCCAGAATAAAATACTATGGCTAGGCCATAAAATGCACACCCCTTAAACATAAAAAAATGTATTAACTTATAATATCAAATAAATACGGTACAGGTACAAGGTACAATATAATTGGTGAAACTTAAAAGGATGTTTGAAAAAAAGATTGGAGTTAACTAATATTATATAAATATATAATATGAAGTTTATCACTCATTAAGATTTTTTAGAAAATCAACAATGAATCTTGATATCAATCGATTATTACCTTTTTTTATTTAAATTTAGGATGTATTGTAATAAAACAACAATCATTTTAATTTACAATTTTTATATAACATATTTTTTTTTGTAAAATGTATAAAGTAAATAAATTAATTAATATCTAATAATAATTAAAAAGATAAATACATCCACAAATTGCAGCGATAACAGCTGTGTTCACCTGATGTCTAGCATTTAAAATGAAACAACAATGTAACGTTTATAGGTTATATGACGTATATAATATATTTGTTTTAAAAATGCAAACTTACCAGATTTTATCTTGATTAAAAAGATTGATTGGCTTTGAATAAAATAATTAAAGTACAGCACGTATCGATGTACATTTGCACATGTATTTATATATTAATTAACACAATATAATAATTATGGAATTTGAAGTGACATATGAAGAAATAGCGCCTACTACTATTAATAAATTATAAATAGCAACTACTCTATTTGTAAAAAAATTTCTTGTCAAAATATGAATTTTTGTTAAATAAACTGCAAATTTAGTTACTTCTAGTTATCCAATTTTGTTGAGTTTTAATAGGGTTCTATTCTGATAATAGATGAAGTGAATTCAAAAGGATTGGTGCAAATTTATTTCGAAATGTAGCCTGTAGTTCGGCGTTTCTATCAAAAAAGCGGGTTAAATCGACAAATTGAACTTTATTTATATTTTTATAACAGAAAATTAAAACCGATCGATATTAAACTAAGCAAAAATGGAGACTGTAATGTTTTCTATCAGAAAATGTGAAAATGTAAGTGAGATACTGAAGAAATTTAAGGTATAATACTCATTTTATCAATTTATATACGAAAAAAAATTTTAGGACGAGAGTAGAACACACTTCCAAGCAGAGCCTGCTTGGGGTGTGCAATTGACTCTAGAATTGCTAATTTGACGAATTTCTCAATGGAATTTGGTCAAAACATTTGGTCGAAGACAAATAATAATTGGACGAAGACAAAGGCGATTTAAATACATTCTCCATTTTTTAAACAGTTTTTTCTATTTTCCCACAAATTATAAAAACTGGAGTTAACTCCTTGTTGCTGCATACCCGTCAATTGTCGATATATTTTCTATATAGGTAATATGAAAATCAATAGTAATCGTTGTAAGTTTTATGTTTTTGGAAGTAGAAAGGAGTATAAAATCACAAATAGGAGTATTTTTAGAGTACAGTTTAAAAAGGAGTACTGTCCACAAAAAAGGAGTTCAAAACTCCCTAAAGGAGTACGTTTGGTCACCTTATCTAAATATAACATATTAATAAATAAACAAAAATATAATTGATTGTTGAGTATTGTTGACATTATCAAATAGGAGATCGACATGTATCAGAAGTAGCTACAATGGCGTTAGATCTATTAGCGGCTTCGTTGAAGTTCCGAGTGCCCCATAGACGTGGCGAACGTCTGTGCATCCGGTGTGGGGCCCATACGGGGCCCGTGGTCGCCGGTATTGTCGGTACTAAAATGCCTAGATATTGTCTGTTTGGCGATACGGTCAACACTGCCAGTCGTATGGAGTCGACCGGTGAAGGTAAAAATATACATTTGAAATTTGATTTTTTATTTTATTAAATTTCGAATTTTATTTCAGCTTTACGAGTTCATATTAGCATGGAAATGAAAAAAGCTTTGGATGCTGTTGGAGGATTTCGAACAGAGTATCGCGGAACAGTCAATGTTAAGGTACAGATTTTTTAATTAAATCTCCCCCACCCCCTCTGAAAACTAATTCGAAAAAAAAACATTTCTTAGTGGGGCCCAGAAAAAACGGTGCAAAAGCCCAGAAAGGATAATTTGATATCTGAAGTCTCGAACAAAATGCTTCCCGAGTTTTTATATGTCGTCTATGGAATTATTATACACGATAATTTTTATTTTTTTTATTTTTAGGGTAAAGGAAAAATGGAAACGTACTGGTTAACTTGTAAAGACGGAGGTATAGCGAGAAGTGTTGATATAAATTCAGAAGAAGATATTTACCAGGTATTAAATTACAATTTTTGATTCTTGACGAAACATTACGTATACAATTATTGAGTTTATTTGGGCACACAATATAAAAATTATATACTATTTACTTACAGCTTATTTCCTATATAATCTTGAATAGATTTGTCTCACTGCACACATAAAAAATCACATTTTTATTAAAGAAAATAACTTGCATACAATCTATTGGTACACGAAAGAACTGTCACTTTCATTACCATATTACGATATTACCGACATTACTTACTTACGCGCCATCTGTGATTAAAGTTGTGAACTATAAAATAACAAATACATATGTCTAACTCTATTTACTAATGACACATGCATCTATCTGTCTCTGTTTACTATAATAAATAAATGTTAATAATTGTATATTACAATTATTGAGTTTATTTGGTCACACAATATAAAAATTATATACTATTTACTTACAGTTTATTTCCTATAATCTATAATAGATTTGTCTCACTGTACACATTTTTATTAAAGAAAATAACTTGCATACAATCTATTGGTACACGAAAGAACTGTCACTTTCATTACAAATACATGTTACGATATTACCGACATTACTTACTTATGCGCCATCTGTGATTGAAACTGTGAACTATAATATAACAAATACATATGCCTATCTCTATTTACTAATAACAGATGCATATATCTGTCTCTACTTACTATAATATATACGTGATTTTGAAATTTAATTGTTGTGATATTAATAAAAGTTTATTTTTCAGAATACAGAGCCGGTATTCATGAGACGGCTACGAGACGAATGCTATATCTGATATTAATTAATTTATTTATTTGTTAAATTAAAATTTATATAACATAATATATTAAAATGCTATAAAATCATCAAAAATCAATACGCATAAAAGTATCATGTGTTCTCAAATGTTTAAACACTAAACTTATAGAAAGAAATTAATATTTATAAACGTAACGTCTGTTTGTATGTCGATTTATTACTCTAGAACCACTGATCTGATTTTGGTGCGGTTTTCTTTGGTATATTGGTACAATATCTAGTAAATTGAGAACTAATGATACAATGTTTTATTTTCAATGTCTAAATATTAATGTAGTTTAATTTTATGAAAAGATCACACAGTGTACATGTGTGTTATTTTTATATATGTTATAATTAATGCATCATAGGCGCCGATTTTGGGGTTAAAAGTGGTACATGTTTAAATAAATGTGATTTAAGAGGAAAAATTCGTGAAAATTGTTGTTTATATTGTAAATTAAGATGTTTTTCTTTATTTTTCTTGTATTTTAGTTGATATTTCTGTGATAAATTGAAGTTTGATGCATGAAAAAATCGTAAATTTTTTTGAATTTTAGATTTGGTTGAAAGTATGTTTATTAGATAGAAAATGATGTGAAAAGTTGAAATTTTCAAACCGCAGCTCTGTACGTCAAACCGTTCTCGAGATATAGCCTCTCAAAGTTTTCGATTTTTCAAAATTTTGGAAAAAAATGGCCGTAACTTTTGAACGTGTGGACGGATTTGATTTTTGTTGACATTTTTGGAATCAGCGCGTCAAAATCTATATAAAAACATGTATAATACTTAAAAAGTCGACAAAAAATTTTTTGCTGAAATTTGAAATTTTTCCAAGGGGTATACCTTAAAAAAATGTCGATTTTTGTCAAAATTTTTTTTGTCGAATTTTAATGTATAATACATGTCATTATATAGATTTTGACACGCTGATTCCAAATCTGTCAACAAAAATCAAATCCGACCACACGTTCAAAAGTTACGGCCATTTTTCTTCAAAATTTTGAAAAAACTCAAACTTTAAAAGGCCATATCTCGAGAACGGTTTGAGATACAGACCTGCGGTTTGAAAAATTCAACTTTCCACATCATTTTCTATAAGATTAACACACTTTTAACCAATTCAAAAATTCAAAATTTTTTGGTAAAATTTCATGCATCAAACATCAATTTGACATACATAAAAACGAATAAATAAGAAGTACAACCACAATTTACTATACAAACAATATTTTTTATTTAAAACGCTTTAATAAATACACCCACGAATCAAAGTTTGATAAATACGCCCAGAATTATAAAAAAAAACTCGCCCCCATAGGTAAAACATAAATTCGACGCCTATGTAGTGTATATGCACATATATTTTGAATATACATTATTTTTATGTATAGTAAATAGTTATGTATACTCTTGTATAGAAATAAAATAAAGAGCTGTTCGTAACCGTTTGTTTTTACCCCATTAAATACCCTTTTTCAAAAATCCGACATTGTCACCTTTTTACATATTGCCTAGAGAAACTCTAAACCAAAAATCAAGTTTCTTGGATAACTGTAAGTGGGAGAACTTCCTAATAATTGAAATAGTAATCAAAATGAATAAAATTTTGACGTTTCATTCCGGTTTCTGTAAAATTCCGTATTCACCGCCAAAAATTTTATTACGTTCAATTACTGTTTATTACGTCCAAGCAGTCTGAAGAAGTTTTGCAGTGCTGCCAACTTATTTTTTAGTTGTCAAGTTTCATTATTGATTCCGTCTGAATCCGATAAACGTAATTTGCTAAATCTTTTACGTTCAGATTCCGGAATAAAACAGAATGGTATTTAATTCCGTTTGATTATTTTTTCAAATACTGGGTTGTGATCTTGTGATATCTTAAATCAGTGAGTACATTTATTTTTATTAATTCAAAATATTTAATTTTAGTCGTTACTTATAAGAAGAAAAATGAAACAATAGTGTAGTATATATACTATAATAAACAATCAAATATTTATTTTACGTGAAATAAGTAAATATTTTAATAATAAACCAAATTTTAAAATGTAATATTTAACCTATCTGTCACGTGATCACAAACGCGTCTAGCAGAAATGTCACCGGTATGACGTAGTTACATATTATTGTAAAAACGTCAGAATACTCGATCCTTATTGGTTGATTTCAGTTTGAGTAAACTTTGAATGCGCGTTTTGGCGGGAATTTTTTTCATTTGAATAGAAAAGGTTTTTTTCGGGTAATAAAAAACTGAGAAGATTATTTTTTCGTTCGACTTTGGTAAAAAAAAAATATACAAACATAAAAAAATTACGATATTTATTTTTGAAGCAATTTACAGGTTGATGTCTTATAAAAAATATTCTTAAAGTTATTTAGTAACGAAAACTATACAAAGTACGATCTAATGAAATAATTATTAAAAAAATAACTTATTATTTACAAAAAAAAAGCTGAAAGTCCTTAGGCGGCTATTACACTATCAAATAAATATATCAAAGATCTTTGATATATTTATTTGATCATAATATATTAAATTATAAGTAATTTCGTAGCCGAAACCGTCCACGAACACATTTCAGTCACCATTTTGATTTATCCGTCAAAAAACTTTGATTAAATATAAGAAACTGTCATTACCTATGGTAAAAGAAATATTAGGAAGGTAAATATTACGTAAGTATTATAAAAGTTGACGTATTACAGTCATATTTCTTTGATCAAAGAAATTTTATCGCATTTCTATGGCGGCTATTACACTATCAAAGAAATGTGATAAAATTTCTTTGATCAAAGAAATATGACAGTGTAATATGTCAACTTTTATAATATTTACGTAATATTTACCTTCATAATATTTCTTTTACCATAGATAATGACAGTTTCTTATATTTGATCAAAGGTTTTTGACGGACAAATCAAAATGGCGACTGAAAGTGTTCGTGGACGGTTTCGGCTACGAAATTACTTATAATTTAATATATGCAGGCCCGTATTTAAAAATTTGCCACCCATAGGCAGTTGCAAAAATTGCCGCCCCCCTTTCAATGGTGGAATAAGTTTAGGTACGAAAAATTTAAATTTTTTGATATCGGTGACCTTTTTTAGGTTTTTTATGTAGTTACAGTTAAATATAAAAAATCTTCATAAAAATTGTTGTGAAAAGCTTGTTTTTTTAAAAAAAACAAGTTTTCAAACTTTGTTGCCGCCCCTTAATTTTTGCCGCTCTAGGCACGTGCCTATACTGCCTGTATGGTAAATCCGGGCCTGAATATATGATCAAATATTTGACATATTTCTTTGATAGTGTAATAGCCGCCTTAAACGAATAAATAATTAAATATACTGAGCATCTGATTTATGTTTTTCAATCGCCATTTTCATCGCCGACAAAAACTGCGTCAACGGAACAAAATCCTCATCGACAAACAACGCGTGCGCCAAGAACGGTATCTTACGTAACGTCCTCCCGCTCAGTCCAACGCTCTGTTTACATATCTCCAACAGCTCCAAACTGGTTGAGCAACTACTCATTTGATCCATACCGTTTATCGATAACGTATTCAACGGCATTATCATGTTAGCGTCGTGGATTATAATACAGGCCTGTAAAGTGTCCCATGTTACTTTAAAAAGGAAAGCCACTTACATTTTTTTAAAGTATACATATTCATAAATATGTATACAAAAAATTGAGTTTAAATTCCGAAAATTGACGGAGTTACAGTCAATTTAGTGCGTAGCCGGTTATGACATAATAAAAACATTAAACACGTTTATCTCGGAATGACATTTTTCGACCTGGTTGACACGATTCCTCAAAGACTAATGAACCGATTTCGTAATTTTTTTTTATTTATAATTTTCGTAATTGTAGTAGATATTGTTGCACGTAGCCGATTTTTGAAATTTTGATAATTACTATTTTTAAAACCGCTCTAATAGGTCTTAAAAATTAAAAAAAAAATCAAACGATCGCCATTTTGTGAAAAAATAAAATAAAAAAAAAAACGGCTACGTGCAACGATAGCTACATTCATATAGATTTTTTTTTCATATAACCCTTCTCGAAATTCGAGTGAACCATTGAGAAAAATGGTCGTCACATCGAGGCTCATAACTTTGTAAAGGTAAACGTCGTTTTGCACCGGTTCGATTTACGCCGATTCACAATAACGCCGATAGTTTCCGAGCTAGTTTTCTATCTCTCTCTTTCTCTTGCTACACTTGCTGCCTGCAGAGTGAGAGGGAGAGAGAATGATGCGTATTGAAGTCGGCCAGCGCGTTTTTCGACAAAACTTCGCTGCTCCGTAAAAACAGCTTGAGTGGTCGACTATACTGACTCGACAATCTCCGTGTGCGTTCGGCCGGCATTTCAAATCATTCGGTTCTTCTTCGACAACGTCAATTGTTTATTTTTTTTGTTTTCAATAATTAACTTTTAAATTTAAACAGATCAAAAATTATTTGTACTTTTTATTCTGATTCTTTATTTTGTAAACGAACTTAAACTGTATTTATTAAATACATTTATAATTTATTTTGAATATATACAGGGTGTCCCATTTTAATCTATCACCCCCCTATTTTTTTTAATCTATCAATTAAATAAAAAAATGTTTCGAATAAAAGTTGTTTGGTTTTGAAGGGGACCCAATAAGGCGTTATTAATTTTTGATTTTTTGGACGTCTCCATGGTCAATGTTTTAAATAATTTTTTGTATGACTTCATTTTTTTTTTAATATTTAACAAAATAATTTTAGATTTCAGATTTTCACTAATTTTTTACTCGAAACCCATTAACTTTAGAGGAAAAGTGTAATAAACAAAAAAGGTTTATTTTAATCTGATAAACTAGGAAAATTATATCAGGTTTTTTTTGTAACTTTTGCTCTTCAAAATATTGCGGCGTAAAACGACGTTCACCTGTATTTAATAATTTTCAATAAAAATAAATATTAAATAAGTTGAATACACACTTATTAAAACTTCCTTTACCTGATTGAAAAATAGTTATACCTGTAAAAAAATTTTTTTGACCCATCACAGTGGCTACCCCCCCTTAAAACATTAAAAAAAAATACAAAACAAAACAAAACTAACCTTGAGTAGTTCTTGAATACACGATTGATAAATCTGATAAATCGCATTAACCGAAGGCAGCCCAATATATTGTTTAATATCAGCACGATCTACAAACGCCACGTCGATTGTACTAGTCAAATTAGACGTAGTTAAAACCATCACGTTGTTGCACCGTTGTAACTGGTCTAACTGTGTTAACATCGCGTTAACTACACGTATAGAATCGGAAGGTTCGGTTCCCGACATTGCTTGGGAACGGGCGTGAGCTAATGATTCTACTTCATCGATAAGAACGAATACTAGGGATTCAGGATCCTCGCAGAGTAATTTAATACGTGAAAACATTTTAGTCACTAGTTTACCGCTCTGTAAAAATTAATTAGTTAAATAAAACGGGTAAGTATGGTTCTAAAATAGGGTTCCGTAGTCATTCAAAATTTTGCGTGACTGAAGGGTTAAAATCAAAAAGTTTGTTTACTGTTTTAATTGCATTTTAGGAGATCTATCAAATGATACCCCACTCGATGGGGTAAGTGGGAAAAAAATGTATGAAAGGGGGGTCTAAAATATTTTTGGCAATGTTTGTTATAATTTTCAGTGAAAGTAATAATTAAAAGCTACATTCTGAATTTTTTTCGGATTTTTTTAATTGATAGTTTAGAAAATAGAGGGGGGGGGCTTTTATAATGACTTTAGAGAGCAAATACATCGTGATTGAAGGGTTAAAATTAAAAGGTTCTGATACATTTTTGATGCATTATAAGAGACCTTTCAAATGATACCCCCAGTGGCGGCGTAAGAGGGGGGCGACCCGCCCCGGGTGCCAAGCACCAAGGGGTGACAAATTATTCTTTAAATACTCTGGAAAGTGTGTTAACATGTCATTAAGATCATAAATAAAAATAAAAATATTGAATTGACAAGAAAAAAATAAAAATAAAATGAAGGACAACACTTTTTTTCTAGAAGGGGGTGCAAAAAACCAGAAAACTGAAATTAATATTGAGTTGAGAACGAAAAAAAAGACAGCACTTTTTTCTAGAAGGGGGTGCAAAAAACCAGAAAACTGAAATTAATATTGAGTTGAGAACGAAAAAAAAAACAGCACTTTTTTCTAGAAGGGGGTGCAAAAAACCAGAAAACTGAAATTAATATTGAGTTGAGAACGAAAAAAAAGACAGCACTTTTTCCTAGAAGGGGGTGCAAAAAACCAGAAAACTGATATTAATATTGAGTTGAGAACGAAAAAAAAGGGGGGGGGGTGCAAAAAAAACCGCCCCGGGTACCAATCTACCTTACGCCGCCACTGGATACCCCACTCAATGGGGTAAGTGGGAAAAAAATGTGAGTTCACTTTACAATCTATGAAATGGGGGCCCAATTTATTTTTGACAATGTTCGTTGTATTTTTCAGTGAAAGTACTAATTAAAAACTACATTCTGGAATTTTTTCAGATTTTTTTATTTGATAATTTAGAAAATAGAGGGGGGGACGCTTTTATAATGACTTTGGAGAGCAAATACACCGTGATTAAAGGGTTAAAATCAAAAAGTTATTTGACATTTTTTATTGCATTTTAGGAGACCTTTCTAATGACACCCCACTCAATGGGGTAAATGGGAAAAAAATGTGAATTCACTTTTCAATCTATGAAAGGGGGGTCCAAAATTTTTTGACAATGTTTGTTATATTTTTCAGTGAAAGTACTAATTAAAAGCTACATTCTGAAATTTTTTCAGATTTTTTGAATTGATAGTTTAGAAAATAGAGGGGGGGGGACGCTTTTATAATAACTTTGGAGAGCAAATACATCGTGATTAAAGGGTTAAAATCAAAAAGTTATTTGACATTTTTTATTGCATTTTAGGAGACCTTTCTAACGATACCCCACTCAATGGGGTAGGTGAAAATTTTTTTTAAAAAATACATTTCATTTTATGGAAGGGGGGTCTAAAAATTCTTCAAAAATCTTATCATTTCTGTTTTTGGGGCATCAATCTACAACCGTATACCAAATTTCATCTTATTATGTCAAAATTTTTACGAACATGGAGAAACTAGTTTTCTACGGAACCCTAAAAACAATCGAAAAAAATAAACGATGTTTAATTACCTCGGAAAACCATTTAGAAAATAAACTATGGCTGTTAATTTCGACTAAATGAGCGATGGGAAATATATTTTGAAACCGTACAGAAAGTTTTTGTGCGAGAGCTTTACATAACGACGTTTTCCCAGTTCCCGGAGGTCCATGTAATAAAACAACACGATTCGAAGTAACAACCGTAGTATCAACTTGCTTTGTGCTGAATAACATCGTTGTTTTCATATAACGCAAGAGCTGAAAGTATTAAATCGTTGAAATATCTTAAACAATTAAAACGTGATGAAAACGACATACATTTTGTTTAATTTCATTATCGTAGACTAAATTTTCCCATAACCCGTGGAGATTTTGAGACGGTAAAGCCCAATTTGTAGATAAACATACTGAAGCCTCGTCCCCGTCACCGAGGATAACGTCATCTTGAGGCCCCATTTCGTCGAGCTGGTAAATATGCCATACAACCCACTTTTCGAAAAATTCTATTGTAGACATTTGGGATATCTGCAGAATTTAATACCGAAGTTAGATTTTTTAACACGTACCTATGTAATATGGTAGGTACTTACATTAGTATCTAAATCATTGATTATTATTGAAATCAAACACCTGTTAAGATGATTGTTATCAAAATTTGAAATGATTGTGTCAGAACGTAAATTCTTTTCCATTGTTAAGTATTCTGCACAAGCCTGTCGTAAATAGTCGTCTGGTACGGTGCTAAAATAAATCACAATCATTGGAAATTGGAACATAATCGACTTCGTAATTTTGAGACATTGTTTTCTAACTATTAAAAGTTCTTAATTCTATATAATATGATGTTTTTAGACCATGCGTGTGATAAAATAAATATATAGTACATACCAGTTACTCCTTTTTACAATTTCAATATTTGTTTTCTTCATTATTGATATTTTTACGCTTTTCTTGTAAATGATAACCTAACTTTCACTACAAATCAAATTTCAAACTAAAATACAGTACTGACAATTTGTAGAAAATATAAACAGAACGAACTTAACCGTCGTTGTGTAGGGATTTTGTTTTTATGATTCTTGCATCATGTGACCCTGTATCTGAAGCACGCTTAGAGCATGTACTTACTAGAGGCAGTCTTACTGAAAACGCAATAACGCTACATCCTTTTTCTTTCGCTCCGCAGCATCAGCACGCGGAGCGAAAGAAAAAGGATGTAGCGTTATTGCGTTTCCTCTCTCACACGTTTGTTCGCACGACCGAGCGGCAAGGCTGACTCTAGTAGGTACATACTCTAAGAAAGCACGTGACGTTTCTGATATTCGTTTTTTTGAAACATACACCACATTACACTTTTTAGCAATAATCAACACTTTTATTTTATATTTTATTAATTTATATTTAAACTCCTCAAAATAAAGAAATCCAAATTAATAATCTTAGAATCAATATATAAATATAATTTGCATCAACAATAAAAAAAAATTAGTTTTTAATTTTCTTGTCAGTGTTGACAATAAAACGTAGCATGTACAATTTTTGACAGATGTATGAATCGTAAAATTTTACTAAATTTTGATTTAAATATGCATACCAAACATGAAATTTGCGATCTGTTAGATAAATCAACAATAGATATGCTTACTTTAATGGAAAGAGAAATTCAACAGAAAGTAAATCTGGAACAATACTTAAACGAAGGGCACATTAATATAGCGAAGGCAAGATACATATCTGGACAAAATAGCGTATCAATTCTACAAGTTCCCAATGAAGGTGATTTCAATATAAGTCCTGTCAATATCGTAAAAAAAGTGGATAACACAGAAGAAAACATTACTTTAGAAACCAATAAGGTCAAAACAGACGATTTAGATCAAAAAGACATTATCGTAAACCCCATCAAATGGTTTGGTGTATTAACACCTCAGTGCCTACATATAGCTCAAGATATGTTTACTAAAGCTTGCAGTCGAGTAGTGGACTGTACAAATACACAACGGTTGATCCAAAACACCATGTTTGATATACTGCGCTTGAAGCATTTGAAAAATACCCTGACTCCATCATCTTTAGAAGAATAGTGAATAAAAAACAAAATAATTTCTTAAGCACATTTATTTAAATAAATAATTCAACAATAAATTACACGGTCAAAATATGAAAAAATTGTAAATATTTTAAATAAATTATTATTAATCTATTTTGATTATTGATTTTCTTCTGTACCTTTCAATTCCTGATATTAAAAGTTCTTTATTTTCGTAAGCCCAAGTTAGGACGGTTATAATTAAAGAAAATACTCCAATGCTAATGTGTATTATTATAGAACTGGCAAAACTCTGCAAAAAAAAAAAAAAAATTGGGTGTGTGTACTTATCTACACGCGTTAGAAGTTATACTTTTTTGGTATAATTGAAAACCGACTACGAATAATTCGATTTTAACTTGATTAAATGAATAAAATAATAGGTAAACGTCGTTTTACGCCGGGGTTCCGTTCCGAGAGACCGGCGAAAAAAAAAAATCTGCGTAAAATATATTCAAAATAAATTATAAATGTATTTAATAAATACAGTTCAAAATTCGTTTACAAAATAAAAAATACTAATAATTTTTGATCTGTTTAAATTTAAAAGTTAATTATTGAAAATAAAAAGAAATAAACAATTGACGTTCAAAAAAGACAACGACCAAGAACCGAATGAGTTGAAATGTCGGCCGAACGCACGCGAGTCAGTATAGTCGACCACTCGAGCTGTTTTTATGGAGTAACGAGGTTTTGTCGAAAAACGCGCTGGCCGACTTCAATATGCATTCTCTCTCTCCCTCTATCTGCAGGCAGCAAGTGTAGCAAGAGGAAGAGAGATAGAAAACTAACTCGGAAATAACCGGCGTAAATCGAACTAGCGCAAAACGACGTTTACCTGTAAATTTAAAAAGAACACTAAAATTTGAATGTAATATTCAACCAATTAGAAGACAGATACTGTTTGATAAAAACAAATGTTAGATGACGTCATAATCCATAGATTATATAAAAACGGTTGTCAGTTTTTTAACTTGCTTCTGTATTTTTATTCTGTGGTAATGTGTTAAATTATGAATTATGTCTATGGATGTCAAGACGTCATTATATGAATTTTCAACCAATCAGAAGGCAGATATCGTTTGATAAAAACAAATGTCAGATGACGTCACAATCCATAGATTATATAAAAACGGTTGCCAGTTTTTTTAACTTGCTTCTGTATTTTTATTCTGTGGTAATGCGTAAAATTTTTAAATATGTCTATGGATCATGACGTCATCACACGAATTTTCTAACTTTTACACGAAGAAATGATTTAATCTGCGACAAAATCACTTTTTATTTATTATATTTCTCTCCGTAACTTTTCAATTTTATGCGGTAACAACTGAACAATTTCATCACAAAGTTGAAACTCTGTTTTCAACAATTTCATAGCAGATTCATGCTTTTTACAATAATTCACAACCCACTGATAATGCAACAAACTATTCTGGGTATTTTGAAGTTGAACTCTCTTATTCGGTTGAATAATCTTCTCAAACAAACGTCCCGAACGGAAAAACGCCATCAATACAGGCTTCACTAAATCCTCAGAGAGCTCTTTCTCATTTTCGATCTCTTTAACTGAGTCAAGAAAATGTTTATAATTCTCTATACTTTTTTCTGCCAACGTATTGATTTTCTTAAGAGCGTGAGGTGTAGGAGCAACATTAGACCTTTGTAGTTTCTCAAACTTGACGTGAAGCAGCTCAGAGTATATCTCCGCAAGTTCGTACCAGATCTGTCTACAGACATCTAAATAATACGTTGGATTTAATTCTTTTACAACTGCTTCTAAGTTATCTATTCGACGTTTATGCATTTTACACTGCCGTTCCTCGTCATCTTCAAAAAATGCTAAGCTCTTAAACATCTCGCTTGTGTCTTGTATAATTTGTACGTAATCTGATGCGTGGTGTTCTAAAGTATAGTATTCTTTGGCTTGATTTAACCACGATTGTATATTCAAGAATACTTCTCGGGCATCGTCAAACATCAATACGTATTTATCGGTGACTTGCTCATCGTATATGGTCAGCTCCAACGAAAAGTATAATTCAGAAGTTTCGTTTTCTAATTTAAATCGAGAAAGGTCTTCCGTAAGTGGATTTATTTGGTCATTTTCGGTTTCATCTTCATCTGTACGTCGTAGCAATCGTTCTTTTGAGTTGTTTAACAGTAACAGTCCGTATTTAGCCCAGCATCGAGCTACGTCTGCACTTCTGTGCCTTAATCTCTCCTTTTTAGCGTTTAATGTTTCCTCAGATTCCTCTAGTTCGTCCAGTTCTTTTTTATGTTTATCTAACATGTACGAAGCCGCAGATAAATGATGTTTGGCTTGTTTGAATCCATTTCTTTCCATGAAAAACTGTGATAAAGTTGCAGAGTTCAACGCCCATTCAATTGGATCGTATTCTTTACTCTCTAATTGTCGTTTTAACGTTATATGAAAATATATCGCAGATTTGATGTAATTTTTGAGGTTCCCGTAAACTTGCGCTACGTAATAAAGTGTGAGAGTGTGGATTTTTTCTAGATTCTTAAATGCTTCGGCTTCTGTGTCGATGTTTTCACAGGAAAATCTAAATAAATCTGATACGTCGATCGGAGTTATTTTTAAAGATTTGAATTCGTGGTATAGTTTTTCGGAGCGGTCTAAGTATTCTTTTGATTTGTTTTGATCGTCTCTTTGGGACCAGAGGATTCCAAGTTGGTTGAGTGCGTTCAGAACGATTAAAATACAATCAGGATTTAACCAACGTTCTTCCAAACATTCGATGCATTTGGTTAATTGTTCTTCGCCTGTTGATAATTCGTCGGTATCTACGGAAATTATACCTAAATTCAACCAAACAGCACCTAACATAGCGATTAACTTTTGTTTATTTGAAGAATCAGATTCATTTTTATCGATCGCATTTGCGAGGTTAGTTTTCATCGATGTTAAAATTTGTTTTGCTGCGTATTTAGATAGGTACGGTTCGTTTTCTGGATCATGTTTACTGTCTTCATCAATAAGCTTGCGAACTTTTTCGTATTTTTCTTGTAAATCGACGAGAATCTCTTTATTACAAACCATTTTTACTTTTCAAATTATTTGACATTTGATTTAGAGCATGTACATACTAGAGGCAACCTTGCGAGAGAAAAAACAAGGCTGCCTCTAGTAGGTACATGCTCTAAGGACATTTGATACATATTCAACAGGGGTGCCAAAGTTATGACGTAACAAACATTTAACACAACAATTAATAATTAACTTTCAAAATTCAATACAAATAATGTTTTCACCCAGTATTTTAAAGAAATTGACGAAAATTCTGATTGTTGCCTCAAAATAAAATATGTATAAATAAAATATTGATTCTTACCTCTGACCATTTAACAATTAAACCAGAAACAATCAGAACAGTAAAGAATTTATTTTTTGGTCGTAATCCAGTCAAAGGACGATACTGAGTTGTCTGGTATTGTTTCGATATATAAAATAAACTAAAAAAAAAAAAATGAAATTACACACAAATATCATAAAAATGTTACGATACTCATACCTATGTGATATTCTCGCTAACATATTTATACAATTTGCAAATATAAAACCAACAGGACCTAGTACGTACGTAAAGATATACGAAATAATTAAAAACGTCACCGAGAAAAACACCATTACGTAGTTATATCTGAAAAAAAATTACATAAAATACATTTATTTATCGGACAAGACCTTAGAGCACATACCTACTAGAGGCAGCCTTTCCTTCTGCCGTGCGAACAAGCGTGCAAGAGAGAAAGCGCCATAACGCTACATCTCTCGCTTCGCGTGCTGATTGGTATATACCGGTAATAGCGGGAATCACTTGCCTCTCCCCATCTACTAATCAGCACGTGGAGCGAGAGAGAAAGAATGTAGCGTTGTGGCGCTTTCTCACTCGCACGGCGGACGGTAAGGCTGCCTCAAGTAACTAAACCAGTGGTTCCCAAACTCTTTTGGCCCACGGACCCCTTTTCATAGTCAAAACTTGCCCACGGACCCCCTTTCGTAGTCAAAACTTTCCCACGGACCCTGGGTGAAAAACTACTAAATTTTGACACGAGCAGTTGATTTTAGTACCACTTCGCCAATTTTTATTCGATAACGTTGAAATTTTAACACAATGAAGAAGATAGATAAAGCTACTAATTTAGTGAATAACATTAAAATTGTACGAAAATTGTTTGTGTTAATGCGCTTTGAATTTTGAAAATTTGCTGAATTTTTGCTAAAAAAATAGATTTTTTTCGTTTAAAAAATGATTTTCGAAGGGGATAACTTTATGAATGTATATAATTTAAGGCTTTTTAGTTCAATTAGGACCCATAGCTTCATTCTGAATGATCTTTGGTTGAATGGTGGTAATTTTTGGATTCAGCGTGTCCAAATTACCCTTAAAAAGTTGTTGTATGCCCTGCAGCAAAATGGCTGTCGGCCAGTGTAATTTATTGATTGTTATTTATTTTAACTTCCATATTAATAAAAATGTGCGCGGACCCCCTGACGTTGTTCAGGGACCCCCAAATCGATTTTAATTTTCCACGGACCCCCTGAACGATGCTAGGGACCCCTTGGGGTCCGTAGGGACCACTTTGGGAACCACTGAACTAAACAGACCTGTCTAACTGTTTATTGCTCATAGTAGCAAAGACGTAACATTCTGTAACGCCGTTAATTGCAAGTAAAAGTATCGCAAAGCAATGACATCTCAGTAGAAGTGTTGGTAACGAGGAAGACGTTAGAGCATCACCTCCGTATAAATACAGCAATGTACTGCTGTAGCCCTGGCCAAAAGTTAACGCTATAAGACCTATTGATGTCACCACTGAACAAAATTGACTCAGTACTTGCGCGCATTCTGCTACGTTTTTCTGTGAATTAAATATCCCATTATTATTGAAACATTTAAGTTTACGTTTATAGGGTTCCGTAGAAAACTAGGAACCCTAAAGTCTTGGCATCTTAGGACGCCGCGCCGACCGCGCTGGTTTCAAGGTTAAAAAAACACAAACTGTATTGCGTGTCTGGCGGCCGGCGCGGCCAGCGCGGTCGGCGCGGCGTCCTAAGATGCCAAGACTTTAGTGGGCTCTCACACCGGATAAATATAGCAACACAGCAATAAAATAACTACCAATTAGCAACTAGCAATATAGTGATAGCATATTGCTTTGGTGTGAGACAATATGTCCG
Organism: Sialis lutaria; assembly: GCA_949319165.1. Lineage (NCBI taxonomy): Eukaryota > Metazoa > Arthropoda > Insecta > Megaloptera > Sialidae > Sialis > Sialis lutaria. The sequence goes on from OX439238.1 coordinate 546,574, forward strand.
ATTCAATGTATATTGACAGATAGCAATAATATCGCTAGTTATAAGTTGCTAGTTGCTAGTTGCTATATTGCTACGGTGTGAGAGCCCACTTATAGTTTCTCCATATCCGTAAAAATGTTGACATAATAAGATGAAATTTGGTATATGGTCGTAGATTGATGACCCAAAAACAGAAATGATTAGATTTTTGAAAAAAAAAATTTTTTTAGACCTTTCCATAAAAAGTGTTTTTCAAAATAAAAATTTCACCTACCCCATTGAGTGGGGTGTCGTTAGAAAGGTCTCTTAAAATGCAACAAAAAATGTATCAAAAACTTTTGATTTTAACCCTTCAATCACGATGTATTTGCTCTCCAAAATCATTATAAAAGCGTCCCCCCCTCTATTTTCTGAATTATCGATTAAAAAAATCTGAAAAAATTCAGAATGCAGTTTTTAATTAGTATTTTCACTGAAAACTATAACGAATATTGTCAAAAATATTTTGGACCCCCTTTTCATGGACTGAAAAGTGAACTCACATTTTTTCCCATTTACCCCATTGAGTGGGGTGTCATTTGATAGATCTCCTAAAATGCAATAAAAAATGTCAAATAACTTTTTGATTTCAACCCTCCAATCACGATGTATTTGCTCTCCAAAGTCATTATAAAGCGCCCCCACCCCTCTATTTTCTAAAATATCAATTTAAAAAATCTGAAAAAAATTCAGAATGTAGCTTTTTTTAGTACTTTCACTGAAAATTATAATGAACACTGTCAAAAATATTTTGGACCCCTCTTTCATAGATTTTTCCCATTTACCCCATTGAGTGGGGTATCATTTGATAGGTCTCCTAAAATGTAATAATAAAAGTAAAATGACTTTTTGATTTTAACCGTTCAATCACAAAAATTTTGAAATAACTATTTTTTTATAAATCGTACTGATCACGTTTTATTTACCTTATCTTGTTGAACGATCGGTTCATCTCTTCGGATCATTTGAGTAAAGTAAAAATACCCACTCTCTTCAATCGGGCGGAAAATAAATCTGAAAATTACGTGAAATAAAATGTACTTAAGTACACGTACGATTTTTATACGGACGTACCTTGCAGCCATGCTCCCTAAGTTATTAACAACATCGTACGTTGCTTGTTCTCTAAACGACATAACCGGAGAAATAGTCATTACATAACGCTCGCCTTCGGTTAACACGTGTTTTACTACGCACTGTTTTACAAAACTTACAGTCAGTAGCGATAGTTTTTTATTAAAAATGTGATCCTAAAAATCAATACGTTTATGAGAAAAAAATGTAATAAATCGATAAGGGGAATAGCCATTCTGACGGGTAAAAAAATTGTTTGGGAATTTTTTTTTACAGATATACATAACTAATTATTTTTGAATCAGGTAAAGGACGTTTTATTAAGTATATATTCAACTTATTTAGTATAAATTTTTATTGAAAAATATTAAATATTTACGAAGTTATGAGCCTCAATGTGACGATGATATTTTTCTCTAAGGTTGACTCGAAATTTCGAGAAGGGTTATATGAAAAAAATTAAATAAATTTTTTATCAATATCTATATGAATGTAGCTATCGTTGCACGTAGCCGTTTTATTTTATTTTATTTTTTCACAAAATGGCGATCGTTTGAATTTTTTTTTCATTTTTAGAGTAGTTTTAATAATATTAATTATCAAAATTTCAAAAATCGGCTACGTGCAACGATAGCTACTGCAATTACGAAAATTATAAAAAATAAAAATATGAAATCGGTTCATTAGTCTTTGAGGAATCGTGTCAACCAGGTTGAAAAATGTAATTCCGAGATAAACGTGTTTAATGTTTTTGTTATGTCATAACCGGCCGTGCTACATCGTCTCACTAAATTGACTGTAACTCCGTCAATTTTCAAAATTTTAACTCAATTTTTTGTACACATATTTATGAATATGTAAACTTTTAAAAAAATTAAGAAAAAAATATATTTTTTTTCCCGTCACAGTGGTTTTCCCCCATAATATTATTGCAGTGATTACATTATTTTCTAAAACGCCAGGAAAAAACTCAGAAAGAGATGTGAATTTAAAGTCGTCCATGTCAGTAAATATTGTTTTCCTTTCTGTTTTTAATATCGGTCCAGATAAACGTAACTGGTTGATACTTTTTATATACCACCAGAAAAATCCGTAGATCATAGCAACGAAAAATATAGATGACGTTATTTGTGCTATTGCAAACGCGTATATAGCTTGATCGACGTTTCGTACGATTAAAAAAACGAATATAATCGTTCTTAAGATAAAATGTAGAGTCTCTAAGACAACCTGTAAATAAAATACAAATACTATAAATAACTATTCAAACGTTGTCGTTTTTATAAAATAAAAATACAGTAGAAACCGGTTATAACGAAGTATCTTTTATAACGACTAAAAAGAATAAAAGTCCCGGCTGAATATTAGGTTTAATTCTAATAAACAGATGTGGATTTCAAATATTCGTATACGGTACATGATTGGTGGAGAGTAACCAATAAGCAACACGACATTGCCCGGTTTTTTGTATTGCCAACTTAAGAACAGTAAAAGTTATGCTTCTCGAATACACCAAATTGTCTGTGACAACTTTTTATGATTTTGTAATATTGAATTTGAATGTATTGTTAAAATGTCAAAAAATACGAAAACGATAATAAATTAAAGAACGTTTTTGCAATTATGCATTTATAACATTTGAATACATCCGCCAGTGACGTAAATTCCCGCGCCAACGCTGATTGGTCAACGACCGCATGACTATCGAATTTCACAAAATTTCAGCCTTAGAGTATATACTACTAGAGACAGCCTTGCTGATTTGTACCGGTAATAGCGGGAAGCACTTGCCCCTCTTTGCCGACCAATAAGCACGTGGTGCGAGAGAGAAAGGATGTAGTACTCTTACGCTTTCTCTCTCGCACGGCCGACCGGCAAGGCTGGCTCTAGTATATGCTCTAAGATTTCAGCGTACTCATGAAATTTTTAGTTTTTCCGATAAATATCTTTAAAAAATCGAATTATCAGTTATAACGACCTAAAATTCAGGTCCCTTCGATGTCGTTATAACCGGTTTCTACTGTATTTCTACGGCAATGTGTCCCTCCGTTATTGAGTTATCACCCAAAAAAAAAACTAAATATGTTAATTTAAAGATTGTAAAAGTGCTTATAAATAAATCAATATTGTGCAATATAAACAATTAAAGGATTATCGTTTTAGTGCTCCAAATTATTTTATTTTAAATCTATGTTTTTTTTAATTACACAACCTATAGTCTATGGATTCAATAATTAAAAAATGGTTGAATGTCAAAATATATTGTAATAGAAATGATCCTAAAGTCTATTTACGAAAATTTATTTATTATTATAAATAAACAAATATTAATATTAACGTAGTTGGTCCGTAAAAATGTTTTCGTCAGATTTTGTTTAAATTGCACAGGAATATTCCCTAAATTAATATCTGAAAAATAGACCATTTTTATTAAAATTGACCATCTCAAAGTCATGAAAAACGATCTCAAAGTTTATATTTTTAACACAGCTTATATATGGACTAACCGTACACTAACGTAACGTTTTATTAGATAAAATTTAAACGTAGCGTCAGATTTTCATAAAAAACTGACATGTAGTATATTTATATGAAAGAAAACAGTATACAAAAAATTGGAATTATTGACCATCCCGTTATTAAGATTTAACCAGATTTAACTACCAAACCATCACATAAATTACAGTATTGTTAACAATGTGGCAACAACGTATTCATTTGATTATAGTAAAAAATACACGAAATAATGAAATAATTTTTTACAAAATATGATAAGTGGATTGAAGGGAATTATAATTGATTTCATTAATTATTAATATATTCTGAGGTAGTTTAGGTGATAAAATATAATCATTTGACAAGTAGTTAAATAGTAGATAATGTACAGCGTTGCCATGATCATTTCTCTAAATTAAAAATATGTACTCATGGCCTAATGTGATCACATTATGATGGACCAACTACCTTAATAATAGGTATCAAACTGCCTGTCATCCATATACGATTTTTTCTAAATGTTGGTACCGTAAACAGCTGCCTAAATTGCTTAAAGTAATAAATGGGATACCGACATTAAATAAATAAAAATATAAACAATAATGAAACAATATTAATATATCTGATACATAAAATCTGTTAAAAAAAAACAATTCAATTAAAGTGAAAAGACTTTTCGACCGCCTTATAATAACAGCTTTAAGCATCTGTTTCTTAGAGCATATACTACTAGAGCCAGCCTTGCCGCTCGAAGAAGCGTGCGAGAGAGAAAGCCTCGCACGCTTGTTCGCACGGCCGAGTGGCAAGGCTGTCTCTAGTAGTATATGCTCTAAGATCTGTTTGCATAGAATCCATAGATTAAAACTCTCTAAGAAGTTAAAAAATTATGTATGAAATAATTTGGAGCATTAAAACGATAAATAACCCAATTAAAGTATTAATTAATTCAAACCTTAAGTTTTATGAAGCAGTAAGTTGTTGCTATCAACATGGGACAGTTAGCTGTTTGATCAACAATACAAGACGCTGCCATAATATAACACGCTATTTCATATTGATACATTAAATCGTTATTTGTTGAACTCAGCATATATAGCCACACATAGAGAAGCGGGGTGCATATAATCGCACATGCTGGGACACTAAAAAATATCTTTTAACAATATACAGAAAACACGTAGCTAATTTAAATAACGTAACATACGTTAGCCATATCTGATTGATAACTTGTGGCCAGTGTAACGATCTCGTATTCATCTGGCATGCTTTTATGCAAGGTTCTTGACTTAAGAACATTGCAGTCGATTCAAATAATAATAAACGTACGTTCATTATTCCTAAAGCGTCTGCACCAACCCTTCTCAATATCCATGCGTTTAAAACAAATGTTACGCATCGAAATAGTACCTGATTGAATAAAATTGAACTGTATTTATATCGATTTTATTAAATTATTTAATACGTACTTGAAAAATTATACGAAATGAAGCATTTTCCAAACTGCTTTTTAAAATATTTCGCGTCATTTTTTAGCATTGCAGTCAAATGTCATTTACGTTAAATAATTTTTACTAAAAATGTATATATTATGTCTTTTACATATTGGTTTAATTTTAATTTTGAATATATATTTTTTTAAACGTTATTGATCTGCAGTTTTTTTGGTTAAGATAAGGAATGTTATCCTGTAAAAAAATATAATTTATTTATGTTTTAATCGTAAATAGTATAAATATTAATCCTACGTTATTTAATTCTTATGTAATTTAATAAAACAACAACTTACAAAAAGAGAAAAAAACGGAATGGATTCACAAAACTCGTATCTAACCTCACTTATTGTAAGGTTATGATAAAGTTACGTTAAAAAAAAGGTTAACTAATTTTAAATTTCAGGCCGGAGGAATCGCAGGGCTTGTAGTAGATATCACTTTATTCCCTCTCGATACACTAAAAACTCGACTGCAAAGCTCTCAGGGGTTTTTTAAAGCCGGGGGGTTTCATAACGTATACAAAGGTCTAGGACCTCAAGCCATTGGAAGCGCCCCAACTGGTGAAATTTATTTTTCAACCAAAAAATCTTTTACTAATTGATTTATTTATTCCAGCTGCATTATTTTTTTGTACATACGATACTTTTAAAGCGTACACAACATCTTATGTTTCAAAAGAAACCTTACCGTTAATTTATATGATTGGGGCTTCGATATCTGAAATCGTACGTAAATAATTGAAATAAATGTTTTGATTTTAAAAAATTTAAATATACCGTTTTATTAGGTTGCTTGTCTTATTCGTGTACCGGTTGAAGTTGTAAAACAGCGGAGACAGACGAATTTAAACAATAGATTAACGTCGTTAGATATTGTAACCGATGCCTTACGATCTGAAGGGTTAAGGGTAAGTTTTAAAAGTTTCTATTAAAAACATTTTAATCAATTACATCAATAGGGGTTATACAGAGGCTTCGTATCAACGGTATTTCGTGAAATTCCTTTTTCGTTAATCCAGTTTCCGTTGTGGGAATATTTTAAATCTTACTGCAGTCTAAACTTTAACGAAGGCGGTACAGTGTCTCCGTGGCAGTCAGCGCTATGTGGTTCTTTAGCCGGTAATTAAAAAATTAAACCAACGGGATTCGATATTTTTTAAAACGTAATTGATTTTTAGGTGGAATTTCTGCTGCGATTACAACGCCGTTAGATGTGGCGAAAACTAGAATTATGCTCGCAGATAAGAACTACGCGAATAAACATAGCTTGAATATATCGTCGCAGTTGAGTTTGGTTTATAAAGAAAATGGGATACGAGGGTACGTTGTTTTTTTTTACCCGGGAAATAAAGTTATGTAATAATTGTTGATGTTTTTTTTTTTAGGTTATTTTCTGGATTGGTTCCGAGGACGTTATGGATTACGTTGGGGGGAGCAGTTTTTTTCGGAAGTTATGATTTAGCTAAACGGATTTACACCACGCATTATGACGTAGAATAAATTTAAAAAAAACAGCTAGTCGTTTATTATAAAACAGTTTTTATAAAAATAATATGTACATTATTATAATAAAAATATAAGAAATATATAAAAATACAATATTATACTAGTAGTGACGTTAAAATATAATAAATTAAAATAACTTATTAATGAACAAATATATAAAGCAAGCTTTCGATTCACAGAATCGTCTTCAGGCTAAAAAATATAATAAACTAGCTGACCCGGCCACGTGTTGCTGTGGTTAACCTATACTTTAGCAACATGTGGTGGTTATGCTATTAAATTGTAGGTTATATGAAACGTTTGGAAGTTTGACATAGCGCCATCTATTGAATACTTACTCAATCCAGTCAACAGATGTCACCATCTGTTAGAATCGTTTGGAGCTAACAGATAAAGACAAATAATTTGCAATAAAATAATATTGCGATCATAAATTGAAATGTAAGCTATCCTATCTTTCAAGTTGGATCAAACTGCACACGGTGTACAAATTTGATTAAAATCGGTTAAGTAGTTTAGGAGTCCATCGCAGACAAACATGTGACACGTAATTTATATATATTAAGAAAGATAATAATTAAATACAAGTTATTTTTAAAATATCAATATTTTCATTATATAACTTGTATTTTAATTATTATTTTTTAGCCTGAATCGAAAGCTTAAATTTTTGAAGTTATACATCTTTAGGGACGTTGAGGATAAAAATTGAGTAATGTAACGGAAATGAAATCAGTAATGTAACGAAATTTTATGCGGTGAAATATCGAGCCCGGGACTGAAAATACAGAATAAATAACACAACTGTAAAGAGTATTGCCTATATCAAAATTTTTTTGGCGTATTAACATTCATAGACAATAAAGATTTTTACTTAAATAACACAACTGTAAAGAGTATTGCCTATACCAAAATTTTTTTGGCGTATTAACATTCATAGACAATAAAGATTTTTACTTAAATAACACAACTGTAAAGAGTATTGCCTATATTAATTAAATTAAATTTTTAATTATATTTAAAGCAAACGGCAGATTATTGTTATTAAGATTATTCGTAGTTATTTTTCAATCATCCCAAAGAAGTTTAACTTCTAACGTGTGTACATAAGTACACACTCATTGTTTTTTTATGTTTAGACAATCTAGTTGTTTTTATTCAAAAATACAATGTATAAAACTGTTCATCAGACCTAAACTACCGGACGTATCGAAACCATATTCACACCATATGTTCTTTTGGTGCTTGGGAAGGTTTATAGATTTTTTGGACCCAGTGGGTGACTGTGGGGTCAAGATATTTTGAAAAATGTCTTTTTCCATATGAAAATATGTACATCAAAAACGCTTTTTTAGGCCTAAACTACTGGACGTATCGAAGCCATATTCACACCATATGTTCGTTTGATGCTCTGGTTGGTTTATAGATTTTTTGGATTCAGTGGAAGTTGCTGGGGTTGAGATATTTACGAAAATGTGAAACCGTAAATTATAGAATTCGTTATTCAATAGCTATTGGGTCAGTCAATATCACTGCTTGTAGTTAAATCTCATTTTCAAAATTTATGGTACATGTTACCATTATGTAGTAGTATTATGGGTAAAAATTTCAGATTTTTATCTGGTCCCCCACCAGAGATATTTAGCTTTAAAAAGTGCCGTTTTTGTCAAATTTTCAAATTTGGTGAATTTTTTGGAAAAAAGGGGGGGCAGTCTCAGAGTTGAACTTTGGTATGTGAATACAGCTAGTACCCATTACTTTGTAAAAAAAATTTTGACTTGTTGATTCTACCCCTTCTTACAAAAACATCCCCTTGAAAATGGGATTTTTTTTTTAAAAGAGAGCTAAGAATTTAGGCCTTTAATTTCACCCTTTAAAATTGAATTTAGGTAAAAAAGTGTAGAAGAAATCTTGTAGCCCGTTTCTTTCTCAATAAACTGCTTCTAGTCGCATGTTGATAGGATAAATAGATCTTGAGATATTCTAGTTTCCGTAAACCCTTTAAAGTGCAAAAAACGCTACATTTTGTAAAGATGTAAAAAGAATAATAAAAAAATATATTTTGGATTAAATAAATGATTATTGCGAGTAGAACAAATTTAACACCATATAACAATGAGTACAAACACGAGAAAGAGAATGAAAATTATCTTTTGGCAAAATAAGGGGCAGCTTTAACATCTCAAAAGTATTCTATTCTCCATCGTTTCTAAATCTTTACTAACGTCTATCATCAAAGGTCTTTCGTCTTTATCTTTTTTTATACAACTTTTAGATGTATCGAACAAATAATTTAAATATGTCAACTCGTTTTCGTTTGGATCTTCTACTCTTTTATCAATTACAGGCTCTATTGTATTATTCTGACAGTGGGACATTACGAAATCAATCTAAAATACAAAATTATTAAGTTAGGTTAGGTAAGGTTAGGTTGCTCGATTTGATATTACCAAGTGTGGTTTTTCTCGCGTTTTTTCAAAAACAGGCAATGAAGTTAATATCTCTAGCATAACGATACCGTAACTGTACGTGTCCATTTTTGGAGATATCGTAAACCTGAAATAAATATATTTTACGTAAAAACGTACGTGTTTTTTTTTTATTTTAGAAAATTACTCACGTTACGATTTCTGGAGGTGCGTAAGCGATGGTGCCTACTTGTGTTGTTGCCATCATTGTGTGTTGTTCTGGAAGAAATTTAACTAAACCGAAATCGCAAAGCTGGAAGATATTTAAAGTAAATTAACGTTTTTTTGTTAAAGTTAATTGACTAACTGACCTTAGCGTTGTAATTGGAATCAAGTAGTATATTTGCTGATTTTATATCCCGATGGACAATATTCTTTGAATGTAAATAAGCAATACCTTTAGACGTTCCTATAGTTATATTAATCCTATCTTTCCATGTTAAAATACTCGGGACAAACTAAAATTAATTAATCATTATTAATATTCCACATTTACGCCCATAAAAACTCATTTAAACTAATTTGACAGTTACAATTTGATTGTTGAAAAGTTCAACATACCTAACCTCGAAAAAGTTTGATGAGTTTTTTAAATTATATGGTTTGAAATTGGTACACAACACTTATAGTTCTTATAGTATATAATTTGTATACACAGTACAACAAAATCTAACTAAACTTTAAGTATATTTCACATTTACTCCCACATATTTCTTAAAAATTCATTTAAACTAATCTGACAGTTAAAATTTGATTGTTGTAAAGTTAAACATAACCTGAAATAAGTACGATAATTTACAATAAAACCCCCCTAAATTTAAAGTATTTTTCACATTTACTCCCACATATTTGTTAAAAATTCATTTAAACTAATCTGACAGTTAAAATTTGATTGTTGTAAAGTTAAACTTAACCTGAAATAAGTACGATAATTTACAATAAACCCCCCCTAAATTTAAAGTATTTTTCACATTTACTCCCACATATTTGTTAAAAATTCATTTAAACTAATCTGACAGTTAAAATTTGATTGTTGTAAAGTTAAACATAACCTGAAATAAGTACGATAATTTACAATAAAACCCACCTAAATTTAAAGTATTTTTCACATTTACTCCCACATATTTGTTAAAAACTCGTTTAAACTAATCTGACAGTTAAAATTTGATTGTTGCAAAGTTAAACATAACCTCAAATAAATTTGATGAATTCTATAAAAACTCATTTAAATCTGGCAGTTACATTTTGATTGTTGCAAAATTAAACATAACCTTAAACAAAATTGACGAATTCTATAAAAACTCATTTAAATCTGACAGTTACATTTTGATTGTTGCAAAATTAAACATAACCTTAAAAAAAATTGATGAATTCTATAAAAACTCATTTAAATCTGACAGTTACATTTTGATTGTTGCAAAATTAAACATAACCTTAAAAAAATTGATGAATTCTATAAAAACTCATTTAAATCTGACAGTTACATTTTGATTGTTGCAAAATTAAACATAACCTTAAATAAAATTGACGAATTCTATAAAAACTCATTTAAATCTGACAGTTACATTTTGATTGTTGTAAAATTAAACATAACCTCAAATTTTGATAAGTTTTTATAAAAACTCATTAAAAATAATCTGACAGTTAAAATTTGATTGTTGCAAAGTTAAACATAACCTCAAATTATGATAAGTTTTTATAAAAACTCATTAAAAATAATCTGACAGTTAAAATTTGATTGTTGCAAAGTTAAACATAACCTCAAATAATTTTTTAAAATTAAGATTTTTTGAAATTGGCACACACACATATAGTTTATGTACTTACCTCTAATGTTTCTTTCAATGACCCCCCACTTATGTATTCATACACCAAACAATACTCCGGCCCATCACACGAATACCCCAACGGTAACAACAAATTCACGTGTCTGCACTTATGAATTATTTCAATTTCTTTCTTGAACTCTTTTTCAACTATACTTGCACCGTTCACTTTATAAGCTGCGTTATTCAATCGTTTCACTGCAACTAATTTATCCATCAGACCTGACGCTAGATAAACAGAACCAAAGCCTCCTGTTCCAAGCATTCTACCTGAAATTGCTTCAGAATGAGGCGTCGAATCAAAGTTATTCGTAAATTTCTTAATATCTTCGTAATTGAAGTGAGGGAGCGTTGTGTTAAAAGAGATAGATTGCGTTTGAGACGGGCTATCAAAAATCGGAAGTTTTGGAATGTTGTAACCTTTTTGATCGCTTTTATTTGACTCTATCAACTGCGTTGATGATAAATCATTCAAAGGGAACAGTTTCGATAATGCTGGAATGTTTGCTCCCACTTCTGATTTGTTGTATTCACTTGAATAATACGATATGTTTGACATCAATTGCGATAATGCAGGGATATTTGGATTATTTGATAAATCAAATTCAGACGGCCGAGAAGAACTGGGAGGAAGGAGTTTAGATATTGCAGGGACGTTAAAACCTTCTTGAGAAAAACTTGCATCGCCCATTAGTAACGATAAATCAGGTTGGTTGTATCCATCTTGATTAAATTTTTGTATTTTCATTTCTAAATTATCTTCACGTTGTATATCATTTTGTGTAGCGCTCGTAGTTTCTTGGTTGTTATTATTCGACGTGCTTAATTGTGGAATGATTACGTTTTTATTATAACTCGACATGTTACTAGATACGTCGATATTTTGATTGTATACATTCGAATTTAGCATTGTTCCGTATAACGAGCTACGGGTTGACATTTCGTCTAGTATACTACTTTCAAAAGGTTCGTTTAATGCTTTTATCACAGAATCGGTTAAGTTAACTGGAGCAGCTGGACCTTGGTTTGGTCGGGACGGTTTTTCTACTAAAATAATTCATTTTATCAAAATAAAATATATATATAATATATATAATAATATGAACTAACATTTTAAAAGTTCTACAGCTACGTAATCGGCAGCGCGATAGAGTTCGGCTTTTATTAATAGATCTTTTAAATGGATTAAATTTGGTCTGATTCGACCGGAAGTGCTCCATTCGTCTAAAAGGATTGAAGTAGCAGCACGACATTGCTGTTTACGAACCTCTTCTATTTTCCTGTATTAAGAATTATGTCACTGATAAAATAATTGTAAAAAAAATAAAATTAAGACGTACCTTATGTCGTCAATTGTGTACTTTGATTTGCTTTTAGGATTGTTCAGTTCTTTTGGAATTACTTGCATTAATTTTTTCCAGGAATCTGAATTTTCTAATATGATTATTAAATTGAAAAATATTCTAGGACTGACTTTACGTATTTCTGTTTCTGGATCCATATTTGATTATCTGCACTTATATTTAGAAATGTTATTAAAATTAATTAATAAATGACATTTTTTGTGGTTACAATTTATTTAAGGTTAAGGCATTTTGAAGGTTAAAAGTCAGAATGTTTACGTCGTTTGAATTTTGAATATAAACATTGTAATGTTATTATTATAAAACAAATCTTCCGAAGAATAATACGGCTTAAATTCTATAAAAAATTAAAAACCATCTTTCAATATTCTGAAAAATATAGTGATGAGCGTACTTTTAATAATACTTTATAAAAATTTATTTTGAACAAGGATAATTAAAGGATATTTAGTTAGATAGAATATTTTAGCATTAAAATTCTATTATAATTATTTATCGATCGGCATTTTATTGTTATAATTTAAAATTAAATAATATGTATTTCAAATTTCCCATAATTTTTTTAGGAACTTTTAATGTTATTCAAAAATGGTTGGTATACCTGATAGGTACTTTTTTTATTTTTATGACTAATTTCTCTTTATATTGTCGCCAATCAAATAAAGTTAAAATTATTGCGAATAATTATGAGTAGTATTAAAAATTATTAAAAAATTGACTTTAATATCATAAAATTTAGCTTGAAACTGTCTGACTCGTATATATCTCCAAGTTAAATATAAAAAATCTAAAGAATAAATTCAATAACGAAGAAAAATATTTGAATTTAAGTTTTCCCCTATATTCACGCATTATTTTTATAATCAATATAACTAAAAGTAATAATTATAAAAAGAGCAAGTAAATTGAATATCAGGAAGTACAGAAATATTAAAAAAAGCAAAAACTTTACGAGTCAGCAATTTAAATTACTACTAGCGCCGAGTTTTATTGTGGTATTATTTCCAACTCTGTTTCCTTTGTATTGAATTTTATTTTTCTGGGCCGCTCTGCATCCCTCTCCTCTATAATTATTTGCATCTTTCTTTTTTCATTGCACTTTGTTCATAGATAGCACAAGTGAAGAAGAGACGATAAAAATCGATAAACTTACTCCCACCATCTACTACATTGGACCAAATAAACACTGTGTTGTATTCTAGCTAAACTAACATGTACGCTCTCACGTAATTGATATCGTGTTATGTGTTAATGAATAAGGTTTTTAGTCATAAATATACGCGTATGTTGTGTTATTTTGAATATCTATTCAAGAGAAACATTTTAAAAGGGTTTTTAGTGTTTGAAAACCGGCTCGTTAACCAATGGACTCGACCACTCTGTTGTGAACATTGACAGATACGCGTCTGTAACTGAATTCTTATAAAATACATTCGTGTAAATTTCTGTGTGTGAGCTGTAATGGTGTAAATGCTACAAATTAGTTTTGAATGTAAAACAACACTGTATTAACATGTATGCCAAAGGCAAAGGCTCTACGGTGCCGTCTGACGCACAAGCACGTGAAAAGTTGGCACTTTACGTGTACGAGTATCTGTTACATGTCGGCGCTCAAAAAGCAGCTCAAACGTTCTTATCAGAGATCAGATGGGAGAAAAACATCACTCTAGGTGAGCCCCCTGGCTTCCTGCACTCGTGGTGGTGCGTGTTTTGGGATTTATACTGTGCAGCGCCAGAGCGAAGGGATACGTGCGAGCATTCATCTGAAGCTAAAGCTTTTCACGATTACGGCTTTGTCAATTCCGGATATGGAGTCAATGGAATCGCACACAACGCAGGGCCTGCACCGAGCCCGCTCGGTCAAATGCCACCGAACGACGGAATGCCAGGAGGTCCGATGCCGCCAGGATTCTTCCCTAATTCAACAATGAGACCTTCGCCACCGACTCACCCTTCGAGTCAGCCGTCTCCACATCCTCAGCCACCTCCACCGCACAACCAGATGATGTCAAGTCAACCGTTCATGGGACCACGTTACCCTGCAGGTCCGAGACCCGGCGTACGGATGCCACAGTTAGGTAGCGACTTCAACGGACCTCCAGGACAGCCGATAATGCCAAACAGTTTAGACCCAACACGGCAAGGAGAGGGCGGGGAGTTTGTAGGTTGGCAAGGTCCAGGAATGGGAGGCATGAATCCACGAATGAATCCACCTAGAGGTCCAGGAGGCATGGGCCCTATGGGTCCCGGACAGTACGGGCCAGGCGGGATGCGTGGACCACCTCCAGGTGGCGCTGGGGGGCCCGGGATGCCCCCCATGTCCATGACAGGCCCCGGCGGGCGACCTCAGTGGCAACCCAACACATCCACTCCAATGAACTACTCTTCGTCGTCGCCAGGTAACTACGGGGGGCCCGGGCCGGGGTCTGCAGGGCCTCCAGGACCCGGCACACCTATAATGCCAAGTCCACAGGATTCGTCGAACTCAGGAGGCGAAGGCATGTACACGCTGATGAAACCTGCACCTGGAGGGAACATGGGAGGTGACTTTCCGATGGGTGCAGGGCCAGATGGAGGATCCATGGGGCCGATGGGGGCGAGCAATATGGGACCTGTTTTGAATAGTGACGGTTTGGAAGGAATGAAAAACTCCCCGGCAAACGGGGGCCCAGGAACTCCTAGAGAAGATAGCGGGAGCGGTATGGGAGATTATAACTTATCTGGATTCGGAGGTCCCGGAGAGAATGATCAGACAGAATCTGCAGCTATTTTGAAAATAAAAGAGAGCATGCAGGAAGAAGCTAAACGATTTGAGAAAGACTCTGACCAACCTGATTACTTTATGCAATAAACTGTGCACGAATCTTTATTAAAATAGATCTTAAAATGGCGCACCGTCTCTTTGGTTTAAGAGGAATTATCTAGTTAAATGAATTACGTTATACAGGGTGTTCCAGATAACTCAGTATCTGTAAGAGATACAGGTTTGGTTAAATCAGATCAATTATTTGTAAGAAAGGGGCGAGGATAATTACACAAAAAACTTGGATTTTCTTTAAATGGCTATAACTTTTTTGTTAAAGTAGATAGGTACTTTTTGTTTGCGGTTTCTTGAGGCACTTTTTTGTGTAGAATTGATTGGTGTATTTAGATTTTTTATATCACTTTTAGTTTCCGAGATACAAGCTCTAACTTCAGTTTTTCTTATGGGCCGCTAAGTTGGCTATGGCATATTCGAACGTGTTTTTTACTCTACTTTACAAAGTTTGTAATAAAATACTTAATAAATATCACTGATATTTAGTATTTCGACCTTTTTTTCAATAATAAATATGGCAAGTGACACATCGTTGTAAAAAACACGTTCAAATATGCCATAGCCAACTTAGCGGTCCATAACAAAAACTGAAGTTAGGGCTTGTATCTCGGAAACTAAAAGTGATATAAAAAATCTAAATACACCAATCAATTCTACACAAAAAGAGCTTTAAGAAACCGCAAACAAAAAGTACCTATCTACTTTAACAAAAAAGTTATAGCCATTTAAAGAAATTCCAATGGGTATACCGCCTAAACCACATTTTTTAGTGTAATAATACTCGCCCCTTTCATACAAATAATTGATCTGATTTAACTGCACCTGTATCTCTTATAGATACTGAGTTATCTGGGACACCCTGTAAATGAAGCGGACTTCTACTCGAAGAAAGAAAGCACACGTGAATGAACTGTATAAATATTTTTATGTTACGTGAAAGTATGAATGCTGATATTTCTTTCTTAGAGGTGGAGTTTAATCTAATTTGTATCGTAAGAGGTCGTTCTTTCCTTTGTATCATACAAAATGAAGCAAGTACATCACTGTCGAGGTGTTATTGTGAATCATGTATAGAATTATATTATTATCACAAAATAAAAATTTTTAAAATGTTAAGTATAGATTATATATTGCGTATGTGGGTAAAATATGACAAGTTTTATCTTTCTTTTTGTAATAAGTGGTTAAATAGAACTTATATTGGAGAATCTCAAGTCTTTGTTGTGTAAGATAGACTTTAATATCAGGCGTTGTGTTTGGTACGTGACATAAACAATGACAGTGACGTTACTTTGTGTTGTGTTGGTATAAAGTCATCTTTTCCTCCATTGGCCGATATACAGGATGTCAGTTTGACTATGTCGTTTGACCGTCTTAACTCACTGGCTCTTGTATTTCCTTTAATAATACAAATTTTATTGAGTATTATTGTTCTGTATTGAGTATTATTGTTCTAGAGTATGTAATTGTACTTTTGCTTAGCAAATAAATACAATTTATAAGAGAAAATGTACATTTATTTCATTCATTTTCATTTTTTTTTGTTTCAGTTTTTAATTGTTATCGTTTTAAAGTTCAAATTATTGATAAAATAAATCATAATCAATTTTTTGGTAATTTCTAGGGATATTTACTTTTGCCAACTTAATTATTAAGCATTCTGTTCTTAAATAAATACAATTTATAAGAGAAAATGTACATTTATTTAATTCATTTTCATTTTTTGTTTCAGTTTTTAATTGATTTATTATTTTAGCGTTCAAATTATTGATAAAATAAATCGTAATCAATTTTTTGGTAATTTCTAGGGATATTTACTTTTGCCAACTTAATTATTAAGCATTCTGTTCTTAAATAAATAAATTTATTTTTTTAAATTTATCTAGGTTGGTATTGTTGATTCAGTCAAAGTAATTGTTGAAAAAAATTGATAAGTTTCAAGGCTATGATGAAAAGTTGGCTTGTTTTATTGTCGCTATTTGAAAATAAAGAGGTTAAAATACAAACATTTTTTGTTTCAGTTTTTATTAATTGTTATCTAATGCTTGATATGCAATTATCCTTTTAATGTTCAAATTATTGATAAAATAAATCGTAATCAATTTTTTAGTAATTTCTAGGGATATTTACTTTTGCCAACTTAATTATTAAGCATTCTGTTCTTAAATAAATACAATTTATAAGAGAAAATGTACATTTATTTCATTCATTTTCATTTTTTGTTTCAGTTTTTAAGTGATTTATTATTTTAACGTTCAAATTATTGATAAAATGAATCGTAATCAATTTTTTTGGTAATTTCTAGGGATATTTACTTTTGCCAACTTAATTATTAAGCATTCTGTTCTTAAATAAATACAATTTATAAGAGAAAATGTACATTTATTTAATTCATTTTCATTTTTTGTTTCAGTTTTTAAGTGATTTATTATTTTAACGTTCAAATTATTGATAAAATGAATCGTAATCAATTTTTTTGGTAATTTCTAGGGATATTTACTTTTGCCAACTTAATTATTAAGCATTCTGTTCTTAAATAAATACAATTTATAAGAGAAAATGTACATTTATTTAATTCATTTTCATTTTTTGTTTCAGTTTGTAATTGATTTATTATTTTAGCGTTCAAATTATTGATAAAATGAATCGTAATCAATTTTTTTGGTAATTTCTAGGGATATTTACTTTTGCCAACTTAATTATTAAGCATTCTGTTCTTAAATAAATACAATTTATTTTTTTAAATTTATCTAGGTTGGTATTGCTGATTCAGTCAAAGTAATTGTTAAAAAAAATTGACAAGTTTCAAGGCTATCAAGAAAAATTGGCTTTTTTTATTGTCGCTATTTGAAAATAAAGAGGTTAAAATACAAACATTTTTTGTTTCAGTTTTTATTAATTCTTATCTAATTCTTGATTTGCATTTATCGTTTTAACGTTCAAATTATTGATAAAATAAATCGTAATCAATTTTTTTGCTATTTCTAGGGATATTAACGCTTGCCAACTTAATTATTAAGCATTTTGTTCTTAAACAAATAACATTTTTTTTTAATTTATCTAGGTTGGTATTGCTGATTCAGACAAAGTAATTGTTTGGATTCACAGAAAGCGGTTAGTTACCGGTTACACTGACCGGTGAGTTTTGATTGGTTGATTTATCGTATTTCTGGTACATTCTACCAGAAATTCCATAAATCAACCAATCAAAACTCGCCGGTCAGTGTAACCGGTAACTAACCGCTTTCTGTGAATCCAAACATTGTTGAAAAAATTGAAGGCTATCAAGAAATTTGTTTTTATTGTCGCTATTTGAAAATAAAGAGGTTAAAAATACAAACAATTGTTACAACAAATGTTTTATTTTAAACTAAAAGCAAAATAATGAATATAATATAATAATATGAAATGTATTAAAAGTTAATAACATAAAATATTGAATTTATATACACATAGAAATTTAAAAAAGATCTTTCCATTTAAGTGAAAATATTAAATAATCAAATAGTTTTCAAATTACAGTAAAATGTATTAGTACAATTAAAAATCTAAATAAAATATTAGTTATTGATATTTTTGCAAAAAATTCCACTTATTTACAATAACAAAATATAAATTATTTAAATATATATAAATAGTAATTCATTTAATAAAAGTCAACAATAAAATCAACACCTAAATGTGATCTACATAAGTCGTATCGTAATGTACGTAGTTTCTTGATTGTTGTAAAAAATTAAACGTAGGTACGACTCTGTTGAAATTATCTTACAAATCTGACTGTCCTGGACCTAAAATAATATAATTCACTATTAAAACCATATAAAGAAACACATTTGCTTATTTTCAACGTATTTTGTATTTGTAAAAAAAATATATCAATGGCGAAAAACTTCACTCAAATTAGCTACATAATTAATTTAAAAAAAATCGACTTTTACTTTTATAGATATATCCTAAACGGTAAGAGATACAGATGTGGTTAAATGAGATGAATTATTTGTAAGAAAGGGGTGAGTATTACTACATAAAAAAATATTAATAATTGTATGTGGTTTAGGTGGTATACCCAAAAAATTAGGAATTTCTTTAAATGGCTGTAACTTTTTTGTTAAAGTAGATAGGTACTTTTTGTTTGCGGTTTCTTAAAGCTCTTTGATTGGTGTATTTAGAATTTTTATATCACTTTTAGTTTCTGAATTAAAAGCCCTAACTTTAGTTTTTCTTATGGGTCACTACGTTGACTATAGCATATTTGAACGTGTTTTTTACTCTACTTTACAACGATATGTCACATGTTATATTTATTATCGAAAAAAAGTAAGACACATTTTTTTTGTAACAGTTTATTGTTTTCAAATATTCATTTGTTATTTTGATTGTTGTGATTGTTATTTTTGTTTTTCACGGCTCACTTAAATGTAATAAAATACTTAGTAAATAACACTGGCATTTAGTATTTTGACATATTTTCGAAAATCGTTGTAAAGTAGAGTAAAAAAACACGTTCAATTATGCTACATCCAACTAAAGACCCATAAAAAACTAAAGTTGAGCTTGTAACTCGTAAAATAAAAGTGATATAAGAATTCTAAATACACCAATCAATTCTACACAAAAAACCGCAAACAAAAAGTACCTATCTACTTTGACAAAAAAGTTATAGCCATTTAAAGAATTTTTTTGGGTATACCGCCTTAACCACATATTATTAATATTTTTTGTAGTAATACTCACCCTTTTCTTACAAATAATTAATCTCATTTAATCAAACCTGTATCTCTTATAGATACTGAGTTATCTGGAACACCTTGTATATTCCAAATTTTAATTTTCCAACTTGTATGATACTATGTTGCTAATTTAGTATTAGTTTTTCACCGTTGAAACGAAAAAACAAAATTATAACAAATCGGTAAGTATTAAGTTGTTAAATTTCAAATCAATTTAAACAAAAGCATGCAAAACATAACCCCACTGATAAAGGATATCGTGATCAAAAGGGCTGCGAGATATGGACAACAATTAGAGTTAAACGGTTTCGATGCCTTTTTAAAAGCATGCGTTGTGTGGTAAATAGGAATTTAACTCTTCAAGCCATATTAATGTATTAATAATAATCTCTATGAAGCAAACTGCACCTTTTTAAATATTATGGAAGCAGTTAAGGTAAACTAAATAGCTCTCAATAGTTGGTATGTATATTAAAAGGTAAAATATTTTGTACAAAGAGACACTGTTCTCATAGATCAGAATACTTATGTATTTAAAAAATGAAGGTAGCGTTTACTCCATTGAGAAAATGCAGCGTTAAGCGCACAGATATGTATGAGACAACATATAGCTTTACCCCGTTCGGAATCGTCATAAAAAAAAACAACAAAACGCAGGCATTTTGATCGTAGAAAGCCTATAAAGAAATCTACATATACAGAAAAAAAAATACATCTGCTAGTCGCTAGTATTAGACTAGAACATAGTAGTGTAGTCGATCGGGGAATTATTCCGATTGAATTTTTTGTTTTTATCTTATTTGGGAGGTTACCCTGATTATTAACCCTCCGTCTGTACACTGGGTCTTTTAAGGAACAGTCGAAATTTCAAACTTCAATATCTCTCCTACGAATGGGGGGCGGGTTTGTGCTACCTCGCCTAAAAAAACTAGATATGAGTAGGGACTAAAGGTTCAAAGGGCACTCGGGTCTGACAATTTTCTTGCAAATGCCAGCAGATGCAAGTTGCGTCCGTTCCCTAAATGGGTCAGTGTACAGACGGCGTTAGTGTTTTTTAAGGTAAATAGATACCATTTCTTTGGCTTTTTTCGTCTTTTCATGGCTAAAATAAATGTTTCATGTAATTCTAGGCTTTTTTGACTATTTTTATGTCAAAAAAACACTGATTTTGTGCAAAATAATTACCATTTCGTTTATTTATGGCATGCCTGAATCCGTAAAATATTTCCCACTTTCAGGTGCTGAAATAATTCAACTTTTTGGAGGCTATGCCAATGACACTATATTCTTTTGAAAGGTCATAGTCTAAGCTTCATAACCATATAACCTTTTTTAAATGTATTTGTTTATTGCAAAGTTACAATTTTTTTAACAAAATCCCGTTTTTCCTCCATTTTTGACTATACTTAAATTTTTATTACCAATGGTTTTTAACTTTAGGCTTTGACAACTGTTGAGCCATGTAGTAGACACTTCAAGAAGTAATCCTGATTTTGACCCAGTGTACAGACCGTGTCTCGAAAAATATAGTGTACAGACGGAGGGTTAAGGTAAGGTGACCAATTATTTTTGGCATAAAAGGAGTAGTCATAAGATTATAAAAAAAAAATACTGTCCAATTGTAATGATCTATGGTAATTGAGGGGTTTGCAACAACAACGAGTTAACTCCATTTTTAGGCCAAACAGAGTTAACAACCGTTTCTTGGGGGAAAAAAATCATTCTTTCGTTTGGTTCAACAAAGAGTTACCTACCGTTGATAGTTCTCAAGGTATCCGCTAGAATGAGTTAGCTGCTTCATTCGCTTGGGTCAAAATGGAGTTAACTCTTTGTTTTTAGGCTTAGAATTTAGTTAGTACACTCGTTACTGTGTTCTTTCTTGAAATAAACTAATTTTATTGAAAATTGTTCTTATTCAATGCTTCCTTACTTTAAAAAGAAAATAATTTTCAACTATTTGGGTCAAAAAGGAGTTAACTCCAGAATAAAATTGAATCTAGAATTGCGAATTTGACGAATTTCTCAATGGAATTTGGCCAAAACATGTGGTCGGTGACAAATAATAATTGGACGAAGACAAAGGCGATTTAAATACATTCTCCATTTTTTTAAACAGTTTTTTCTATTTTCCCACAAATTATAAAAACTGGAGTTAACTCCTTGTTGCTGCATACCCCTCAATTGTCGATATATTTTTTTATATAATATGAAAATCAATAGTAATCGTTGTAATTTTTATGTATTTGGAAGTAGAAAGGAGTATAAAATTACAAAAAGGAGTAGTTTGAGAGTACAGTTTAAAAAGGAGTTCGAAACTCCCTAAAGGAGTACGTTTGGTCACCTTAATTAAGGGGCCATACCAGTGTGAAATTTTCAAAAAATCTTTGCCTTTTTGGAGGCATTATTCGAGGAAGAAGAGGGGCCAGATATAGCTGATTAGTAGTTTTTATGGTAAATCTTTAAACGCGTTTTCTGATTTTTCAAATTTGCTGACATTGTAACTCAAAGAGCAATTATCCGATTGACTTGAAATTTGAACTGAGTACTCTTGAATATATTTACTCTACGATGACGTAGGATATTTTTGATTGGATGAAAATTGACGATTTGGTATTAAAAATACGACAGTTTTATAGGCAATAAAACAGATTTTTTTTCATAACTACGCCACTTTGATATTTTTCGAAAATCATAGGTCATCGTACAGGAAATACCTTCCAATTTTACGACATTTTTTCTTTTTACTTCCATGTTCGAAGAAATGGAAGTATTGTAATACCGTCAAAAAATCATGCCCGAAAAAAAAGCAGATTCTGATTGTACTAACTTCAAAACGTAAAAAAAAGTTAATTTCCGCATGGCGGCTGTGCGTGTGTCTGTGTGTCTGTGTGTCCGTGTGTCTGTGTGTCTGTCTGGATGTAGAATTTTCTTCCGTGTACGATAACTACTGTAGATATGCACCGATTTGAATTATTTTTGGGGAAAATGTTTGCCTCAGTGAGTACTCCAGACCTATTGATTTTGGTGCTAATCGGATTAGGGGTTTCCGAAATATTCGAAATTTTGTACCTATTATCGTCTGAAAAGTGAGTATTATCTCACCAATTTTGATAAGACTTGGTACACTTGTAGTTCAATCCAATCTAAGGGGCACTTATTTCATAAACGTGCTTAGATAGCCACTGAAGGGGTGAAAACCACCCTCAAAATTTTAATTTTAAATACTAATAAATTCATGTTGCCATGGAAACAAGCGCAGTTAAATTCAAATGTCAGATAATTATTATTTTACAAAAATGTCTATTCTACAACTGACATTAGAATATTAGAAAACTAATATTTATAATACAAAAGTGAGTTTTATATTAAAAATTATTGTAAAAGATATTATAGAACATGGAAGTCATGTATGGTTCTCCATACCGATATTTTCAATTTCTGTTACTGCCGCAGTGGAGGAGATTTTTTTTGGCACCTCCGAAGTATAAGATAAAAACAAAAAATTCAATTGGAATAATTTCCCGAACAACTGCCCTACTATGTTCAAGTCTATATGCAAAAAAAAAACTACAATATGTAATCAAAATCAAAAATCAAGTATAGCATAAACAGCCGGGACACGACACGCATAAGTGTACCTTCCGGGCTTGACCCAGCGGCAGTTTAGCCAAAATGCCAACACAATTAACAGTTCAACATCTTCTTGGTAGATCACGTCGTGCGAGCCTCACAGGGTGTCTGAGGAACACAGGACACAGGAGACAAGGGAACTTTCTGGTCAAGACTTTCAGCGGCGACTCTAACATTCTTAGAACTAAGTACACGTGGGCACTTTGCTATCGTCATGCCGCTACCTTGCAACAACCTAAACGCTTTTGAAGGTAATATATTGTACTCAGGTTCATACTGATACTCTGCATTAGCCCACGTATTATAATAGTCACAATAATCATTGTAATAAAGTTCTTGGGAAGTTGGAGTTTGCGATGAAGTCATAGTATCACTTATATCAGGCGATAGGAATACGCTATCTTGTGAATTTGTAGATTCCATCATTTCTTCTCGTAAAATCCTTATAGCAGCCGCTCGTAATTTCTCGTAAGGTAAATGTCGAAGTGAGCGCCCTTTTTTCTGCTGAAGCAGACTTTGTACTAGTTCTTTAACGAGTCGTTCGCATACTGTAGGTGATGTGGGTGAGGCAGCTTCTGATTCACTCGATTCATATGTACTTAATTTATTTAAAGGTAATGTTAGTCTTTCTTTTCTCTTTGTTATATTCTCGATTCCATCCTCTGACGTATTTTCTTCATCTGTTTCTGATTTTGTACCACATTCATCTTGAAGTAACTTAAATAACCGCGAATGTGTTGCAGCTCTTTGATATTTCGTCATCTTACGTAGTTCAGGGAAACATTCTGATTCTGTATCAGTTTCTGAAATATGCCTGCTCATATCTGACGTCACACCTGAATCTACCTCTTCATCACTCATATCTTCTGTCCCTTTCGTATAGTTAACTTTACTTTTATCACTGGTTTCATATTTTAAAGATTTTGCAATACTTTCACTGCTCTTTCTATTTAATAAATATTGTTCTTTCATTGCTTTAAGTATAGCTATATTATCGATTTCACAATCATCGTTGTATAACGGAAGAGGTACATCTTCTTGGGTATTAGCTCTTTGTATTTCTTTTCGGTTAAAACTGTCACTTGAACTTGTACTGTCTTCAGAACTAACAGAACTTGAATCGTCACTATCTTCATCACTATCAGAAAATTGTTCTAATTCTATTCCTGCATTACTCTCCGTTATTTTTTCATCCTCTGGAATTTTACGTCTGGATAACGATATACTTACTGAAACTTCCGAATCACTCTCTGCTGTTTCATAAAACAGATCATCACAACTAGCCGAATCTTTTCTGAATTTACTCTCCATATCATTACAAGAATTATTACATGATAAGACCGTTAAAGAAACAGAAACATCCCCATCAGAAGGAGATGGGTGAAGTATGGGACTTTTTAACGTAACATGTGTCTCAACATCTTTCGTAGATTCTGTATTTCCTACAAAAACTGTCGTAACCGGCTCATCATTATCAGTTCTACTGAATTGAAATTTAAGCGGGAGTTTAACAGTAAATGTAGTTTCTTCTTTCTCTTCGTTGTTTTCTTCGTCGCTGTTATCATTACCGATTGTACTTGAACTATCATCTTCACTTATTGTAGTTGCTATACTATTCTTCCGACTTTTTATAATATCTGTCATCTCGCTACACTCGCTCTCTTCAAATATAACACTAAGTTGGTGAGGGAATTCTTCATTTTCTATCACAACTGATTGTACATCATCTTCTTTATTCTCTTCAGTCGTGTCGTCCGTATCTGAGCTGTCTTCACTCGCTTCCGAGCATCTAGATTCGTTATCATCAAACGCGTTTACCTCTGTAGCAGAATTTACAAATAGCATTGCACCCGATTTGCTTAAAATGATCGGCTTTTCTTCTAATTCACAATCGCTCGGAAGTTCTGGTTCGGATTCATTTACTGTTTCATCACTAGGTAATTCTGTCTCTGAACTATTCTTAGATTCCTCATTACTTAAAGTTATCAATTCCTCCGTTTCTGATTGAGGTTCTATCGTTGCAGGAGTCGGCGGATGTGCTACCCCATTAGCAAATCTTGCCCCGTAGAATGCCATTTCATCATTAGATGAATACCCCGCAGTATCTTCATCGGCGTTTGGAATATACTGTTCTTGAGGGTAGACAGGGGGTGGATACATATACCCATAGTATCCATAATACATATAAGGGTCACCCCAGTATTGCTGGTATTGTGTATTTTCATCGGTATTTGTTTGCTCGCCGTCAGAATCACCAGAAAGTTCGGAAGTGGAAGTTGGATAGTTGTAATAACCCCAATAAGGGTTATTCCAGTATGGGTGGGGGGGGTAGTTAGGGTTGTACCCCCATTGGTATTGATTAGGATCGTTTGTATAAATTCCGTTAGGGTCGTTTGGCAGTGAAGTTGTACTTGCTATAACAAATCAAAATAATGGTAGGACGTTTCTTTCTATTTTTTTTTTAATTTCGGAGCAATAAACATGCTTAAAAATATTATTTCGTAAAAAAAAACTTTATTCATGTTATATTATGCTGCATTACATTTAATTTTATAAGCATTGTGATCAACGGACGCAGTTCTTAATGTACAAGTTAAAAAAATGAATCTAAATTACAATTTGTTTTAACAGTATACCGGGTGTCCAAGATAACTTTTCCAGCATGGGGATCTCAGTATCTATAAGAGATACAGGTTGAGTTAAATCAGATTAATTGTTTGTAAGAAAGTGGTGAGTATTACTATACAAAAAAATATTCATAATTTTATATGGTTTAGGCGGTATACCCAAAAAACTTGGAATTTCTTTAAATGGCTATAACTTTTTTGTTAAAGTAGATAGATACTTTCTGTTTACGGTTTCTTGAGGCACTTTTTTGTGTAGAATTGATTGGTGTATTTAGAATTTTTTTATCACTTTTAGTTTTCGAGTTACAAGCTCTAACTTTAGTTTTTCTAATGGGCCATTAAGTTGACTATAGCATATTTGAACGTGTTTTTTACTCTACTTTACAACGATATGTCACTTGCCATACTTATTATCGAAAAAAAAAAATTTTTTAAATAGTTCATTGTTTTCAAATATTCATTTGTTATTGTAATTTTTGTTTTTCATGGCTCACTTAAATGTTTGTAATAAAATACTTCATAAATATCACTGGTATTTAGTATTTCGACTTTTTTTTTCGATAATAAATATGGCAAGTGACATATCGTTGTAAAGTAGAGTAAAAAACACGTTCAAATAGTTAATGGCTCATAAGAAAAATTAAAGTTAAGACTTGTTATTCGGAAACTAAAAGTGTTATAAAAATTTTAAATATACCAATCAATTCTACACAAAAAAGTGCTTCAAGAAACCACAAACAAAAAATACCTATCTACTTGAACTAAAAAGTTATAACCATTTAAAGAAATTCAGAATTATTTGTGTATACCGCCTAAACCACATAAAATTATGAATATTTTTTGCTGTAGTACTACATAATATTCACCCCTTTCTTACAAATAATTGATCTGATTTAACCAAACCTGTATCTCTTATAGATACTGAGATCCCCATGCTAGTAAAGTTATCTGGGACACCCTGTATACATCGTTTTATTGGACGTTTAATTACATACCGCAGTTTTCTGGAGATGTCATTGCTTGAAGGATTCTAAATGAACGACTGGGTATAGCTGCACCTGTATATTTCTTAGGCTCTGGGACTTGCTGTTCGCTTGGATGAATGTAAGGTTGTTGGAGTCCGTATGCACCATCTAAAATATACGGACGTTGAATTGTTATGTATATTTTTTTGTGTTTTTTTTTTTTTAATTACCGTCTTGTGAAATCTGGCGTACTTGCTGGACACGATTAACTTGAGGGTTACCAGGAGGAACTGAAATAAGGTTGAAAATTACTCCACGTTTTTTAATAATTGTTTAAATGATGTTAGTAGAATATTTTTAATGAAATTATTAATCATAAAGTATGTTAGTTTTTTTTTTAAGGAGGTTGACACTGTAGGGTGCGGATTTGGTGATGCGGGGCGCGCGGAAAATGCCTATGAAGCCAAGGTTTGTCTTTTTTCAAGCACTTATCATTTTTAGGGTTCCGTAGAAAACTAGGAACCCTTATAGTTTCTCCATGTCCGTCCGTCTTCAAAAATTTTGAGATAATAAGATGAAATTTGGTATACGGTCGTAGATTGATGACCCAAAAACAGAAATAATAAGATTTTTGAAAATAAAAATTTTTTAGACCCCCCTTTCATAAAATGAAAAGTGTTTTCAAAAAAAAATTTTCACCTACACCATTGAGTGGGGTGTCGTTAGAAAGGTCTCTTAAAATGCAACAAAAAATGAATCAGAACTTTTTGATTTTAACCCTTTAATCACGATGTATTTGCTCTCCAAAGTCGTAAAAAAAGCGCCCCCCCCCCTCTATTTTCTAAACTATCAATTTAAAAAATCTGAAAAAATTCCAGAATGTAGCTTTTCATTAGTACTTTCACTGAAAATTATAACGAACATTGTCAAAAATATTTTGGACCCCCCTTCTATAAACTGAAAAGTGAACTCTCATTTTTCCCCACTTACCCCATTGAGTGGGGTGTCATTTAATAGGTCTCCTAAAATGCAATAAAAAATGTCAGAAAACTTTTTCTTTCAACCCTTCAGTCACGAAATATTTGCTTTTTAATGTCGCTGAAAATTATAACGAACATTGACAAAAATATTTTGGGCCCCCATATCATAGATTGAAAAGTGAAGTCACATTTTTTTCATTTACCCCATTGAGTGGGGTGTCATTTGATAGGTCTCCTAAAATGAAATAATAAAAGCCAAATGACTTTTTGATTTTAACCCTTCGGTCACGAAAATTTTGTAAAAAAACTATTTTTTTTATAAATCGTAGTGATAATGACTACGGAACCCTATCATGTGCGTGCCCAACAAGCACTTGCCCGTTTTATTTAATTAAAAAATGCGGTTCCTAATCATTATGAAAATGTACAGATATCTTTGTAAATGAATAAAAAATGTGTACTCAAATTTTCATCAGATTCTCTCTGTTACATCACTTTGAAAAGTCTTGTAATGTCTCGAAATTTTGCAAGGATTTTTGTTAATTTCAAAGTTTAATTTTTTTTATGGTGTCAACCTCTTTAATTTTTCTTATGTTTGGTAGGTATTTAATTATACATAAATATGTTAAACAGGGACTGTCGATTAACTATGTAAGGAAAAGAAGGGTCTATTAGAAAATATGTAATAGATTTTAATTTTTGTAACATATAAGTTTACCGACAGCCCTTTAAGGTAATATTTTTAGCAATCGACAGTTGGAGTTGTTATTCGATAATCACAATATCACAAATCAACACCACGTGTAAAACTAAGCTGTATTATTATCAATAGCTAAACAACGATATCGTTAATTATTACATACTTTATATACACTGTCGTGCAAAAGTTTTTGGACACTCATTTTTTTGCGTATTGTAAATATAAAACTGCAAAAATGGTTAAATGTTGATAAGAATACTTAATTACAACTTTTGTAATAATCCTAGCATATCTAAAATACAGCATTTACAATTTTCCATGTTATTTTTGAATTATATGCATCTGAAAGGTCAGGTTTACTCAAGTTGAAAGTATTGACGCACAGTGTCTTTCAAGCTAACGAAAAATTGTTTTTTTTTTACTATTTTGACTACGAGTAAACATATTTTGTGTATTTTTATTGACTGAAATCTGTATATTTACATTCAAAATCACAGGTGTCTAAACACTTTTGCACGGTAGTGTACGTTTATTATTAACACTTAGGGACTCGCGCCTTGATTTGTAACATAAATACTCGCTACCGGGTGCGCTGGACCCAGTTTAATATCAAATGTTTATTCCAAAACTGCACATTTACTTTCTTATAAGGATAATTTGTCAATAAAGAAAGAAAATATTCAATCATATACTAATATTTATTGTTTTTACTTAATCAAACAGTCATTACAAAAATAAAAGGAATTTTTCCATACTTTTATGACAAGATTTAGAGTAATTGTTGAAATTTCTGTAATTACTTATTTTAAACAAAATCTTCTATATTTTCTTACACTACTATAATGTACTTATATGAATTAACAATGAGAGATCAATCATTATAAAAAAAATTTAAAAAATTAAAATATCTTCTTTGGGATAAAATCCCATCTCAGTCGCTTTCTGTATCAAATTTAGTTATGACAATTTGAACAAACTGACGACTATGACCGTCATCTGGCGTGCTATTCTATCGTTGAAAGATACTGAAAGCGGTAATGTCGCACACTTGAAACTTTAAAAGATTTTAACCAAAATACGACTAGACCCAGTAGCGAGTCCCTAAGTGTTAATTGATGTATGTATTTGAATGGATTATCGATGTTTAGCTATGTGATATATTTGCCACCAGCTCGTGGGGCGTACCGGGAGATGTTTCAGATAATGGTGACGACATTGTGTCGGTCATTGTTTGCAGCATACGGAACGCCTTAGACGGTATTGCAGCGCCACGGTAACGGGGATCAGGCTCGTTATGCAAGAATGAGTCCACATCCACTACATATATACAAATCGAATGTCAGATAGACGTTCAATATATAAAAAAAAGTTTTAAGAAAAAATAAAACTGATTGTTTTTAGTTGGTTTATTTTTTCTTTTCTTTTGAGTGGTATATCTTCGGAGTGCATAGTCAGATTTTAATAAAATTTATATGGGACCATCTCAGGAGTATTCTCTTTCAAACAAACCAAAACACATCAAAATCGGTGCATATTTACCGGAGTTATACATAAAAATATATATACAGTTGAACTGAATCGTTTGGAAATATTTAAAAAAATCCACCTAAATTTTTATTTTCTTTCGAGTGGTATATCTTCAAAATCTAAGGTCAGATTTTAATGAAATTTATATGGGACCACTTTAGGAGTATTCTCTTTCAAACAAAACCAAAATCATCCAAATCGATTAATATTTACCGGAGTTATACATAAAAATATATATACAGTCGAATTGAATCGTCTGTAAATATTTAAAAAATTCCACCTAAATTTGTATTTTCTTTCGAGTGGTGTATCTTTAAAATCCATAGTCAGATTTTAATAAAATTTATATGGGGTCACCTCGAGAGTATTCTCTTTCAAACAAACCCAAAATCATCCAAATCGATTAATATTTACCGGAGTTATACATAAAAAATATATACAATCGAATTGAATCGTTTAAAAAAATCAATCAAAATTATTATTTTCTTTCGAGTGGTATATCTTCAAAATCCATAGTCAGATTTTGATAAAATTTATAAGGGACCACCTCAGGAGGATTTTCTTTCAAACAAACCAAAAAGCATCCAAATCGGTACAGTATAAAAAAATATACAGTCGAATTGAATAGTTTAAAAATATTTAAAAAATCCACCAATTAGTATGGAACGTAGATATCACTTTTTAGTAGTAATTATTGTACCCTTCACCAAATAAAATAAATAAATAAACTATACCCGATTCATCAAGCAGTTTAAATACTCTAGAATCTAGATCGATGCAGTATAAAAAAATATACAGTTGAATTAAGTCGTTAAAAAAATATTAGAAAATTCCACCAATTAGTATGGAACGTAGATATCACTTTTTAGTAGTATAAATAAATAAATAAACTATACCCGATTCGTCAAGAAGTTTAAATACTGTGTAAAAAAATATACAGTTGAATTAATTCGTTAAAAAAATATTAAAAAATTCCACCTATTAGTTTAGAACGTAGATATAAGTTTTTAGTAAAATTATAACAGTACCCTTCACCTGATAAAATAAATAAATAAACTATACCCGATTCGTCAAGAAGTTTAAATACTCTAGAAGGTATATGTCCGCCTCTATATCGAGGGTTTTCATCATCATACGTTGAAATGACATCTGAAACTATCGGCGTAATCGTTTGTGAGTGAAGTGTAGATAATGTTTAACTTATTCTATAAATAAAACCTACCTTGATTCCTGAACTTATTCATCAGTTCCCGATCGTCGTCTGTCAAATCCAGCTTTCGCATTTGTTCCATAGGGACGTTTTGGCCAACCTTCGGCATTGTGTGATACTGAACACTAAAAAAATAAAGTAATCTGTCTATTTTGTTCAAATATTTGAAAACTTACAAGGGAACCTTTTCAAGTCGAAAATTCGTATCGAGTTTAAACTTTGTATATCAGTGGTTCCCAAACTCTTTTGGCTCACGGACCCCTTTTCATAGTCAAAACTTGCCCACGGACCCCCGTTCATAGTCAAAACTTTCCCACGGACCCTGGGTGAAAAACTACTAAATTTTGACACGCGCAGTTGATTATAGTACCACTTCGCCAATTTTTATTCGATTACGTTGAAATTTTAATACAATGAAGAAGATAGATAAAGCTACTAATTTAGTGAATAACATTAAAATTGGACAAAAATTGTTTGTGTTAATGCGCTTTGAATTTTGAAAATTGTCGAATTTTTGCTAAAAAATAGATTTTTTTTCGTTTAAAAAATGATTTTCGAAGGGAATAATTTTATGAATGTATATAATTTAAGGCTTTTTAGTTCAATTAGGACCCATAGCTTCATTTTGAATGATCTTTGGTTGAAGTCATAGATTCAAAAAATATATATACGAATTTGAATGTTTGCATATCGAAAAAAACATTTTTTTGCAATATTGCAAAAACAAAAACTGATTGAGCAAAATGGTGGTCATTTTTGGATTCAGCGTGTCCAAATTACCCTTAAAAAGTAGTTGTATGCCCTGCAGCAAAATGGCTGTCGGGCAGTGTAATTTATTCATTGTTATTTATTTTAACTTCCATATTAATAAAAATATGCGCAGACCCCCTGACGTTGTTCAGGGACCTCCAAATCGATTTTAATTTTCCACGGACCCCTAAACGATGCCAGAGACCCCTTGGGGTCCGTAGGGACCACTTTGGGAACCACTGTTGTATATAGTTAGAGGAGGTCAAGGTAAGTAACAAAAAAATTATCACAGCTGTGGTAAAATGGTTTAAGGGGGTGAAACACCCCTATGGAAATGTGCAAAATAATCATATTTTTTTAAATAACTCTGAAACTAATGAAGATTTAAAAAAATCTACAATACAAAATTTTTATGATTTTTTATGCTCTTTTGAATGGCGATAGTCAAATTTCGAAAAAAATAAACCTGTTTCACAGACCCCCTTGTCTAGGTTATTAGATTTTTGTACCTATGTCCTTAAGTTAATTTTTACGTACTTTTGTTTCTATATTCTCTATGGTAATTCGAGCATATTATTGCATTTTATTTATGAAATATAAAAAAATTAAAAAATAAAAGTGAAAATGATTGTTTCTACTGTAAGTTAAGATTCTAATTCAATTTTTTTTGAAATAAAGTTGTTATTTTTATGACAAATTGATGTTTGATGTGTGAAATATTACTAAAAAATTTTGTGATTTCGATTTGATTAAAAGTACGTTTATTATATAGAAAATATTGTGAAAAGTCAAAATTTTCAAACCGCAGGTCTGTATCTTTAACCGTTCTCGAGATATGGTCTCTCAAAGTTTTGATTTTTTCAAAAATTTTAAGAAAAATGGCTGTAACTTTTGAACGTGTGGTCGGAATTCATTTTCGTTGACGAATTTGAAATCAGCGTGTTAAAATCTATATAATGACATGTATAATACTTTGAAATTCGACAAAAAAATTTTTGTGAAAAATCGACATTTTTTTAAGGTATACCCCTTGGAAAAATTTCAATTTTTCGCAAAAAAATTTTTGTCGAATTTTAAAGTATTATACACGTCATTATATAGATTTTGACACGCTGATTTCAAATTCGTCGACAAAAATCAAATCTGACAACACGTTTAAAAGTTATGACCATTTTTCTCCAAAATTTTGAGAAAAAATAAAACTTTGAGAGGCTATATCTCGAGAACGGTGTGAGATACAGACCTGCGGTTCAAAATTTCGACTTTTCACACCGTTTTCTATAAAATAAACATATATAAGTCTATATATATTTCCTTACTTTCCACTTGGAGACGCAAAATTCCTCATTTGTTGATTCTGCCTTTGTTGATTATCAGCCGCCCCTTCAATTTGTATTGGTATAATCCTCACATTCGTATTCTGAGTCGACGAACTCTGAGTCTGACTCTGTACAACATTACGCACTTGATTAGCCTGTTCAATTTTCCTAACTTGAGTTTGTTGAGTAGAAGATTCCCTTCCTTCAATCTGTATCGGTACAATCCTCGTTCCTACATTCCTCTGTTGAACTGGCTGAGTCATCTGCGGTGATTGAGGCATTTGAGCCTTTTCAAATTCTTCCCTAACCAACCACGGGGGCACTTCTTGCTGTTGCGAAATCTGACGTTGAGTCAACCAAGGAGTCGGTGCTTTATTCAAATTAGGTACAGGAGATTGGGCTAACTGGGGTGACTGTGATGCCTTAGGTGACTGGACACTCCTAATCGGTGACTGTACATTATTCCTAACAGCTTCTTTTTCCATTTCTGTAATCGGTGGTATATACAACGACCCAAGTTGAGTTTTACTGACTACAATTGGAGGCGAAGCATCCGATCTTTCGATTGGGGGAATATACAAAGACCCCAGTTGTGGTTTAGGCACGTATTCATCTTGAGGAGGAGAAACTACCTCTGTAGTTCTTTGAGTTGGACGCAACATAGCTGTAGGATTCGCCGGGATCTTTATTTGTTGAGGAACTGGACTAGGTAAGTTTTGTTGGGCAGGTTTCTGGACACCGTTACTATCCAGTGCCGGGTGAGGGGGAGGGGGTGGGGGAGGTCCAGCTGCAAGTCCCGAAGGACCTGTAGGGAACACTTGTATGGGTAACTGTGGCTGCATAGCGGCTAGTGCTGACGGTGGGAGGTAAGCAGAACCTTGGCTACCTGGTGAAGCTTGAGGTGGAGCCGAACAGACGCCTTCAGAGTTTGCGTTGCGGCTGATACGTCGAGCCATACGCGGTGACCGGATCTGGGATAGGTCCAGGCCGCCAGGTGTGTACGTGAACGGCTTTTTGTCTTTGGTCATCATTGCGTTTTGGACGCATGCTGGGGGTTCTTTCAGACGGCGTTCTGGAATCTGATATTATTTTACATAATAAGTCAAAATTGTAATTTAAATATATACAGGGTCCTCCAATAGTGCGTCCGGCATTGTTTTACGCCCAAACTATTGAAGATAGAGAGTTAGGATAAAAATTTTACTATATATATCGACCCTAAAGAATTTCAGGAAAATATTTTCAACCCCCTAAAACCTTGGGGGGTAGTTTGAGGGGTACATGCCCGTTTCTCAGTAAAATCAAATGGAATGGTATATCAGAAAGTACATATTTGTAAAGATAATGAAAAAATAAAAAAATTTCGTAAAACAAAAATTTTCATACTTTCAATTGTTTAAAAAATATGGCGACTTGTTATCAAATTTTAGATTTTTACTCAAAGTGCTGTAATTTCGTTAAATATTTATGGAATTTTATTATTATTTTAAATTTTGAAAGTAGAAATAATGAACTTTGTAAAGATGTATGATTATTTGAGATTTCAATATTTTAAAGTGTCATACTCGACATACCAAAAATTGAAAAGTTCAATTAGGGATAATTCAAAATTTTTAAATACAATGGTATATCAATTATTACTTTTTCTTAAAGAAGATATGTAAATAAACAGTTTTTGATAAAAAAAAATTAAAATTAAAAAATTTAATTTTCAGTTTTCAATTTTAAAATTATAATTTTAAATTTTCTTAACAAAAGTTGTTTATTTACATATTCTTTTTAAGAAAAAGTACTAATTGATATACCGATGTATTTGAAAATTTCGAATTATCCCTAGTTGAACTTTTGAATTTTTGATACATCGCGTATGACACTTTAAACAATCAAAATCACAAATAGTCATACATCTTTACAAAGTTCATCATTTCTACTTTCTAAATTTGAAAAAAATAATAAAATTCCATTAATTTTTAACGAAATTAGAGCACTTTTAGTGAAACCCTAAAATTTGAGAACAAGTCGCCATATTTTTTAAACAATTGAAAGTATGAAAATTTTTGTTTTATAAAAGTTTCTTATTTTTTTATGATCTTTACAAATATTTACTTTTTGATATACGATTTCATTTGATTTTACTGAGAAACGGGGATGTACCCCTCAAACTACCCGCCAAGGAGCAGTTTTAGGGGGTTGAAAATATTTTCCTGAAATTCTTTAGGGTCAATATATATAGTAAATTTTTTATCCTAAAACTCTATCTTCAATAGTTTGGGCGTAAAACAATGCCGGACACACTATTGGAGGACCCTGTATTTATTTGAATCAATTGTATGCTTAAATATCGCATCCCCGTAAAAAAGTGTGTCACAACTCAAAAAATTTCATATTGATTCCAATTTCTACTAAAAATTGTCATTAATGTAGTTCGTGTACCTACCGTCAACAAAAGTAGCATATTCTAAATAAATGTCACATTTTTTATTTATTTTTTAAATACGCGTTTTAATAGTTACTATTTTTCAAACATCACAGGAATACTGAAATATTTAAATTGAACACTCTGTATCAGTTCTTTTCCTAAACTACCTTTACAATTATGATTTACCTAAATTGTTATAATTTCATTATTTATTCCTATTTCCTCAAAAGTACATTTTTTGAGTTGTGACACTGTTTTTGTTGGGATGCGATATATTTAGCTGAGAAATTTTGCTTCTTCTGCATATTGTCTGGTCGACATTAAAATATATCAGACAATGACATAAAAACTGGTTCGTTTCGATGCCACAGCAATGAGCAAAGATCTCAACGAAGGGGAACGGGGGGCAGTAAAGGGGGGGGGGTATCGTACTGGCCACATAAATCACACCTACTGCAGCCCACGTGGAAAAAATAAAACTGACATTGTTACATTTATTTGTTTCTAGTTTACTATAAAAAATTTCAATTTAAATTATCGTACACTGGTAGAAAGGATATCTCAAACCAAGTAAACCTTGTTTTGTATATAACGAAAACAATATTAAGATAAGCAATAATCTCTTAAACCAACTATAGTATTCTTGAAGGAAGGAATAACGTAGTTGAATTAAGAGTATGTTTCTTATATTCAGAAAATATTGTTTTAGTTATATACAAAACAAGGTTTTCTTGGTCCAATACGGTTTTTTTTCTGTGTACTCTATAAAGAATTGTTGATTTCAATGAGTGCGTTTGAAATTTTTATGAACCCCCCAAAAGTTTTACAAAACGGGCAATTAAAACATACTTAACATTTTGCGAAAAAAAATATTTTTTTTTTCAAACGCCTCTAACTCAAAAAATATTAATCGTACATAAAAATTTACATGTATTGAATTTAAAAAAAATTTTAAAGCTATAAAATCGATTAATACACTGTTACTCGTATAATCATCCGTTTTTGAGATAATCGACAAAAAAAGGAAAATTTGGTATTTTCGATTTTTTTTTTTAAATAACAACTTTCAAATATTTTTGGAGGAAGAGGGTGAGGGAATGGGGTATTTAATATTCCATTGAGGTATACAATTAAATCAAAAATAATTTGTTTTCATTAAAATTTTAAATAGGTAGTTAAACAAAAATTGTATGCTCTTATAACAATGAAAATAAAAAACAAATTGGACATGAGCCATATGTTAGGTAAATGAATTATGCAAGCATTATACATACATTTAAATAATATTTATTATCTTAAAAATTAATGGTAATTTTTTCAAATATTTTTGGTTTATTTTTTTCGTTAAAAAAAATAATTAGTATAAAAAGTATTGTCTATTAATGTATCTTCATGAATATAAAAACAGACTGTTTTATTTCTGAGAAAAACGTCGAATCCATTGACTGAATAATAATTACTTAAAAAAACATCAAAGAGTGGCTCGAGAAGACGTTTTTAGATCTGAACTTTTTATTTTTATCTGACCATTAGCATATTTTGGCGATGCATGTGCAGCGTTAAAAATACGTGTTTGGTTTTTTGACCGATCTACAGAAATAGAATTTAGCAGGTATTTCTACACAAGTCTTACATTAACTAGTTTATAATTAATGTATATTCTTAAATTATCTACATATAAAACTGAAAAAAAAACAACCTAAGCAGTAGGTACGTATTTCATATTAAAAAATATATATTGAGTTGAGAGATGTAATCATTTTTCTTTATATTTATTTAACTACAATTAGAAATTCAAATAATTAATCATAAATGATTGTTACATTTTTAATTGTCGTCAAGTTGCATAGACTGTATTATAGTTACGACTTTGGCCGAACGTCGTGCTGCAAGGTATATGTCGTGCTGTACTTACGCATGCGCACTGGTGTCGAGATTAAATCACAGTCGACGCAATAATTAAAAGTTTTAACTAGAGAATTTAGGTATTTCTACACATAAAACTGAAAAAAACAACCAGTACGTATTTCATATTAAAAAAGATATAGAGATGTAATCTGTAATCATTTTTCATTACATTTATTTAACTACAATTAGAAATTCAAATTTGTAAAAATCATAAATGATTGTTGTTAATTTTTTTATTGTCCTCAAATTGCATAGACTGTATTATAGTTACGACTTTGGCCGAACGTCGCGCTGTACTCACGCATGCGCACTGGTGTCGAGTTTAAACCGCAGTGGACGCAATAATTAAAAGTGTCAACTAGAAAAAAGTTTTTTATTGTTTTTCTTATGAATTTGCACCTCTTTATGTAAATAAAGGATTTAAATATTATAGTAACGATCGCTGGATTTGAATTGACTCAAATGTGAACGCGTGTTTATTATTTTTAATCTAAAAACTGTATTAATGTCGTGATATACCATCGCGTTTAACCGCCAAAAGTATATGTGATAGTGTTTCTTTTACATTTAATAAACTTTGATAGTGTTTGTGTTTTGTTTATGTTTTGTTTGTGTTTGTGTAGTGTTACAGAACAATGTGGAATTGTTCGAGAATAGTGTTACATTATGTAAACGAAAATATGCAGGGTTTATCATCAAAGTGAGTACCATTTTGTATTTTTGTCTGCCATTAATATGGAAAATATGTAATAATTTCGAGCTTGTATTCGTTCGTGTGGTTGCCCCCGATGATATATGTAGTTCTTTATAAAATTATCTTGGCGTATAAAAATGTTATTTATCATTTAGCGTATTTAAATTATTATTTTCATTGTTGCAATTTATTTTTCAGGTGTCGAAATTTATTTTTATTATGTACTTATATTAATGTCCGGTATAATAAAGGAGTTAACACTTTTTATAAGCAAACAAGCATTTTAAAATGGGGTATCAAATCTAGTTGTCAAAAAGTTTTTTAAATGTCGTATTATAATACATAAATATATCAAAATTGTAAGTTTACAAGCATTTTAAAATGGGTATCAAATCAATATGAAAGTTTTTTTAATGTTTTATGAACTGTTTGATAAGTTTTAGTAAAAACTAACGGTATTAAAACAGTGGTGATTTTATGAAAACTATTTTATATGCACAGAATCACAAACTGTTATTAAATAAATTTTTATAAAAGTTTTCTTGATGTTTTATGAAATGTTTGATAAGTTTTAGTAAAAACCAATGGTATTAAAACAGTGGTGATTTATGAAAACTATTTCTATGGTCAGAGTCGCTAAAGTGTTATAATGAGTTGAAGTATCACTGCTCTAAATTTCAAAAATAAAACAAATTATACTTTGTAGACAGGGCCGTAAACTCGAGGGCCTCGGGGTAAACTGAGTGTGAGGGGACCCCCGAAATAAAAACTGAATACCTTTTTTACTTCCATGTTCGAAGAAATGGAAGTATTGTAATACCATCAAAAAATCATGTCCGAAAAAAAAGCAGATTCTGATTGTACTAACTTCAAAACGTAAAGAAAAGTTAATTTCCGCATGGCGGCTGTGCGTGTGTGTGTCTGTGTGTCTGGATGTAGAATTTTCTTCCGTGTACGATAACTACTGTAGATATGCACCGATTTGAATTATTTTTGGGGAAAATGTTTGCCTCAGTGAGTACTCCAGACCTATTGATTTTGGTGCTAATCGGATTAGGGGTTTCCGAAATATTCGAAATTTTGTACCTATTATCGTCTGAAAAGTGAGTATTATCTCACCAATTTTGATAAGACTTGGTACACTTGTAGTTCAATCCAATCTAAGGGGCACTTATTTCATAAACGTGCTTAAATAGCCACTGAAGGGGTGAAAACCACCCTCAAAATTTTAATTTTAAATACTAATAAATTCATGTTGCCATGGAAACAAGCGCAGTTAAATTCAAATGTCAGATAATTATTATTTACAAAAATGTGTATTCTACAACTGACATTAGAATATTAGAAAACTAATATTTATAAATAATACAAAGGTGAGTTTTATATTAAAAATTATTGTAAAAGATATTACAGAACATGGAAGTCATGTATGGTTCTCCATACCGATATTTTTCATTGTTACCTCGCTTTTTTTCAAGTGCTATTAATTTTTTTTTCGTTGGCACTATTTTGCATCTTATGAATTGTTACCTTTTTTAGGCTGTTTTGGGGCCCCTCGAGGCACTGCCCCAGTGGTAGTTACGGGGCAGTTTGTAGACAATGCTTGCTAGCTAACATATTTTGTTAGCTTTTTTATAATACCTCGGATATTATTCTCTATTTTTTTCAACAAAAATAGAATAGATGAAAATAAGTAAATACGTACCTCAGTTTGTAATCTTTTATTGGGTATATTTCCGGGTCCAGGCGGGGGTGGAGGTGGAGGTACAAATATCTGTGGGGCCTCCCCTCCATAACTTGTAGGGCTTGTAGATTCTTGTTGTCTTCTGTAACAAAATATCAAATAATTTAAAATATTATTAGTCAATAAAGAAATGATAAATTAGAGCAATGTAAATGTCTAAAATTTTAATATGTTATTTATGGGTAACTCATATATTTTACTTAAAGTATTGGACGTATGGTTTTTGAGTAATTTGATATTAAAAAATAGAGTTTTTAACACACGATTGCCGAAAGTGCTTTATTTATTGAAATTCTACACAATTGGTTATATAGAGACGTTCTAAAAACTAATTATTCCAAACTTCAATACTATAAAAATTATAAAACAAATATATTCACGTGTAATTTATTCAAAATATTGAAAAA
Organism: Sialis lutaria; assembly: GCA_949319165.1. NCBI lineage: Eukaryota > Metazoa > Arthropoda > Insecta > Megaloptera > Sialidae > Sialis > Sialis lutaria. The sequence continues at coordinate 587,249 of OX439238.1, forward strand.
CTAGCTCTGCCATTACAGCAGTACAAATTAGTACATGTTACTATTATATACCGTTCTGTCTATTTCAATTTTCAAATTAAATTAAACTTTTTTTAACTTTTAATAATTAACAAAGTAAAATACTCCATTAAATATAGGTACATGTGTTCTAAATATAAATTAAAAACAACATTTTTCGAAACCAAATGCTAGGCGTGTAGCCTTAATATAAAAAAACATCGTATTGTATAAATTTTTGCATGCATTATTTACGTCTAAATAAGAAAGTTTTTATATTTAATCATTATAAGATATTGACAGTATGCAAATATAATAAACACGATTATTTATGGTATCAATAAGAGATAGACATATCATATGGTGTATATAATGAAGTGAGGAAGTAATACGCATGTTGTTTGTATACTTATAATTACTACGGATATTTATTTGCCATATATGGAGTTGTAACCGAGTCTGGAGGTCAGACCGGTGCAACTGTGGCGTCATCTTCAGGCGCCTTCAGGTCACTACGTCGAGGTTTTTTCCTGTAGTATGTATTTCTCTCTTTCGAGGTAATTGTACTACCAGCATGCATGCATAAACTTATATTTTTTATTGTATTCATGTGTTATTAGCATGTCGTTTGGTATATTTTATTAGTGTGAAATTTTCAAAAAATATTTTTTTTGCCCTTTTTGGAGAGTTTATAGTTTCAAGAATATTCTGTGAAAATTTCAAGGCCGTATCTCTAATACTCTCCAAACAGCAGCCTTCTAAAGAGCGACTGCTCGCAGATATGAAATCGATAGTTATATAAATCTTTAAATGCGTTTTTTAAAATTTGCTGACATTGTAACTCAAAGAGCAATTATCCAATTTATTTAAAATTTGAACTGAGTACTCTAGAATATATTTACTCTACGATGAACTAGGTTATTTTTGATTGGATGAAAATTGACGATTTGGTATTAAAAATACGACCATTTTATAGGCAATAAAATAGACTTTTTTTTCATAACTATGCCATTTTGTTAGATTTTGATATTTTTCGAAAATCGTAGGTCATCGTACAGGAAATACTTTCCAGATTAACGACATTCTTTCATTTTTCAATTTCAACTACTTCATCGTCCGGAATCATCGCCGCAGTGAAGGAGATTTTTTTTGGCGCATTAGTCGCTTAGATATCGATATTTTTACGTGAAAAAATTATGGAATACACGTCTAATATAGCTAAATATATTCTCAATTTTCCAAAATATTTCATTGACTATTTTTCTTCCAAAAATTTCCGAAAATCACCCAAATTTACTTGACCACCTTGTAAATTTAAAAAAATCGATTTTTTTGCATTTTCTCAATCCTTATATGTACTTATAAAAATCACCCCCAATATTTTTAGCTTTTCAAGGTGGTCAAGTACCTTAATTTATTATTTGAACACGTAAAAAAAATTAATATAATAAATAGAGGATTAAAGGACATTATTTATATTATAAATATACAGCTAATTTGTTTATTGTATGAAATCCTTGACAAAGAAAAAATTATATGTATACGACATAAGACCTTGCTGTACTGTAGCAGTTGAAATTATTGTAATTTTTATTTGATTTTAATCTTTCTACAGGCGAACGAGGCGAATGTTCTTACTTGGCTTGTGGGCGTCATTGATCTTTTAAGTGATTTTTAAAATAAATATAGTACTTAGCAAGAAAAATTTACGTGCCAATGAATTATGTATATTTAAAAATGATTTTTTGAATTTTTATTCTTTGTAAGAATCTGATGATACCCCCCCCCCCCAATTTTACGGTTCCTATTTTAGAAATAGATCTGTTAGATATTAGTTTTCAGTTTAAAAAATTCTTATAGCAGAAGAAAAGTTAATAAAATAATTCATATTATTACAATAATAATGAAAAAATCGAAATTCCATGCGTGAAATTAGAGAAGGGATTAAGGTGATCCCCCCCCCATGAGTCTATAAAAATTATAAGATTATTATAATATGCGAGCATTTTTTCAATAATGAATTTGCACAACATAAAAGATGATTTTCATAATGAAAAATGTAACTATGAGATTGAATACTAATAAGTCATACATATATACTCCCCCCCCCCCCTTCCCATCGCAAAAAGCTATCTACGCCACTGCATATGGAAATGTTATTTGAATTCAACTGAAACTGATTTCAATTAGGCCTATTTCACACATATACGGTTTCATTCGGTTCGGTTCGTTTTCGGTCGCTGCCGACAAGTGTGAAACGGTGATTCAGTTTGTATTCGGTACCTAATAGAAACCGTACAGAGCCGAATACTCGATGATAGCGAGTGTTATTTTTTTTTAAGTTTTGTCGCGGATTTTCTAATAAAATGAGCGGTTTTCCAGATGTTGATGTGGATCGTCTTCATGCTCTTTAGCTTCGGGAAAATAGTGTAGAATGCTCCAAATTCCTGCTGTAAAGTGATGAGAGGGTGCTCGCAATGAATTCTAGTATTCCTCCTTCGTTTTTTAATTTTTTTATAGAGAAACAACATGGCAACAACTTGCTTTCTCTCCATGATAACTACTGAATTTATGGAAAAAAAATAAAACCTAATATGAACCGTATAAGAACCGTGTATGTGTGAAACAAGGCTTATTGTATTTTAAAATAATTAATTAAAGAGAGAAAAATTACTATTTTCTCCCCCTATATTTTATGATAAATTAATTTTTTATTAATTAATGCTATAGATATAGTAACGTTTTTTTTTTTTATTATAAATAAGTAAATAAATTTATAGGTATTATATATATACAGTTTTTAAATTTGTATTTTTATTTGTATTAACTGTTTTATTTTTAGAATTAAACATGGGTACATGGATATAAGCAAATATATACTATATAAATTAATGTTACATAAAAAAAAACATATATCGTTAACTACTGCTAGCGTAAATAATTATTTAAAAACAGATGCCCAGATTTTGTAAAATAAAATTTAATGCGAAGCTATTAAGTCTGATTGAAACTTTTGTAATTTTGATAGATTTAACTGTGTTATTAATATTTTAATTAAGATTATGATATAATTGATCATATATGTATATTTCTTTATAACCTTATAACTATTCATAATTAAACTTTTTTTGTATCGTAAAGTTATAAACGATTTATTACTTTTAACTATTTAATTATTTTTAAACAATTTATTGAATATTTGATGTTAATAATAATCTAAATGTACCCCTCCTTTGTTATGTAAATATTCGTAACATTTTACATATTCCTTCCCCCCCCCAAAAAATAAAATAAAAGGACATGACTAGAAAGTGAAATTATAAGAAAAACATTGCTTAATTATCGAACATTTTTAATAAACACCGATCAATTATTCAGATAAACTGTCATTGATTAATTGTTTAATAAAAAAAAGTGTTTGTCTTGACCTGAAACGGAAAATTAAAAAAAAATTTATTCTCTTAAAAAAAAAAAACGATCACAAAGCTTCTCGTATCTTTCATATACGACCGGTAAGAAGCAATATAAGAGTTATATGGGTCAGATTGAATATTATTATTTATGTGTAAAGAGGGGGGGGGCATAGGACCCCCCCCCCCAAAGCAGCGTAAAAAAAAGTTACAATTAATAAAATGCAAAAATAGTTAAATTAAAATTAATTTTATTTTGCATATAGCGGGAGGGGGGCTCACACACACCCTTCCCCGGGGCCCCGAGCTTCAAGTTACGGCTCTTGGGGGGGGGGGGGTGATCTATTTATATCTTATCAGTGAGCTATAATAAATGTATTGGTTTATTAATTATTATCAGTTGACTATTATTTGGCATAAAAAAGGTATTCAGTTTTTATTTTGCATATAGCCTGGGTGGGGGGGTTTCACACACATTATGCCCCGGGACCCCCGAGTTTCTAGTTACGTCCCTGGAGGGGGAGGGGGGGGGGTGATTTATTTATTTATATCTTATCAGTGCAGCTATAATAAATTTATTAGTTTATTAATTATCAGTTGACTATTATTTGGCATTTGGCATTTGCATGTCTAAATAGTAAATGTCCACGCTTTATTGGTTAGTTGAGGACATATTTATAATTGCTTAGATCTTTGTATAAACGGTATCTAGCATGTATTGATTTATTAAACGTAGATTTATTGGTTTTTATTCTGTGTGTAGTATTTGCCAATACCAATGGTATTTTTATTTTATTGTATTTACAATGTTTTTTTTTTGTTTTATAGGTTGTAGACTTGTCTCTTGTTATTTAATTATTGAATGTGTTTCTTGTAAATTATGTACAAATAAAACGTCAATATATGAAATAATTAATTGATGTATTTTATATCATCAATGTTGCAACAACGATTTCAAAAGTGCAATGCATTGCGAATGTATTTAATGTTATATTGGGGGGGGGGGGTACTTTGTTGTCTGTTTGTTTGTCTGTCTGTCTGTCCGTCCGTCAAGACTCCTGCTGAAGTTAATATCAAATACTAAACACTACAGAATCATATAGTCCTGTTATTAAAAAATTTCAATGGAATAAAAAATATGGTTTTGTTACTGATAGATTTGACTCATTATAGGGTACTTTTCGTTGATTTAGAATATTGAAATTTGGCTCGAAGGAAGGTCTTATTGCATGTGTTAAGGAAAAAATCCGAAAATAATTAATTTTTAGTTCTTTGTGGTATTATTACACGAATTAAGGTAGTTGGTCCATCATAATGTGATCACATTAGGCCATGAGTATATATTTTTAATTTAGAGAAATGATTATGGCAACGCTGTACATTATCTACTATTAACTACTTGTCAAATGATTATATTTTATCATCTAAGCTACCACAGAATATATTAATGATTAATGAAATCGATTATAATTCCCTTCAATCCACTTATCATATTTTGTAAAAAATTATTTCATTATTTCGTGTATTTTTTACTATAATCAAATGAATACGTTGTTGCCACATTGTCAACAATACTGTAATTTATGTGATGGTTTGGTAGTTAAATCTGGTTAGATCTTAATAACGGGATGGTCAATAATTCCAATTTTTTGTATACTGTTTTCTTTCATATAAATATACAACATGTCAGTTTTTTTTGAAAATCTGACGCTACGTTTAAATTTTATCTAATAAAACGTTACGTTAGTGTACGGTTAGTCCATATAAGCCGTGTTAAAAATATAAACTTTGAGATCGTTTTTCATGACTTTGAGATGGTCAATTTTAATAAAAATGGGCTATTTTTCAGATATTAATCTAGGGAATATTCCTGTGCAATTTAAACAAAATCTGACGAAAACATGTTTACGGACCAACTACCTTAAGTTTTATAATCTAACGATACGGAACGCTCATTGCGAGAGTGCTGCTCGCATTTCTCCGTCTTTTTAAAATTTGGACTTAATTTAGTCGATTTGTATAACAGATCATAGTTCAGGGAGTTTCTCTTCGCGGTTATATTGCGTGCTTGCTTGCGACCGGCGTCGACGGCGTCCAAGACGTCAGAGTGGGCGAAAGCGACGACGAGCCCGGGCCCGTGTCTAAATTTGGCGTCATGTGTTTCCCCGAGACACGTAGTCTCTCCCGTAAGGTCATTGGCGCATCGCGCTACTAGGAAGTAGTAGGATCGACTCCTGTTGTTTATATAATAAACTAAAATAGCTGGATTTTCTTTATATGATACTATACGTATATAAAAAGATAATGTCTAGATTAAATGGGTGTATAGAATTCTGTGGGATTTTAAGTATTATGTAGACAATGTGTATACTTTGTGTTATTGTTTACATTGACTGTAATTAGTAGTTGTGGTGTGACATATTTCTTTTTGGTTTATTTTTAAAATACTGTACAGATATTTAGTGTTTTTTTTTTATTGGCAGTTGTGTGTATATTGAAATAATTAAGTACAAGGATTAAGGGTGCTATGGGACTTTCTTATACTAATTGTAATTATAATACAAAAACATATCATTCTGGTTGATTGATAAAGACGGAAAAAATATAATAACGTTTTTTTCTGTTTTAAATATAATTGGGAAAATTTTTATTGTATTTAAATTATAGATAATAGTATTCTTGATAAGTTTTTTGAGTATCCAAAGACTTTTGGCAGTGTATAAATTTTGATAAAATTAGTTAGAATGGATTCAAGGAAGATCAAAATAGATATTTCCATCAAATTATATTTCTTATTTATACTTTATTTATTTATTTTATAATAAAGTAAAAATAGTTCTTGTACGAAAAATTTTTAAAAAATATTTTGCTTCATTTGCTACAGTAAAAAATAAAGAAACAAAATCCCACACAAAATAGATACATGTATGTATATATTGTGAAATGACTTTGAAAAAAAAATAATTCATATGCATGCGTGGTATTTTTTATAAAAATATAAATTATTGTATACAATTTATTATACGATATAAAAAAATATGTTTTTCTATATTTGATTATACATTATTTATATAACATTTTGGCAAAAATTTGATAATTATATTGGATGCAATAGTACATGATATACATATTGAAAATAATTTATTATAGTTACATACATACATATATATTTTTTATATATTTTCGATTTGATCGTATTATTTTTAAAATGGTGCGTATTAGACAAAAGTGTTTTTAATAAATTTTGTACAGAATGTTATTATCTATAATTTATGTTCTATTCAATTTTTTCATAAAAAATATTTAAAGAAATTATACGAATATTTGTATACAATTTTCAATACATATAATTAATTTTGATAAAAATCGCTGACACAATTCCACACAATAATTGCTGTGAGTCAAAAATTCTGTAGGTAGTTTTAGAATTAATCATTGAAGTCTACAAATGGCTTTAAAGTACATCAACAAATGATTATTTTTCTCAAACTAACATTTCCGATAATAATTAAACTAACAAATGACGTGTCTATGTGGGGTTTAAAATATGCTGATTACATCGAAATCCATGCTGCTGAGTATGGTTATATATTAAGTCATCTTACTGACTCATATTTAAGTAAATTACTTATACATAAGTACTTATACTGTATCAGTTGTTTTGAAAAGTGGTGACTGTACCAAAATAAGTACATGTAGAGAAATATTTCCTGGGTATATTGTAAATAGTTGGGAAATGGCTTCACCCCCCCCCCCCCCCGAATAAGAATAATAATTGATGTTTAAACATGTGGTTTAGAAATATATTTAAAAAATTATCAAAAACACGGGGTTTACCTCTCCTTTTAAAAAGTATTTAAAATTATGGTTTTTTTTATTTTTTAACTAAGTTTTTTCTATATTATTAAAAAAGGGTTGTCTTTCTTTGAGCAGTTTAAATTTTTTTGTTTTATTTTTTAAAAGATACTTAATTTTATCTAAAAACATACTTTTTTAAAAGTATTTAAAAAAGAGTTTTTATATTTTTTAACTAAGTTTTGTCTATACATATTATTAAAAAAGGGTTGTCTCTTTTTGAGCAGTTTTTTTGTTTTATTTTTTAAAAGATACTTAATTTTATTTAAAAACATACTTTTTGTATACCCCTCCTTCTTAAAAGTATTTAAAATAATTTTTTTTTTGGTTTTTTAACTAATGTTTTCTATATTATTTAAAAAAGGGTTGTCTCTTTTTGAGCAGTTTTTAAATTTTATGTTTTCTTTTTAAAAGATACTTAAGTCTATCTAAAAACAAACTTTTTGTTAACCCCTCCTTTTTAAAAGTATTTAAAATAAGAGTTTATTTTTTTTAGTTTTTTTTTTTATATTATTAAAAAAGGGTTGTCTCTTTTTGAGCAGTTTAATTTTTTTTGTTTTATTTTTTAAAAGATACTTAATTCTATCTAAAAACAAACTTTTTGTTAACCCCTACTTTTTAAAAGGATTTAAAATAAGAGTTTTTTTGTTTTTTTTTTTTTATATTATTAAAAAAAGGGTTGTCTATTTTTGAACAGTTTAATTTTTTTTGTTTTTTTTTTTTAAAAGATACTTAATTCTATCTAAAAACAAACTTTTTGTTAACCCCTCCTTTTTAAAAGTATTTAAAATAAGAGTTTTTTTGTTTTTTTTTTATATTATTAAAAAAAGGTTGTCTCTTTTTGAGCAGTTTAAATTTTTTTATTTATTTTTTAAAAGATGGTTAATTTTATCTAGAAACATACTTTTTGTTCACGTGCAGCTTGATATCGTTTATGTTCGTGTAAACGGACCTTAATGTTACTTCTGCTTACTATGCAGTTAAGTCTTTGTGTTTATAAACAAAATAAAATTAATATGCCTTGAAATTTTTTTTTTACAAAAAGGGACTTTGTAAAAAATTAAGTAGGGTTCATTTTTAAAAGAATATTTCATATGTAAATTATATATTTAATATTTATAATACCTACAGAGCTATAAGCAGGTGACCTTACTTGCTAATTTGTATGAGGTCAAAACATTTATATATTTATATTAGGGTGTTCCAAAAAAAGTCGATAATTTTTTTTTTTCGATTGCATGTGAAATTCTTGTTATATATGCTATAAAAAAAATTCTGTAAAAATTTGAGCCCTTAATATCAACTTGAAGAACTCCATCACCGAATTTGAAGATTTACCATTGATTTAACATGGAAAAATGATTTTTTAACGTTCATTTCTCCTGCAAACTATGTAGAACATTATTTTTCGGAAAAACCATGACTGATCCTTCTTCAGTATTAAATTCTGTAAAAAAAAGCTCTTAGGGTCCAGTCTCTAACGTCAACCCTCTCGTTTTTATTTGCGTTAAAAAATACAGATTTTTTGAAATTTAAAAACGAGAGGGTTGACGTTAGAGACTGGACCCTAAGAGCTTTTTTTTACAGAATTTAATACTGAAGAAGGATCAGTCATGGTTTTTCCGAAAAATAATGTTATACATAGTTTGCAGGAGAAATGAACGTTAAAAAATCATTTTTCCATGTTAAATCAATGGTAAATCTTCAAATTCGGTGATGGAGTTCTTCAAGTTGATATTAAGGGCTCAAATTTTTACAGAATTTTTTTTATAGCATATATAACAAGAATTTCACATGCAATCGAAAAAAAAAATTATGGACTTTTTTTGGAACACCCTAATTTATATGTTTTTTAAAAAGATTTGTTTCTTTTTATTATTGTTTAGATTTATAATAAATCGATGCATTTTTTTATTTCAATTAAATCAAATTAACCCATTATCTACCACAGTGGATTAAGGGGATAAATCCCCCCCATGAATCTACAAAAATTGATTAAAATCTACGAGTATTTTTTCAATAATGACTTTTTTACTTTGCACCACATAAAAATGATTTTCATAATGAAAAAAATAACTTTATGAATATTGTCATATCTCCCCCCCCCCCCTATCGCAAAAAATTTAAAATAAGTTTGTTTTATAAAAAAATTCAGTCCCAAAAAGGACAATGGAAGATAATGGGTTAATTTCGTTTAATTTAAAAATAGAATTAATCCAGTAAACGAATAGCAGTAAAATATTCAACCTTTATGTATATTTTTATATAAAATTAAGTAAAAAGGCAGTTTTCCAAAAATTTACGTCACTTACCCTTAAAAACGGGCAGTTTTCATTGACTAAACAAATAATATTTAAAAAAATTATAGTTGATCATTATACTTTAGAATTTCAGGAATAATTTGAGACCAATTTCATGTAATTTGAATGATTATAACCAAAGTTATTAATGTTTAAACTATTTTCATCAAAAAGAAACATTTTTACCTATATTAAACCTTATTTTTTTATCAAATTCAGTATATGTGGTCTCAATCGATTCGTCTTAGTGTCCTCAACAAATATCAATTATAAAAATACCCCAGATTTTGAGAAAAATTGAAAATACACATGAAAACGGGGGTGTCACACTGCAACCCCATTTTTAAGGGTGTTGCACCACTTTTCACCAATCCGGGTTATTTTTTTCGAATTCTCCACACCCAAATCTATAATAATCAACCATAATGTCAAAAATGTTTTCTTTTACTTAAGGTGACCAACCGTCCTCCTTTAGGGAGGACAGTCCTCCTTTTGTAGGTTCTGTCCTCCTTCGAAAAGTGTCCTCCTTTTTGATATTTTAAAACTAATATGTTAATCTATGTACTTAATATTTACGTCAATAATGATTTTATTTATCATGTATTAATATATTTAATTTAAATTTAAATTTATAAAAATTATTTATAATTCTGTTTTTACTTCCATGTTCGAAGAAATGGAAGTATTGTAATACCGTCAAAAAATCGTGTCCGAGATAAGAGCAGATTCTGATTGTACTAACTTCAAAACGTTAAGAAAAGTTAATTTCCTCATGGCGGCTGTGCGTGTGTGTGTCTGTGTGTCTGGATGTAGAATTTGCTTCCGTGTACGATAACTACTGTAGATATGCACCGATTTTAATTATTTTTGGGGAAAATGTTTGCCTCAGTGAGTACTCCAGACCTATTGATTTTGGTGCTAATCGGATTAGGGGTTTCCGAAATATTCAAAATTTTGTACCAATTATCGTCTGAAAAGTGATTAGTATCTCACCAATTTTGATAAGACTTGGTACATTTGTAGTTCAATCCAATCTAAGGGGCACTTAATTCATAAATGTACCAAAACAGCTACTTAAGGGGTGAAAATCACCCTCAAAATTTTAATTTTAAATACTAATAAATTCATGTTACCATGGAAACAAACGCAGTAAATTTCAAATGTCAGATAATAATTATTTTATAAAAATGTGTATTATACAACTGATATTTATAAATACAAAGGTGAGTTTTATATTAACAATTATCTATTGTAAAAGATATTATAGAACATGGATATTTATTTTTATAATATTGGTCACCTTATTTTACTGGACTAAAATGTAATAGATAAGTAATAAAATATTTGTTCATGAAATTCAAGGTAATGAGATACTTATGTTACTCATATCAATGCTAAAATTGGTTAAAATTGAACTTACATTATACTTTCTAACTGTCTTGCAATTCCTTGATCCTGTCTTACATGTTCCTTCGGAACTGTGTCTATAATTTCGTTCGCCTTATTGTTATAAGACCCCAACATGTCCCTATACATACTATACACTACGTGTTGTTTCACATTTGGTTGCGTCACCGCCATTGTTTGAATAATAACAATAATTAAAAACAAAATTCACAACAATCGATTAATTTAAATTTGAATTAATAACTGTCAAAAGCGATTATTGAAAAGATTATACGTGAACGTCATATCACTTTCGATTTTAAAACTAAACTGCCAAACTGGTTCTTAGCGCGGAGTTGTATTTACTGTGACTGAGTATGCGGTGTGAGCTGTTGTAAGGCTGTAACGCTTTACTGGACTCTCTGTATGACTCACAGGTCTGGTTGTTTGGTGTGTTGGTATACCTGTATTATTGCTTTGTAGTGTGTATATAAGAAATATATTGTCGTTTGTTCTTTCCTTGCATTAAAACGTTGTTTTTGTTTACGGGTGAAGTTTATGGAATGCTAGAGTTTTTTTTTAAATCTAATCAGGATATTAAATAGTCTATGGTATTTTTCAGGGTGTAAGCTATCCCCCTGACAAATTTCATCAAGATCGGTTCAGCGGTTTAGACGTGGAAAGATTTCACAGTTATTTTTGTATTTATATTTTTATGGATATCTTTTTGGCTATATCGTCGCCTCGGAACAAGAGTGGCACAACTAAAAAAATATCGAATTTGTACTAAACTCATTAGAAGAATAGTAAGACGTCCATGAAGATAGCAGAGCAATGTCAGCAAAACAAAAACTCACTTGACTAATAATTAAGTGCTAATTAAATGCGCAAAAAGAAAATTTAATGCTCATCAAATAAAAAAAATATTACATGTTTTGCTAGCTTCAGATGAACTCAGCAGAACAATGTGTCAAAAAACAGTTAAAGTTGTATGTAACTACACGAAATACTTCAGAAAATTAAATGCTAATTAAATGCGCAAAAAGAAAATTTAATGCTCATAAATTAAAAAAAATATTACATGTTCTGCTAGCTTCAGATGAACTCAGCAGAACAATGTGTCAAAAAACAGTTAAAGTTGTATGTAACTACACGAAATACTTCAGAAAATTAAATGCTAATTAAATGCGCAAAAAGAAAATTTAATGCTCATAAATTAAAAAAAATATTACATGTTCTGCTAGCTTCAGATGAACTCAGCAGAACAATGTGTCAAAAAACAGTTAAAGTTGTATGTAACTACACGAAATACTTCAGAAAATTAAATGCTAATTAAATGCGCAAAAAGAAAATTTGTTCATCTGAAGCTAGAAAAACATGTAATCTTTTTTTTATTTAATGAGCATTAAATTTTCTTTTTGCGCATTTAATTAGCATTTAATTTTCTGAAGCATTTCGTTTAGTTACATACAACTTTAACTGTTTTTTTAACACATTGCTCTGCTGAGTTCATCTGAAGCTAGCAAAACATGTAATATTTTTTTTTATTTGAAGAGCATTAAATTTTCTTTTTGCGCATTTAATTAGAATTTAATTTTCTGAAGCATTTTATGTAGTAACATACAACTTTAACTGTTTTTTGACATTTTGTTCTGCTGAGTTATTTGAAGCTAGAAAAACATGTAACTTTTTATTAAAAAGAGCATTAAATTTTCTTTTTGCGCATTTAATAAGCATTTAATTTTCTGAAGCATTTCGTGTAGTTACATACAGCTTTAACTGTTTTTTAACACATTGTTCTGCTGAGTTCATCTGAAGCTAGCAAAACATGTAATATTTTTTTTATTTGAAGAGCATTAAATTTTCTTTTTGCGCATTTAATTAGCATTTAATTAGCACTTAATTATTAGTCAAGTGAGATTTTGTTTTGCTGACATTGCTCTGCTATCTTCATGGACGTAATAGTAAGATGGTATAGATTTTTATACGAGTTTCACAACTGTTAGTTCCATGTGTGGCCACCAGGGAGCAAAATTTAATCAAATTTTTTTATAAAAAAAATTGTCACAAGTCAAAGCCTTTAAGGACTTTAAAGGGTGGTAGGATGGTGAAACATAGGTAAAATTTGTTCAAACGTTAGTATTATTAAGCGTGTAAAAGTTGGATTCACTAGCGCTTTTCTAAATCATCAAAATAAAGTAACATTCAATTATATATGTATGTTTAAAAACGTGATTACCCAAAACTTGGATTTTTTTAGTTGTGCTACTCTTGTTCCGAGGCGACGATTAGATAAAAGATATAAAAAAATGAATGGGGCATAAATTATAAATAATAATATTCTCTATAATTTCTATCTAAAACATTTTTGTCTAATTCGCATCGTTTTAGAAATTATTCGAAAAGTTTAAAAAAAGTGCAAAAGTTAACATCCGTTTCTCATTGTCAAAATAGTTTTTTCCAGATAATTTTTTTTATTAGTATTAAATTTCACCCTTCTGTGTTTTGTCCTTTTTGAGTTACAGACAGACGTTTTAGAAAATATTAGAAAAGTTTGAAAAAAGTAAAAGTTAACATCCGTTTCCGGTTGTAAAAATGAAAGGTATTTTTCCCAGATGAAAATAGTAGTCGTTTTTGAGTTACAAACAGACATCATTGCGAAAATAGTCAAAATTGATTAAGGAAATTCAGGAATTTTACAAAAATCGATTTATAAACAATAATTATTACTTATAGGTACTATATTTTTTCAATAATTATTACTTATATATAGGTACTATATTTTTTTTATACATAAGTAAAATAGGGTTGAAAAAATTGATGGGTGGGGGGGGGGGGCGACAAATACGTCACACATAAAATCCTTATTATCAAAAAAAAACTCTAAGTAAATGCATGACTTCATTGAACAATGAATAATTTTCTTACAACACCTTTTTTTTCTCTGAATTGACAATTTGTGCGGTTAACCCATCAAAAGTGAAATTATATACAGATTACTTTGGGTGAGGCATGTCTGCGTGCTGTTTGTAAACTTGTTTGTTTGTTTTTTTAAGATTACACATAGTACTTATGTTCAACATACGGTGCTGCAAATTTAAAATAGATATGGTACTATCTGTCAATAACTGCGTGTCTAAAAATATTTATACTTGTATAATTCTGATAAATGTATTTTTGTAAATCGGTATAATCTACTACACCTACATGTACAAGTAATTTTAAATATCTAGTTACGTATAACCGTAATAAGAGTTCGATCAGAAATCTGTCAATTAGTATATATACAGGGTGATCTACAGGATGATTCAACACTGTCGTGCCAAACTTGAACTGTAGATTGAGAAAAATATTTTAAGCAAAAAACTTCCAATAAACATGTGTCCGGAAAGTTTTCCTTAGGGAACTACAGGACTCCAATGATTTTACTAAAAATGAGTTTAAATTTAATATCTAGAGAACCCTTTGTGATAGAATTATGAAATTTAGTATTTAGTTTAGTAATAATATGTGTTATCGATTTTTAATATTAACCAATTATATTTTAGACCAGGGCTGTATGGGTCCAGTGGGCCCATCGATTTTTATCTAGTATTTGTTTGTTCCTTAATTTTTTTCCTGATTTGGTACATCAATAAGATTATTTGACACAAAATACACAAAAACATACTTTGCTTGTTTATCATAGGATTAACCGATTTCGAGAAATATCGATGGAAAAGAAAGCATGCAGAATTTAACTTAATACGGATGCTTGAAATTACAAAAAATAAATTTATATTCTTGTTCATATTAGGAGGTTTATTTATATGAACTTTATTCTTGTAATATATGACTGCAAACAAACCTGTGACGTGAACAATTAGAATTCTATAGAAAGAGACAGGTATTGACTACATATTCGCTTTGTCTCTTTAAAGAGAGTGCTCAATTTTGTGAGGCTATTGCTCAGTCCATTATATAAATCTATGGGCTCGATATACAATATCTAAAGTTTTCAAATTTGGAAGGGGAGTGTATTGCACACCCCAAGCAGGCTCTGCTTGGAAGTGTGTTCTACTCTCGTCCTAAAATTTTTTTTCGTATATAAATTGATAAAATGAGTATTATATCTTAAATTTCTTCTGTAACCCACTTGAATTTTTACATTTTCTGATAGAAAACATTACAGTCTTCATTTTTACTTAGTTTAATATCGATCGGTTTTAATTTTCTGTTATAAAAATATAAATAAAGTTCAATTTGTCGATTTAACCCGCTTTTTTGATAAAAACGCCGAACTGTAGGCTACATTTCGAAATAAATTTGCACCAATCCTTTTGAATTCACTTCATCTATTATCAGAATAGAACCCTATTAAAACTCAACAAAATTGGATAACTAGAAGTAACGAAATTTTCAGTTTATTTAAACAAAAATTCATATTTTGACAAGAATTATTTTTACAAATAGAGTAGTTGCTCGGTAGTTCATAAGATTACCGTAAGGCGTTATTTCTTCATACGTCACTTCAAATTCCAAGTATTACAATTATTATATTGTGTTAATTAATATATAAATACATGTACATCGATACGTGCTGTATTTTAATTATTTTATTCAAAGCCAATCAATCTTTTAAATCAAGATAAAGTCTGGTAAGTTTGCATTTAAAAAAAATATATATAATGTACATAAACATATAACCTATAAACGTTACATTGTTGTTTCATTTTAAATGCTCTGCTAGACATCAGGTGAACACAGCTGTTATCGCTGCAATATGTGGATGTATTTATCTTTCTAATTATTATTATTAATTAATTTATTTACTTTATACATTTTACAAAAAAAATATTTTATATAAAAATTGTAAATTAAAATGATTGTTGTTTTATTACTATACATCCTAAATTTAAATAAAAACGGTAATAATCGATTGATATCAAGATTCATTGTTGATTTTCTAAAAAATCTTAATGAGTGATAAACTTCATTTTATATATTTTTATAATATTAATTACCTCCAATATTTTTTTCAAACATCCTTTTAAGTTTCACCAATTATATTGTATCGTATTTATTTGATATTATAAATTAATACATTTTTTTATGTTTAAGGGGTGTGCATTTTATGGCCTAGCCATAGTATTTTATATATATTTTCAGTTTCGTAATTTTTTTGTCTGATATAATGCGTGGGTAGGTCTGTATTAATCTTGATTTTGTATCGAATATCAAACATTTGGCGCCATTTGATATTTGGCGCCCTGACAGATGTCTATTGTACAAGATATCGCTGACTTAAATATGCGTGTTAAGATTATTGGCAGTTGGCAACACTGGTGATATGTATTAGTCGACAACTATATGCATTTATTGTAGTATAAATACCTTTTTAATCTTAGTTCATATCACTATTTAATATTATTTTATTCGTTAATATTACGTACTTTAAAAATCAGCCAATTTTTAAATAAATGACTCTTATGCAAATTTGCTAGCTTGCAAGCACTCTCATCTTATATGACAGTTCTCCATAGGTGGGCACAGTTAATCGAAAAGTTAACTTCGTTAATCGTTAATCCGTTAATAAAAAAGTTAATTTCGTTAACCGTTAAAGCGTTAAAATTCCGAAAATGTAACGGAAGTTAAAGTTAACCGAATATTCGAAAATTAAACGAAAGTTAAAGTTAATCCGTTAAAAAGTTAACCATCCAAAATTTTTGTAGACCATTTTTTAGCTATTTCGACAACTTTGTTATGTACTTTTCATCAAACAACCAATTTAACGGACTAAAGTTAACGGAAGTTAACAAAAGTGTTAACATTTTTTTGAGTTAACTTAAAAGTTAATTCGTTAACCATTTTGTTAACATTAATTAACGATTAACGGATTAACGAGTTAATGCCCACC
Source organism: Sialis lutaria (assembly GCA_949319165.1). Lineage (NCBI taxonomy): Eukaryota > Metazoa > Arthropoda > Insecta > Megaloptera > Sialidae > Sialis > Sialis lutaria. Next base: position 604,093 of record OX439238.1, read on the forward strand.
TATGCAGTTCTCTTAGAGTTTCATGAAGATTTTGACAAGTTTCACGCACATGTTGTATGTAAACACAAACAAGGGTGTTAAAACAGTGGTGATATTATGATAATTATAACACGTACCTACGGTCAGAGTCTGCACCAACTGTGTTACAATACTCAAGTCAAGTATCACTCATCTAAATTCTAAATCAAATCCATAGATACTGTCACAAAATTAATACCTTATTTGTGAGTCCTAGCAAATTTTGCTAGCCCTTTTTATGATATTAATAAAACTTTTTATAAAATTAATAGCTAGTGGAAATAATCTGCCGTGTGCCACAGGACTTTCTTATACGTAATAATGACAGTGAACAGTATACGTGATTTTTATTTTATTGAAGGATATTTCTGACAAACTAATAAAAGATAGAGTAAAATGAATGAGACATAAACTATAGAAATATTATTTTATACATTATGTATCGAACGAATTTTGTTTAACATAATTACTAACAATAAGATGGAAACGGATGTTTACTCATGTAATTTTTTTAATTTTTTGAAATAAGACAAAAATGTTATAGATAAAAAATGTCGAGTATGTTACTATCTATAATTTATTCCCCATACATTTTTTTTCCAACTCTTATGATTTAGCCAGAAAGATTTTTTTAAAATAATTATTTAAAATAATCTATACTGGTTGTTGGGTGATTTGACCGTACGGATCACGACTCATACCGTCAAGACACCTGGCGACCACTGAAAACTAAATGAAATAGAGTGTACAGTGTTTATTCTCAATTTTACGTATAAGAAAGACCCATGATACCTATGGCAAACACGTACAGTCTCTGTGATACGTATAAGAAAATCCCATGACACTCATGGCAGATATTTCTTCTCTGTTATGAACCATTTGAAATGTACTTAAAAACGAATACTTGGTAAAAATTAAATTTGTTTTTTCGAAAAAATGAATAGAACATAAATTATAGATAATAATATTACCTACAATTTTCAACTTGGTCATTTTTCTCTAATTCGCACTGTTTCAATGTAATTCGAAAAATTCAAAAATCGATGTAGGTAAACATCCGTTTCCGGTCGAGTGATCGTTTTCAAAAATAGGAGGTTTTCATCCTAGGAAAAAATTAATCTTAAGTATAAAATGTCACCTTTCTACGATTTGTCGTATTTAAGTTACAGCGCCTACAGACAGACAGACAGACCGACAGACAGACAGACATCATGGCGAAAATAGTCAGAATAGATTCAGGGAAGGTCAAAATTGATAATTCCATCAAAATCCGGATTTCGAAAAAAATCGCGTTCGCTATATACTTACTTATACTATATGTATATTTCATATACAAATAGTATAAGAAAGTAAAAAAATAATTAAAACATGTTATGTTGAATCTGCATAATAATGTGTCATACATTGTATTAAATATGAAATTAAATGGGTCGAGCCCATTAAGCTTTGCATTATAATGTCGTAATAGTGCAAACAAATAAAACATTGTAAGTACTGGTTAGCCTATCTGCGGTCAGTGCGGTTTTCTTATACGAATTACAACACGATATTCGCGAATTTGCTGACTGATGTATAAACACGCCATCCAGACAGTCAGGGCCGTGTTTATGTTTATTTTTTATTTATTTTTATTTAAATAAAATTATTGTGAAAGCATCCCCCCCCCTTTTCCGGTATTCTCTTGGATTAAAAACAAAATTATAGGTATATCTACTTGTTTAAAACGAAGTTATATGTTACAGGTAAACTCGAAAACTACTGAACTGATTTTAATGCGGTTTTCATCAATAGTTAGATCATTTTGCTATTAATATTTTATGAAAATATCAAAAGTCGTGTTTTGTTTTCATGATGTCTTTTAGGCGACTATTACACTATCAAATAAATATGTCAAAGATCTTTGACAAAGATTTGATCATAATATTATTAAATTATAGGTAATTTCGTAGCCGAAACCGTCCACGAACACTTTTCAGTCGCAATTTTGATTTATCCGTCAAGAAACTTTGATTAAATATAAGAAACTGTCATTATCTATGATCAAAGAAATATTAGGAAGGTAAATATTACGTAAATATTATAAAAGTTGACGTATTACACTGTCATATTTCTTTGATCAAATAAATTTTATCACATTTCTTTGATAGTGTAATAGCCGCCTTTAACCCGGGTAACATCGGGTCAATGCGCTAGTATGAAATAATTAAGTAATAGTATATTGTGTAGCAAGGGTTTAAACAAGACGATTTCTGACGAGGGCGAGAGTTGACTGCCCGAGCTGGTCTGAAATCGTCTTTGTTTCATCCCGTGCCACACACGCTATTTTTCATATCACATGTAATGAAACAACGAGTTTTGATTTCTGTAGCCAGTCGAAGTAAGACTATTTCAGACAAATAGCGCAGTAATATCTTATACTATTTTAATAATAGAATAATTCAGAAATAAGATTGGCTTTTGTTTATTACAAATGCGATTCTGACAGACTTGAAATAAATAATAAATAAATGAATGTGCCGGGCAGAAACAACGTTGTTTCTTTGTTTTTGCCCGGCACAGTCGCATTGGTCTGAAATTGTCTTGTTTCTACTGTCAAAACAGGGTTCAAAACTAGTTGTTTCTATGCATGTGATATGAAAAATATATATTTTTTTAATTTTAACAAATATTGTGCTGAGGTTTTTTTTATTTTTTACACCCCATAATATAACGCGTCACTGGACTTATTAAATATATGCGATTTCTAACATATTCTTAAGTGTTTTGTAGAATCAAAGGCATTTCCGTTGTTTCATTTTTAATTTCTTGACATTAATTATTATTAGCTATAGTTAATTTTTATTACAGTGTGTGCATTATTTGTTTTTTTGCAAATTCTCACGAATTATCTGTTGAGTCAGCAGTGACTGCAGTCTGATAGTAGTCAGATGCCTCGTGTGTTTTGTTATCAAACTGCATTGATATGATCAGGGCCGTACTTACGTTACTTTATTTAAAAAAAAAAAAAACAATATTTTAATTTTTTTAATAATTTAAATCGATCCTATTGTATTTTTAATACCTTAATTTAATACCCCCAATATTTTTAGAAGGGGGGAGGGGGTATGTACTGATAATTAAAGGCATACATAAATATATTACTTTATCTAAAAAACAATATTTTAATTTTTTTAATAACCTTAATCGATCGTATAGTATTTTTAATACCCCCAATATTTTAAAATTTTTTAGGAGGAGTGGGGGTAGGTACTGAGTATTAAAATGTTTTGTATTTGATGATAAACTATCTTATACGTATGTACAGTACAATAAAAAATGTTTAAAACTTAATCAGTCGATATGATATGTTTAAATATAATAAAAATAATAATATATTGAATGTTTTGTGATATAAAAAAGCAAGAATTTGAATTGGTATTTTATAAACATAAAGGTTATCAACGCACGTTCAGTAAATCACTTATTTCGTATAGATATGTACGTATATGCGAGGTATTTACATATTGTATGTACTTGATGAAAATAAAAAAAATATTTGTTACAAAATTAAGTTCTGGGTACTTGACTCATCAACGTACAGGTACAGTCCAAATATCTGGACCTGAAAACGTGAAATTTTATGGGTGTCTTCCTTTTATGGCTTAACTGTTTTTAATTTTGTTATATTTATTTGTAAACGATTTTCAGATAAAATATTCGAAGTTCAGGGGGTAAAAAAAAAGTTCAGTACTAAATTTTTAAATAGTAAGCCTTGTTTCACACATACGCGGTTCCATTCGGTTCGGTTCGTTTTCGGTTTCAGCCGAAAACGAATCAAACCCTTTCACACATACACGGTTCTCATACGGTTCATATTAGGTTTTATTTTTTTCCGTAAACTCAGTAGTTATCACGAAGAGAAAGCAAGTTGTTGTCATGTTTTTTCTCTATAAAAAAAATTAAAAAATGAAGGAGGAATACTAGAATTCATTGCGAGCACCCTCTCATCACTTTACAGCAGGAATTTGGAGCATTCTACATTATTTTCCCGAAGCTAAAGAGCATGAAGACGATCCACATCAACATCTAGAAAACCGCTCATTTTATTAGAAAATCCGCGACAAAACTTAAAAAAAAAATAACACTCGCTATCAGGTTAAAACCGAAACTAAACCGAGTATGTGTGAACGAGTTCATTGCTTTGTGTTCCTTGGACACGAATTGAAACCTGATGAAATCTGTCCGTGTGGAGGGAGTATTCAGTTCTGTACGGTTTCTATTAGGTACCGAATACAAACTGAATCATCGTTTCACACTTGTCGGCAGCGACCGAAAACGAACCGAACCGAATGAAACCGTATATGTGTGAAATAGGCCTAACGCGGATGAAGTCGCTTGTAGTTTCTATAAATAAATATACATAATAATAGTTTGTTTAATTTTTTGTCAAGTTTTATATATTATAGTAACAATAGTTGACCATGAATCTATTTATGTCCAATGTCCTGAAATAATCTGAAGAAATAGTGACGAATATTGGAAAATAAAAAAGTTTAGGTGATGATCTACGAAAACTGAAATGTTTATTGATCTATAAATTTCCCACTAGTGTGAATAAACATGTTTTTAATAAAAATAGCGTAGTCTTGAAATTTTCTGACGTTTTATCCTTGGGAATTATAGATTTTTGATCAAAATTAGAATTCTATTTTCTTTAAATTCACGTACGTTTTTTGATTCGCTGAAAAACTGATTTTTGGATAAAAATGTATGTTTTTTTTTCATGTAAACATTTAAAATATTATGATGCCCCCCCCCCCCTCCAAACTGAGTTTTTACTTTTCAAGATACATTTTATTTTGTACTGAATAAATCTAAAAACAAAGTATGTAACTTATATTGCAGACAGTTTCGTGACATTTTTTAATGTTTTAGACAGGTTTTAGTTAAATAAAAATCAACGGTATTAAAACAGTGGTGATATATTTATAAGGAAAATAAATGTTAACCCTTTGTAGCCTCATTTGACATTTCTGTAACAAACTTACTAAATATATATTGTAATATGTGTAACACTACTGTAACATACCTACCAGTGAATAACTTAGTATCAAGTAAAATTCACATATGGCTAAAGTGACCAGAATTCTAAAACCTTGTTGCGGGACACCCCTCCCCCCCATACAGGTTTTTTTGATATTTTTTTTAGTCCAAATTATGAAGAGCTTTTTTTCCTCCAACAACACACAATAATGATAATATAATTTTGTTAATGTCTAATCCGGGACGATTTCCGGGACAATTTGTTATGCGGGACAGACTACTCAAATCCGGGACTGTCCCGCACAATCCGGGACGTCTGGTCACTTTACATATGGCATAACCTATTGACTTACGTATTATTACGTAACTATTGGCAGTAAGGCAGGATCAGATCCGGTTATTGGCCGATTTGGGTAGAAAAAAGAATACGTTGTAAGTTTCCCCAGTGTACTGGCGTTTTACAAACAATGCGGTGTAGTATTATGCTACAACAAACTAAATAATTGTTTCAAATCCTGCCATACCACATTAGTGTTTTTTTACGGTTAACTCACAGTAATGTCACTCCCAAAAAAGTCAAATAAATATTTTTAAATTTCTGAAAAATACGTGTTTTTTTATATGCCTATAATAATTTAAAATTTTAAGATCTTGGGCTACAAAGGGTTAATTGGTTAATCGACAACTGTAATTTTTATTTAAAAATCGACTTATTTTTTCTGTAGTATTTGGTGTATACAGGGTGACCCATTTTAAGTGCACACCTCTAATAACTTTTTATGGTGAAATTTTATCAAAAAACTTTTCAGATAAAAGTTACACGGTTTGGAGGGAGACATAGACGTACCTATGAGGATGAAATTTTTTTAGGTGGTGTTTTCAGGGTGATATGAAGGTCAACATCATTTTTTTTAAATAGGAACCTATAGTTTTAAGTAATTTTATTTTACGTGAAAAAACACGTATCTTTCATTGAAAACTTTTTTTGAAAAACTTAAACCTTTCCAAGATATCTGACAAAATAATTCGAGATTTTGAACTTTAAATATTTTTTTACTCACAAACCATCAGGTTTAGGGAAAAAGTATAAAAAAAGTATAAAAAAGTATAAAAATATAAAAAATGTTTATTTTGGTCTAACAAAATTTAAAGTATTATTCTAATTTTTTTTTAACAATTTTTTTTTTGCTTAAATAAAATGAATTGAAAAAGTTTTAAAATTTTAATAATAATTCTTGATGTCTATTTCTTATATGATTGTCTATTTGTAAAGTAAGTTATATAGATGTAGGTATATTATTCTAAAAATAACTCCTAAGTATCTCCAATGTATGACAGACTGGGTCATTTATAAATATTCCCCTCAACTTATCACGTTTTTTGTACACCTGAATGTAGGTTAGACAAATAGATCACATTTTTCCTGGTTTGTCTGACATAAAAATAAAAAATGCGTTGTTTAAAATTGTTTTGCAAATTTTTAGGACAAGGACTTTTAGTGTTTTCTTTTGATTATACTAATTAAACAGTTCTGAGTATTATGATTAATTAATATAAGTTATTAGTTCATTGGTTATTAGTATAATATTATAAACTGTATTTTCTTTTATTTTGTTTTTATTTAAAGTCAAGGCTACATACAGAAATACATATATTTGTAATATTTATGTCAAGTACATGAAAAAAAAAATTATATAAAGATGCCAAGTTTTCTGTGAATAGAAGAAAATATAACATTGTGATTTTTCATGAAGATATACTTTTTTAAAAGAAGTATTGTGTAGTTAATTTATTTATTAAGTATTATTAGAACAAATATTATTTTGATAATAGATTTTTAAATATAATTCACAATAAAAATAGTTAAATATGCCTCTGATAAAGGGGCTAGCAAAATTTGCACTCTCAAATGATATGGATTTGCTATGGAATTTAGAGCAGTATTGTAACACAGTTGAATGTACAAAAAATTATCATAATATCACCACTGTTTTAATACAGTTATAAGTGTATATCACTTAAACTAAAAATACACCTTAACCACAAAATTTATGTCACTCGACACGTGTTTCGACTTCACAAGAAGTCCTCATCAGGAGCCTAACGATTCCTGTCTGGATGAGGACTTCTTGTGAAGTCGAAACACGTGTCGAGTGGCATAAATTTTGTGGTTAAGGTGTATTTTTAGTTTAAGTGACTAAGAAACCACAGTTTCTCCGTTTTTCAAGTAATGAGTGTATATATTTATATACAATGCGTGCGTGAAACTTGTCAAAGTCTTCATGAAACTCCAAGAGAACTGTCATATAAGTTTGATTCCAAATTTGAGAGTGCTTTCAAGTTAGCAAATTTGCTAGCACCTGTATGATATCGGAAATAAGCCAGATATAGGTGCAAAATTTGATGAATTATTTCGATAGTGAAAAGTTAAATCAATAAAATTACGATCAGCGACGTTGCATTTCACAATTCAACAAAAATGAAAAAAATGCTGATAAAAAAATTACACTATGCAACAAAAAAAATTCACAGAATTTAGGAGGTATTTGTGATGCCGAAACCGAATTCGTTGCCCAAATGATTCCATCACGTCAGGTTTTTTTAGATATCCGAACCTAAAAGTCCCAAAAATGACGATTTTTGCAATGTTGGGGAATTTATTACTAAGTAGGTAATTTTTTTCTGAAGTTTTCTTTCATGATTTCGAATAGTACTATATTTTCTATTTAAAATGATTTTTTACATTTTACTATGCGATTTTTCTTTACCGAAATATACTACTTTGAAGATATATGTAGTAAAGTTCATTGTATCTACTATACTACACTCTATCATATCTTCAAACTAGTACATCTCGGCTAAAAAAAATCGTACAGTAAAAAGTTAAAACTCATTTTAAAGAGGAAAGATAATACTATTTGTTACCGTGACCGAAAACTTTAGAAAAAAATTACCTACTTGACAATAAATTCTTTAACATTGTCAATATATTCATTTTTGAGACTTTTAGGTTAGAATATCTCAAAACCCTGACGTGATGAAACCAATTTTCTAAATTTTCTATTCAGATCTCTGTTATATTACAAAAATATTTTTTTGTTGCATAGTGATTATTATTTTTATTTTTTGATTATGTAATGTTCTTTAAATTAATATAACACAAAAAAAATGTTTGTAAAGAATTTTTTTTAAGATAAAAAATCATTTTCCTCAACTACACTTTCCGGTCGTGTTATTCTCGGACGATAGAAATGTCTTTTTCTATTTTGGATATACTGTCCAGCGCTTACAACCTTATCCTTAAACACCACGAGAATAATCAAAACAATAACTAACATAATCAAAGCAATACCGATTCCTTTTAGTTCACTTCCGTATCCGGTCGATACGACATCATCTTTAACAATCGACTGTGCAGATTCTGTATTACTTATTTCACTTTCAGTTGATTCAGTATTGCTGCTAGTTTCACTTGTGTAATCAGTTTCGATTATTAAAGGTGGATTTGCTAGAGTGCATTCGATACCGTGGACATTAGCGACTTTGAAATTCAAATTCGAATGCGCTGTCGCTGAAATACCTTTCTTTTGGTATTCGATATAGCTGTTTTTTAATATGTCGCAGTCCCAATCTATCCCACCTATTCCAATGTGTTGTAGTTTTGGCATGTGCTCCTTTAGACTTGTTATGTTAAGTTTTCTTGCATCGTTACCATCCAGGAGAAGTGATCTTAGTGCAGGTAATGGAAATAGTACAATTTTATTAAGATTTTCAGCCGATAATTTATTCCATGAAATATTAAAAAGGTATAGTTGGATCAATCCAGATAATGTCCCGAATTCGAACTCTGTGATCGAGTTATTCCCCATTTGTAGCAGTTCCAGGTTTGTTAAAACTTCGAAAGTTCCTCTTGGAACTTTCGTAATATTATTGCTACTTAAGTCCACTTGTTTTAGCTTGGTTAATGACTTGAACATACCTGATTGTAGTATGATATTATTTTCAGATAAGTCTAACATGCTCAGTGAGTTCAATTCTTTTAAAGTATCAACATTTTCAAGTTGGTTGTGTTTTAGATTTAAATTATCCAATTTAGGTGTTTCGAAAACTGAACTTTCAAAATTGTGTATTGCGTTGTAACTCAAATCAAGTTTTTGTAAATGTGGCATATCGTCGAATGCTTTGGAATCGATCACTGAAATCTTGTTGTGACTTAAGTCAAGTACAACCAAACATACTGTTAAGACTGAAGAAATTGGTTTCCTATTTATTGCTTCGATGTTATTCCTTGATAAGTCGAGTTTTCTTAAGTAGTAATCGTAGGAGCCCCTTCTTGTAAGGAGGTCTGTTTTTAAGGTTGTTAACTCACCAGGACCTCCTATGAGTTTATTTGCTTTGCCATCTGATTGCTCGAATTGCTTCAATGAGAAATAGTTTCTTACAGTGTCCGATTCATCGAATTCTAAGTTCTTGCAGTCCTTGTAGCTTGTGGAGTAGTTTATTTGGAGTATTATTGTTGCAATGGTGAATAACTTGTAGAAGTAACTCATTTTTTTTGTTAGTTATTTATTTATTTTGTTTAAAATGTTCACTTGTGACAGATTGACTTGTGACTGAAATAGTGAACTGATAAGTTGGGTTTATTTTTCATAACCGGATACGGGATGTATTGTTTTTTTTTTTTTTTTACTGGAATAGATAGACGCGTATCTGCAGTCGCAGTTTTTTTGATAAATGTAGAAAAATTTATTATCTGTTTATTTGTTTTAATTGATTATTATTAACGTAATCTTAGGGTTTTATAAATTTTTATTTTATTGTATGCAGCATTTTTGATCAGTTAAAATATATTTTAATTTTTTGAAAATTAGGTATTTTCTAATGAATTAATATTTGTTAAAAGAACTTTTTAAAGTGAAACTTTTATTCCATCGTCTCAAACTTTTTGGTCTGTGTGTTGCATGTCGCGTAACGTTTGGACTGCGCATGCGTGGAACAAGCAGCCATTCATTGTATGACAGTTTATGTACTGTGTGCTATTATACATATTTAGTAAGTTTGTATTGTAATTTGTCAGTGTTTAATGTAAATGTTGTTATTTATTTGCTTTTGGTAAACAACGACACAGCTAGTGAGTCCAAAAAACTGATCAACGAGAAAGAATAGTGCAAAAATGAATCACGATCAATTAATTTAAACAGAACGCCGACAGAGCACGTGCTTATAGAAAAAGGAAAAAAGATCTTGGTTTTTATATAGAATTTATTAGTATTATTAGAACTTTTTGCTGGTGCATGTTGTTGTTTATGGATTTATTTCAATTTTGAGTGCTTGAATTTATTATTCCGAAAATTTTTAGTTAAATGTCTATAATGTGAAAAAAAAGTTTCACTTTTACCGTGGTTTCATAAAACCACACAATCCTTTTTTTTAAGAGTGTACATTCTTTTCCCATAGGCTGTGATTTTTGTTATATATTTATTAAATAAATAAATGTGGTTTAAATGAAAAAAATACGTGAAAATTATTGTTTATATAGTAAGTTTAGATGTTTTTTTTTTTTTTTTTTTGTATTTGAGTTGATATTTCTGTGATAAATTGAAGTTTGATGCATGAAAATATCGTAAAAAAGTTTGAATTTTAGATTTGGTTGAAAGTATGTTTATTAGATAGAAAATGATGTGAAAAGTTGAAATTTTCAAACCGCAGGTCTGTACGTCAAACCGTTCTCGAGATATGACCTCTTAAAGTTTTAGTTTTTTGAAAATTTTGGAGAAAAATGGACGTAACTTTTGAACGTGTGGTCGGATTTGATTTTTGTTGACAGATTTGGAATCAGCGCGTCAAAATCTATATAATGACATGTATAATACTTTAAAATTCGACAAAAAAAATTTTGTCGAAAAACGGCATTTTTTTAAGGTATACCCCTTGGAAAAATTTCAATTTTTCGCAAAATTTTTTTTTCCGAGTTTTGAAGTGTTATACATGTTATTATATAGATTTTAACACGCTGATTCCAAAAATGTCAACAAAAATCAAATCCGACCACACGTTCAAAAGTTACGGCCTTTTTTCTCCAAAATTTTCAAAAAACTAAAACTTTAAGAAGCCATATCTCGAGAACGGTTTGACGTACAGACCTGCGGTTTGAAAATTTCAACTTTTCACATCATTTTCTATAAAATAAACATAATTTTAACCAAATCTAAAACACAAAAAATTTTGGTGATTTTTCATGCATCAAAATTTAATTTGTCATAGAAATATCAACTTTAATACAAAAAAAAGTAAAGAAAAAACATCTTAATTTACTATATAAATAAAATCCCCCATGGAACCACACCAAGAAGGGGGACTGTCCCCATCCCCCTACTTATATAGGCATGATAATAAATCCATACTTAACTTTATACGATCTGGACTATTAATTTTTATCCGGGCTTGTAGGTATCGGAACCTGATTAAAGAAGTTGTATTTTGAGATAGTTTTAAGCAATATTGGAACACAACACATGACTTTTTTGAAGTTATACTTCTTTAGGCGCGTTGAGGGTAAAGTAACGGAAATGAAATTTAGTAATGAACCGGAAATGATAAGCTATGTAACGGAAATGTAACGAGCATTACGCGGTGGACCTAGGTAGGCATGATTTTGCCAAAATTTTGTATTGTAGATTTTTTTTAAATTTTCATTAGTTTCAGAGTTATTTGAAAAAATATGAATATTTTGCACATTTTCATAGGGGTGTTTCACCCCCTTAAACCATTTTACTGCAGCTGTGATATTTTTTTTGTTACTCATCTTGACCTCCTCTAACTATATACAAAGTTCAAACTCGATACGAATTTTCGACTTGAAAAGGTTTCCTTGTAACGTACTGGACATGAATGTAATACAGTTTAAACTGCATTACATTCCTTTGTATATATGCAATAGCATCATAGATAATTATAGAATCTACACGCTATTGCATCTATTGTAGCTTATGCACAAAAATAGCAATGTTTACGAAATATATGTATTTGTAGAATTTAGTCAATCACGGTTTGAAAGTGACCATCTTTTGTTTTAGAAAATTATGCATAGGTACATAATAAATATTACATAATGAATATATGGTAAAACATATGGTTATTTTATACCATATATGGCCATATCTTCTTTATATATGTATGTATATTTAATTTAAAAAGGTATGATAATTAATATAAATTATGTATTCATAACAAATGGGAAGATGGGAGGGGGGGGGGGGGTGGCCAGTGATTAACTTTCTAATAAACGAAGATGAAGATTTTTTAAGTTCTGTCTTCCACAGCCAAATATAAATTATTTAAGTAGAAACTTGAAATTTTAATTTAAAAAAGTTATTACCTCCAGATATACATATATGTATTTTTTTTTCTGGATGAGGGAGGGGGTTCTTATTGCTGCTAGAGATTTACTTTCTAATACATGTGGCTAGATGAGCTATTTAAAAAGTAGGGTATTATGCACAGAAAAAAAAACTCGATCTTATTGAAAATTTGAGATGGAAAAATGTTTAATAAATTTATCTTGTTAATATAACAATATTTTCTCAATATAATAATAAAAAAAAATCTTATTAAGGATATTTTATTCGTTTGAAAAATATATTTTCGTGTTTATCTAAAAATTTATTACACCAACTAACGAAACTCAAATAGATTAAACATCTTGGTTGTATTAATAAATATTTATCAGTGTGAATATTTTTTACACCATCCAACTAGTGAAAGTGCAATTTTCGATATGGTAAATTCAGTGATATCATTTATTAAGTATTTAAAATATATGTTTTCAATACGAAACAAAATAAGAACATTGTTAGTAATAATATACATTTATCAATAAGATAAACGTGGATATTTCCATATTGGTAAAAAATTATCATATTAACAAACAACCAAATCGATCACGGATTTTTTACATTGACTACATTTTTTAACACATAGATAAATTATTTTTTATAGAAATTTTAATTTTTGATCAAACATGCACTAGATTGTTTTTTTTTTTCAATGGGCGGGTGTAATAGAGTACAGTTAATTTTTAAAATAAAACTGATACATAAAATTGTATAAAAAGAAAGGTGTAAATGTATATAACTCGTTCCATTAAAGTTGTTTTAGTGATTTTAAGTATAAACATATATCAGTTATTCGTATGTTCCTGAAATATAGCAGACATAAATAATTTTAAAATAATTTTTGCTAAGAATAAAATAGAGTTTACTGAGAGCATTGATCTGAATTTATTTCGCAGCAATTGATATCTCTAATGTATATGTATGTATGTGTATAAATCTGTATATATGTATATTGTATATGTATTAGGCAGTGGCGGATCATTTAAATAAAAAAATATTTTTATAAATAATTTTATTGAAATATTATTATTTTTTATAATAATAATAATGTATGTTATGTGAAAATTTTATGGAATGTTATTATTAACCAAAATGTGCATGATTCAGTAATTTATTTAAGTAAAACAAAAGTCAGACATCTTAGAAAACTCAAAATTGTTCTTAGTTCATAAAACAACAAACATATGAAAGTAATATAAGTAGATATTAAATTTATTTTACATTAGGAACAAAAAATTAAAAATGACTCTTAAAAATTAATTATAAGTTTAATCACTATCATCGCTTTCTTGAATTATCAATCGTTTCTTTAAAAAAAATTAAAAAATGCCATCAAATCTTTGTATAGGCGTATATGGAGCGAAATAAACATTTTTACTAGTTTTTTGAAAACTGTCAATTTATAAATCGTGTAAAAGCGAAATCGTGTAAAACAAGTGCCGTGTAAATCGGGGGATAAGTGTACAAATTAATTGGTAGTTCATTTGATCACTAGCTAAATCTATATCTATAAAAGAGTTTGTCCTTAACCACTCACTCACTCACTCACTCACTCATATATCAACGTACAGCCCAAACCCCTGGACCTAGAAACGTGAAATTTCGTAGGTGCCTTCCTTTTATGATGTAAGCACCCACTAAGAAAGGATTTTTCGAAATTCAACCCTTACGGAGTTAAAACAGGGTGTCAAAGTTTATATAAAAAAATATTTTTTTGTTCGCATTTAATTAAAACTTATCGAACATACAATATAAATAGTGAAACGATTATTTCAGTATTTCCAAAAATTTAACCCCTAAGGTGCTAGGGGGGGTGGAAAAATTTGTAAAACAATTTATTTTTTTGTATTCACCGAATGAAACATGGCATAAGTAGGTACTCTACAAGAGAAATATCAGTTACGAAAATTCAACCCCTATGGGAATAATAATAATAACTGTTCATGATATTAAAGTAAATTCGGACAAATTATTATTCAATTAAAAATGAATGTTCGACGGGAACTAGGATGGATTTAATCTGCAATAAAAGAATTTGATATTCAACCCCTAATGGCGAGAGTAGACGGGGGTTAGTTTTTAATTTTTCTTTAACTAAGATCCGGGATATTTACGCTTTTTTATAAGTGAAGTTAATAAAAATCAATATAAAAAAATGTAATATGTCATCCCCTATTACTTATAGAGGGTTCTAATTAGTTTCGAAGTTTACGCGAGCGAAGCCGCGGGATTCCGCTAGTTGTTCCATATTTAAATAAACTCATTTTTATTTTTAATTAGGTACGTATTATATTAAATAAATAAGTTTTCTTAAAAAAAAGCTATAAAAAAAGGTCAAAACTGACCACCTCTGTGTTTATATATATTTTTTTTATTATAATAAATCACAGTTGACTTGACGCTACTGATTGTATGTTTAAAATGTTGAAAATAAATGTTTTAGGAAACGTTTGCCAGACTCAGTTCGGAGTCTGCCGAAAAGATTCTTTTGCCAGACAACGGAAATGTGAGCACAAAGTGGTTGTTTTGCTTTTTCTATCAAAATATAACGTATCAAGGTCGGTTTCTATTTTTTGTTCAATTTACTTTTTACACGCTTTTGATTATAAGCAAATTTATTTTCTATGTATTTTTTATTTTTACATCGTATGATTATTTTTTATTTTATTATACATACAGTAATATTAAGCATACAAATGTATTTCTACTTCAATATACGTCGTCATAAGGAGATATATAGGATTTTAGATAAATTTATGTAGTATAACTTGGTTATTTTAGAGATGCTCATAGAAAGAGTTGTGACATCCTTGATTGATTGTATTAGTCAATAATGTATTTTCTCTTTTTATCATTAAATATTACGTTAGGTTCAATATTAAAACTTGCTACAAAAATACATAAATGATTTTATGGTATAGTTAAAAATGGCAACGCTGTCATAACTCTTACTAGGGTAACTCTACTAGGGGGGTAATTACGGCACTTTAAAAGCTTTTAATCATATAGCAATAAATAAATAGAAAAATAAATAGACAGCTTATACTGTTCCATTTATAATGAAGCCAGTTTCACTCCACCCCCCATGTTTCAACCCTTAAATATAGTAGCATAAAAATTAGGTTTTTGTATATTACATACTATATTTTCTAAGTATAATAAAAACGTGGCAGCAGATGTCGTTCCATGTTATTAGTTTTTTTCTTTTATACATAAGTATACATTTATTACAATTATTTATTTTATACGTTTATAAAGTATAAATTTTGATACCCTGTTTTAACCCCGTAGGGATTAAATTTCGAAAAATCCTTTCTTAGTGGGTGCTTACATCATAAAAGGAAGGCACCTACGAAATTTCACGTTTCTAGGACCAAGGGTTTAGGCTATACATATATGTATATGAGTGAGTGAGTGGTTAAGGACAAACTCTTATAGATATAGATTTATCATAATTGCTTTCTACTTGATTTCAATTTCAATTAATAAACGTCATGTGCATATTATTTATTATCTAATTATTATGAATCGAATTTGCATACGTTTTTATTACTTACAAATATGTATATGTAGGTAGTCGTATGCATGTCATTACTATTTTTAATCATAATATTCATTAATATTTTTCTTTATAAATAACTTTTAATCACAAGCATATGGAGCAGAAAATTAACATAAAAAATAAACCTATGATGCTTATAATATATTAGGTACTAGCTGACCCGGCCACACGTTGCTGTGGTTAACCTATACTTTAATTGTAGGTTATATGAAACGTTTGGAAGTTTGACATAGCGCCATCTATTGAATACTTATTCAATCCAGTCAACAGATGTCACCATCTGTTAGAATCGTTTGGAACTAACAGACAAAGACAAATAATTTGCAATAAAATAATATTGCGATCATAAATTGAGATGTAAGCTATCCTATATTTCAAGTTGGATCAAACTGCACACGGTGTACAAATTTGATTAAAATCGGTTAAGTAGCTTAGGAGTCCATCGCGGAGGAACATGTGACACGTAATTTATATATATTAAGATAAGATATATTAAGATACATAAACAAATATATACATATGGATAAAAAGTAAACTGTTAGAAATTATAAATAAATAAATAAGGTTTAACATATACAGGGTGTTCGCGGGAACCGAGTGATCATTGCTAACTTTGTTATTATTGGAGCTAGAAGATCGGTTAAATAGGCAAAGTATCAGTATTTTTTCCGGGATGAATAATGGCGGTGTCAAAAAAACAATTGAATGTCAAATTTCAGAGATATATTGAAATATAACATTTTTTTAAATGGAACACACCCTGTATATTATTATTGAATTTTATAGCTGAGGAAGTTCTCTTTATAAAAGTGTAATGCATGTATGATGGTAAAATTGATAGAAAACAAGTTATAACAAGTATAAAATTAATAGAAAATATCGAAAATCAGTGTGCTATGATGTTTTAATAAATTGAGAACAAATGATTAAAACATTTAAAACAATAGTTTAAGGTTTTTATGTCATTTGTTCGCAAATTTTAAATGTTTTTGATTTGAGCTGATAACGAAACAAATTATTTATTATAATTAATTATATTATTTATGAATAATGCTCAAAAATGTTAAAAATCTGCGAAATAAGGCACAAATATCTGAAATTATTGTTTTAAAATTTTTTATCATTTGTTTGTATTTTATTAAATCTTCATAGCACACTATTTTTCGATATTTTCTATTAATTTTATACTTGTTATAACTTGTTTTCTATCAATTTTACCATCATACATGCATTACACTTTTATAAAGAGAACATCCTCAGCTACAAAATTCAATAATAATATACAGGATGTTCCATTTAAAAAAATGTTATATTTCAATATATCTCTGAAATTTGACATTCAATTGTTTTTTTGACATCGCCATTATTCATCCCGGAAAAAATACTGATACTTTGCCCATTTAACCGATCTTCTAGCTCCAATAATAACAAAGTTAGCAATGATCACTCGGTTCCCGCGAACACCCTGTATAAAAAAGTGTCATATTTGAGATAAATATGTAGAATGATTCCAAAAATTACTATATTTTTCTATTAAAAATTGTCATTAATGTACTTCGTGTACCTACCGTCAACAAAACTAGCATATTCTAAATAAATGTCGCATTTTTATTTATTTTTTTTAAATACTTAATTACTAAGCGTTTTAATAGTTACTATTTTTCAAACATCACAGTTTAATAACTATCGTCGTTAAAAAAAGTGCTGTCCTATAAATATGACATTGGGTTCTCATGATAATAATCTAGTCTATGACTGATAATTATTATGTCTTGTATTGAATTTATCTTTTTGGTAATATTTTCAACAAGAATTGTGAACTTGATAAAAAATTCAAAGAAATAAAAAGTATAAAGAGAATAAAACCAAAGTTATATGACGTTGTGTCGTGTTAAGGTAGTTGGTCCATCATAATGTGATCACATTAGGCCATGAGTACATATTTTTAATTTAGAGAAATGATCATGGCAACGCTGTACATTATCTACTATTAACTACTTGTCTAATGATTATATTTTATCATCTAAACTACCACAGAATATATTAATAATTAATGAAATCGATTATAATTCCCTTCAATCCACTTATCATATTTTGTAAAAAAAATATTTCATTATTTCGTGTATTTTTTACTATAATCAAATGAATACGTTGTTGCCACATTGTCAACAATACTGTAATTTATGTGATGGTTTGGTAGTTAAATCTGGTTAGATCTTAATAACGGGATGGTCAATAATTCCAATTTTTTGTATACTGTTTTCTTTCATATAAAAATACAACATGTCAGTTTTTTATGAAAAACTGACGCTACGTTTAAATTTTATCTAATAAAACGTTACGTTAGTGTACGGTTAGTCCAAGCTGTGTTAAAAATATAAACTTTGAGGTCGTTTTTCATGACTTTGAGATGGTCAATTTTAATAAAAATGGGCTATTTTTCAGATATTAATCTAGGGAATATTCTTGCGCAATTTAAACAAAATCTGACGAAAACATGTTTACGAACCAACTACCTTAATGTATATATTAATAAAGAAGAGACATAAGAGTGACGACATTTGACTTCCGTTTCCTATTGGTAACAAGTTAATCGGGACTTTAGACCTATTTTTGTCCGATTCCCTTCACAACACCAAAAACAGGTGGTCGCCGAGACATGCGTATGTATATATACAACAGAGTGGACGACAGAAATAGAGCGCGGGGCAACGTGCGATTTTTATATGTACATCAGGGGTGGCCAATAAGTCTGTTACTTCTAAAAAAAATAAAAAAAAATAAAAAATTAAAACACGCTCTTTAAAAAAATTATACAAATAATTTGTTATTAACTTTATAAGGATATAATTTTTCGAAGAAAATTTTAATTTCAATTTTTGTGGATATTTTATGAAGGGAATTTGACCCTACCCCAATCAAAGTACACTGTTGTTAAATGTAATTTAACTAAGTTAGTAAACAACAAAAAAAAAATTAATTTTATTTTGTTGAAATAATAATGCAAAATACAGTAATCCTTCATGTTAAATGGAACACCAATCAGAGCGAACGACGTCACGCATCAGTAAACGTCAAAAGTGATTGACTTTTATTTTAGATAAATATCAATTCCTCTTACAAGATTATTAGGTACATACCTTATTAAAGAATTTATGTACTTTTAACACACAAAATAATTAAATTATTGTCTAACTCTGAATGTTTGATTATTGTTGACAAGGAGTGTGACGTCACAACTCTCAAATGTCACTTGCGTCAAATTCAAAATTAGTTTTAAAAGAGTCAATTTTTGCAATTTTCTGCAGAAATAAGTATTTTTTTGGAAAAATGAGACACGTAAGATCATCATAGAATATTTTTTTTTTAAATAAGTCATCATACCTTTTCTTTGTCTATGGTTATATGATTCAAACATGTGGCCATCTTTATTTAAAATTAATATCAACTTTCGTTTTTATATTAACTACCATATTTATTTGTTGCTCTAATCTTTTTGCAAACATTATTTTGTAATAGAAACTTATTTAATCAATAAACTTTTAATAGTTTTGTACAACATACTTAAAAGTAAGTTTAATGATACCTAAATAAAGCCATGCATCGTAAAAACCAATCAGAAATTAGCAACTCACCGCCACGGTGCTGGGTCGGCCATTTTGAATTAAGAAAAGTAAGAAAAACGATATAATAAATATATATAAATAAATAAAAAACAATACACACACTTAAGAGCACAATTAAGTAATATATATTAACGCATATAGGACTTTAAGCGCGGTTTGAATAACTTAAAATGTTAGTTAAAAATCTAAGTGGTTATCCGCGCTTTATTGGCGGCGGCTCACTACTGGACGTCGCGCGGCGTCGCCGTCCAACACGACGGAGGTAACGTTGTCTCGCCTTCGTTCGTCTTCCCCCCCCCCCTCCCTCTACCATGCCCGCGTTTCATAAGCCGACTTAATATTTTAGAATGCGCTAATTTAAGTATAAGTCAACCTACGCTTAAAATCGCGTCGATCGTATACTTTTTTTTAAAATATTATCTTGCGTGTATGTATTTTACCTATATGTGCTATATGGTTGTTTCTCTATGTTATTATTGTATATAGGTGTTCTATAAAACAATACATATAATAATATAATTAGTTATAGTGGTTAGGTAACTTTTTTATTGTATTTGTTTGATGAAAAATATAGGGCAATGTTGAAAATGCTGAAATTATGATAAAAGTTGATGTACAGAAATAATTAAAAAAAGGATTGTGTGGTTTTATGAAACCACGGTAAAAGTGAAACTTTTTTTCACATTATAGACATTTAACTAAAAATTTTCGGAATAATAAATTCAAGCACTCAAAATTGAAATAAATCCATAAACAACAACATGCACCAGCAAAAAGTTCTAATAATTCTAATAAATTCTATATAAAAACCAAACAATTTCTGTCTCTTTCATTTGACACGGCTCTTTTTTCGAGTCAGATGCACTGTCCATTTCTTTATGTCTATGGCTCTGACGTATTTACCCCTACTCCGCGGCCGAGCGACATGCAACACACAGACGAAAAAGTTTGAGACGATGTAATAAAAGTTTCACTTTAAAAATGTTTTTAAGGTAGTTGGTCCATCATAATGTGATCACATTAGGCCATGAGTACATATTTTTAATTTAGAGAAATGATCATGGCAACGCTGTACATTATCTACTATTAACTACTTGTCAAATGATTATATTTTATCATCTAAACTACCACAGAATATATTAATAATTAATTAAATCGATTATAATTCCCTTCAATCCTCTTATCATATTTTGTAAAAAATTATTTCATTATTTCGTGTATTTTTTACTATAATCAAATGAATACGTTGTTGCCACATTGTCAACAATACTGTAATTTATGTGATGGTTTGGTAGTTAAATCTGGTTAAATCTTAATAACGGGATGGTCAATAATTCCAATTTTTTGTATACTGTTTTCTTTCATATAAATATACAACATGTCAGTTTTTTTATGAAAATCTGACGCTACGTTTAAATTTTATCTAATAAAACGTTACGTTAGTGTACGGTTAGTCCATATATAAGCTGTGTTAAAAATATAAACTTTGATATCGTTTTTCATGATTTTGAGATGGTCAATTTTAATAAAAATGGGCTATTTTTCAGATATTAATCTAGCTAGGGAATATTCCTGTGCAATTTAAACAAAATCTGACGAAAACATGTTTACTACCCTAAGATTTCTAGTGCTTTTTTAAAATTTGAATTTGATTTATTTTTGGCGGATTTATGGCGTTGTAAAACAAATAGAAAAAAATGAATTTTTTGCAGATTTTTAAAGGGTGTTTATAGGGTTGAATAATTTTTTTAGGTAAATTCTGTTTATGTTATTCAAAAGTGTTGAATTTTTGCTTCAAATGTTTTTTTAAAACTTGATTTGCTATTTTTTTTCACAAAGTTATTGACTTTTGCAAAAAAATGGATTGTGTTATTTAAAACTCCACGAAAAATAGATAAAATTTAATTTTGTGGAAAGTATTGAAAAGTAGAGATTACAAGCTTGGAAATGCACTTTAATTTATTTTTGTAAATCGATTTTCGTCACGATTACAAAACTATGAATATTTTAATTTTTTTAAATTAATTTAATTTGATTTTTTTGCGGTCAAATAAATATTTAAATATAATCTTTACTGTACTAATAAATAAAGGATTGTTTGTGTGGTCGAAGTAAACTTAAAAACTACTGAACCGATTTTTATGAAACCTGCATCAAATTATTCCTTGAAATTTATAATTTTAAATCACCATTAATCAACTAAACTTATTAAATTTTATACCATGTAATAATTAACACGAATAAAATTAATTTTATTTATGTAATA